>OX454416.1:68991378-69178995 GCA_949715475.1 Microchrysa polita | reverse complement strand
TTTTCTCAAAATATTCAGCAGATCGATAGGTAGTGCATAGGCTGTAGCAATAGAAAACGATAAATTAAATTGAAAGATGTAAATTATAAATAAAAAGTAACATAGAAAATTAAAAATTGAAAGCTGAAAGTCAGAAATTGAAAATTGAAATTTGCGCATTGAATATAGAACAGAGTGTTCAATGTTATTCAATGTTTTGAACATTAATGTTTTCTGGATTTAAGTCTTTTACTACAAAAACAAATGAAATCCCCCAATAGCTGTAAAAAGGTATTGATCACTTCAACCCAACAGTTTGGCATATTGGTTGTATACAGTGGATAAGCCTGGCAGGACTATCTTTCAATTCTGTTGGGTGGGAGCTTTCATTGTATGTTATAAAATCGCCGTCGTATTTATTGGTTTCTATTTGTTCATTTTAAAGCTCTTACCAAAGAACATTGATCGATAGTCCAAAGTCCACGTACGTACATGTATCCAACCGATATTGCAAATTGAATATGACTGGCGGATTGAAGTGAATTCCTTTATGCAGCTTGCGAATTTTTCTCTGGCGGACACCTTGGAAACTTGTTGCTTTTTGGAAGATATTGTATATCTGCAGTCGATTAAAAAAAGTATTTATAAGTTCGTAGAACTAATAGTTCAATAACCAAGTGAAAAATTTGTACTGGAGATTGTAAAATGGAGTGGAGCATTGTTTTTGTTTCCTTCGTTTTTTGGGGTGCTTGACCAAATAATAAAATTTCTTCATAAAAAAGCATCAAAAGTGTTCTTCTCACGAAAGAAATTAAGACCCTAAACTCTTTAACAGAATTGTTGAAAAGACTGTGCTGAAAAAAACCTGAAAGAAACGGTGTTTGAAAAAAAGAAAACCGGAACCGGCCCATGGTTGGAAAAACCGAGATATCGGCACTTCAAAATATTGGTATCTTTGTTGATTAAACACCTGTTTTTAACTCGGTACCGGTGTTAGGAACATGCCTACACGATAAAAATTCCTGGTCGTTTTTTTTAACGGAGTAAGTTTCTATATTTATCCAAACGGTTATTCGACTCTAATTAAGTCCTATAGAATAACTACATAAAAAAAGGTTAAGCAAATGACGTTTAAAATTTAGACACACGGTTTATTTATGAGTATGTAAAAAAACCTTGGAGTTTAGTATTCAGTTTAAAGCCTTTGAACATTAGTCTGCACTGCTTATATTTTCTACCATTGAGTATAAATATCAAATAATTTTTAGTTGGATAGTTTGAGTATAAATTTCTTGAGTTTCGAATTTTAGTACAGAGAGTTTCAAGTTTTGTTCCTGTTCATTTTCTGCGATCCATAAAGGGATTTAACGCACCAGACTGAAATCAATTAACATGATCGCAGACGTGGTTAATAAGTGTGAGATAAATACACATAATCCTCATAATTAAGAACACAGCACTTTTTTTTCATATATTTGCTTTAATTTACAGTTACCAAAAATGATAAAATATTTATTTTGTAAGTTGAGTTTTGAAACTGAAACATCCCTGGATATGTTGAGCGGGTGATCGATTAGTATTTTGAGTCCGAAACAATGAAACACTATTGTTGTAAAATTTATTTAATTACAATACATGTGTATTCCGATCCGTTCAGTTGTTGTTCAATTAGTACCTACCCCATCGTTGTAATTTGACGCCACTAAGTCCTTTTGGATACTGAATTTTATAAGTTGAAATTTACAAAGAAAGTAAATGGTTGTATAATAAATTATAGTTAAAAAATACCTTCATCATTTTAAAAAAGTCAGGAAGAATTACTTCCTTTGTTTTTACAACACGTTTAAAACTTGACTAACAAAGTTATGCATAGCACACAAAATGCACACTTTAAAAGGTTTTCTGTCTGGAATTTAATCGCAGAGATTTTTATTTATGCCAAAAAGTTTAGAAACTTTTCGGATATGAAATTGAACTGCTTTACTTATTTCTTAATTCAGTAACAGTTTAAATTTTAATATTGAAGATTTTTGTTCTATACCCTGACGTATATGCTCTTTTAAATCCATTTGCCAGAAATTTTTGAAACCAAATAGTTTGAGTGTTTAGTTGTACATAAATGAAAACGAAACTAAAAGTCGGAAAGGTTAAAAATTAAAAACATTTTGTATTAGGGTTATTTTTCAAACTGACAATCGTTTAAAATTCTGTCGAAAAAGTTTAAAGATATGTATTTAAACTCAGAAATATAGTCTCCAGTTTAAAAAATAGACTTGAATTTTGAACAGTGTAGGTAAATGGAGTGAAGAGCCATATGTACATTGTTTCAAACTATCAATTTGTCTTTCCGCGAACATGGTTATGGAAAATAGTAAATATAAAGGAAGGCGAAATGAAGACATTATCTTTTTCGAGGTAGGGGTTCAAAAAGGGCTTTTCTTTCGCATTTTCTTACACTGAGTCGGGATAATTAACCGCCGTTAGAGGTGGGCGAACTGGGCGATTGTCCAGCTGGGCGATGTTGTCAAATAATAATTAGGCTGCAAACACGCTTGATATTTCAAAGCTTATCGGAAATGGCCGAACTCCAAAAGCTTGAGGATAATTTTATTCTATCAAAAAATGAGAATTGCCGTGGAGTCAGGCAATTACCAAAAATATATAGCAATTAATTTCGATAAAAAAATTCAAGTAATGCATTTGATTTGCTATCCCCAGCCCTCGTGGTTGCAATTTCGCCTTACGGTAATATTTATAACGGTGGCTAACTATCAATTGCCTATTTTGAAAAACATTGGCAATGCTAAGACTTCCGCGACATCAAAAAGATTGGGAATTACTGCAATCACTTGCAAAAAAAAACATTCAGGCCAACAATGTCAAACACCACAAAAAAAATCAAAAATTGAAACAAAAAAAATTAAGTTAAAATTTTTTTTGGGTATTGGTAGCGGTCACCATCATCGATTCTACCCAGGTCGTAGGGCCTAGGGCCAGAATGCTCTTTGTTGTATAACTGCACAAAAAAAAACTACCAGAGTGCCATCTACATGCAATATTTTTGATTTTTACAACATACAAATATGGAAATTCTGCTTTAGAAAATCTTCGAAAATTAATGTAGCTATCAAATAGCTCAAATGTTTCTTGGTGATTCTAATTTTCTGTTGTAGAATTAGATAATAACGCTTTATATCACATCACATTTACATAATATAACCATGGCTCTAAAAAAAGCAATTGAGAAATAAATACCAAATATCTGACCAAAAACAACAAAGTTGTAAAAGTTACCCCGCCAAAGAAAAATTCATCTGCTGCAAAAGAATATATATCCCTCCAATGCGCCGCTCATATATAATTTTGTTTTAAGTGTAAATGCTGGAGAAGTTTAAATGTACAGGACTACTTCTTAAAGTAATATGGTGGGAGCTTTAACATTTTATTCAGTGCCACTTTGACGGCTCCCTCCAAATTACTATAGGAAGTAGTCCTGTACATTTAAAATTCTCCAGCATTTACACTTAAAACAAAATTACATATGAGCGGCGCATTGGAGGGATATATATTCTTTTTGCAGCAGATGAGTTTTTCTTTGGCGGGTAACTTTTACAACTTTGTTGGTTTTGGTTACCACTGTCCCAATTACCCTATGTCCCAATTACCCTATGTCCCAATTTCCACAGAGTAACTAATGTCTCAGTATCCAAATGTCCCAGCGTCAAAATGTCCTAATGTCCCAATACTCTAATGTCCCAATGTTCCAATTTCCCTATGTCCCAATATTCCAATATCCCAATGTTCCAATGTCCTAAGATCGGAGTGCCCCAATGTCCAAATAACCCAATATCCCGATGTCGCAATGTCCCAATATCCTAATATATCAGTGGCCCGATATCTCAATGTGCCAATGTACCAGTGTCCCAATGTCCGATTGTCCTATTGTCAGAAGGTCATAATGTCCTAGTATCCCATTGCCCCAACGTCCCAGTCTCCCAATGTCCTAATGTCCCAATATCCAAATGTTCCCATGTCCCAATATCCTAATGTTCCAATGTCCCAATAACCTTATATCCTGATGTCCCAATATCCCGATGTCCCAGTGGCCCAATATCCCCACGTCCCAGTTTCCTCAGTGCGCCTAATATCCTAATGTAAAAATGTCATATTGTCCCAATTTCTCAATGTTCCAATTCCTAATGTCCCAATATCCCAATGTCCTAAATCGCAGTGCCCCAATGTTTCAACATCCCGGTGTCCCAATATCCCGACTCCTCAGTGGCCCAATGTCCCTATGTGCCAGTGTCCCAATCTCCGATTGACATATTATCCCAAGGTCATCATGTCCCAATTTCCTTATATGCCAGTGCCCCCATGTCCATGTATCTCAGTGCCCTAATGTCCCAGTATCCCAATATCCCAATGTGACAACACCCCAATGTTCTAATATCCCGATGTCCCAATATCCCGATGTCCCAGTGGCCCAATGTTCCCACGTCCCAGTTTCCCCAGTGTACCTAATGTCCCAATGTCCTGATGTGTTAATGTCCTAATATCCCAATGTCCTAATGACGCAAGAACCTATTGTCCACATGTCCTTTAATCCCAGTGCCCCAATGTCACAACATCCCGATGTCTCAGTGGCCCAATGCCACTCCGTACCAGTGTCCCAATGTCCTATTGTCCCAAAGTTATAATGTCCCAATGTACTAATATCCCAGTTCCACATGTCCCAGTCTCCCAGTGTCCTGATGTCCCAATATCCCAATGTTCCAATGTCCCAATGTCCTAATATCCCGATGTCCCAATACCCCATGTTCCAGTGGCCCAATGTCCCCACGTCGCAGTTTCCCCAGTGTGCCTAATGTCCTAATATCCGAAAGTCCTAATGTCCTAATATCCCAGTGCCCCAATATCATCATGTCCCAATGTCACAATATCCCGATATCTCAGTGGCCCAATGTTCCTATGTTCCAGTTTCCGAATGTCCGATTGTCCTATTGTCCCAAAGTCGTAATAATGTCCCTATATCCTAATATCCCAGTGCCCCAATGTCCCAGTCTCCCAGTGTCTTAATGTCCCAATATCCCAATGTTCCAATGTCCCATTGTCCCAATATCCAGATGTCCCAATGGCCCAATATCCCGATGTCCCCACGTTCCAGTTTCCCCAGTGTGCCTAATGCCCCAATGTCTTAATATCCCAAGACCCCAATGTCCCAATTTCCTAATATCCCACTGCCCCAAGATCCTAATCTACCAGTGTCCCAATATCCTAATGTCACAATGTCGCAGTGTGTTTTAAAAAATTGTCAATACGATTAGCCGAAGGACGCAATTGTTGGAAATCTTTTGTTAACTTTACCAATTAATTTACTGTTATTCCATCCACTTATCTAAATGGAAGACATTGATTCTTTGGAAGGACCACCAGAGGATCATTCATTCCAAATTTCATGAAAATCCCATCACGGAGAGAGACACTAGAAGCAAGTCTTTCTGCAACTGTAGACTCCTGTCTGAAATTGGGTTACTCGCTTAAGTCTGTGAGGGTGAAAATTTCACCGTTTATTGCATATATCTTACCCGTTATTGTGCCGATCGAAGATTTTTTTTGGAAAGGCACTAGAACAGGATATGGGGAATATTTTGGTAAAAATTTTTCGTGGGGGATGTTGCCTGGAAGGCTCTAGCCCTGTCAAACAATCATCGGTAATCATAGACTTGTTCGCTTTCGTTTTTTTTCCTTTGGCGGACGAAACGCTCTCGCGTCTCTTGATATTTATACCCTTCGCTCATAGAGTGAAAGGGTATATTGTTTTTGTTACGCCGATATTATGTAACACCTCAAAGGAGCCACCGGAGGTATGGCAAAGTATATATATAAATGATCAGGGTCGGTCCCTGAATCGAATAAGCCATGTCTGTCTGTCTGTCTGTCTGTCCGTGTGTCTGTCTGTTAGCACGATAACTCCCGAAATAATGAAGCTAGCGGTTTGAAATTTTGGTCAAATGTTTGTTTTGCTAAAATCTTGGACGGTATTGAAAATGGGCCAAATCGGACCACGGGTTCCCCTACCTCCCATACAAACTACCCCTCCTTGATATTTTAATTCGGCCATAATTTTCGGTAGAATATCGCTATCGACTTGAAATTTTGATCAATGTCTCATTCTGACATATACTTTGAGTTGATGGAAAGTAGATTAGGTCCGACTACCCCTACCCCTACTTCCCCTACAAAGTTATATTAAGTCATATCTTTTGATAGAATGTCACGAAAAACTTCAAATTAATATCAAATGGTAGCCGTTGGATGTCTTGACAAGGTAATAAAGATGTGTCAGGTCCGACCCATCTACCCCTCCCTCCCCAACAAAAAATATGAAATTGAATATTTTGGGTTTTGCGTGCCTTCTAGGTCTGTACATGGGTATAAGGTATACACTCATCGTGCTATTCGCACGATTAGAACTCGGTCTCGTAACTTTGTCATTAAGTTTGTAACGCATTAAAGGAAGCATCTCCGACCATACAAAAAGTATACATATATGATCAGCATGACTTGGGGAGTCGATTGGAGCATGTCCGTCTGTCTGTTGCGACGCGTTTTACTCGGCGGGTATTGAAGCTAGCAAGCTGAAATTTTGCGCACGTGCTTCTTATTATTGCAGGCTGTTTGTATGTTTGATTCACCCAAATTGGATCACTGGGTCATGGGGCTGCCATACAAACCTAGCTCCCCAATTTGAGTTCTTCTAACAAAAACTTTTTTATTTGTGTACCAATTTCAACCAAATTCCACAAAAAAGTGTTTCTATACATAGCACATAATATATGCAAGAATTGATCAAATCGGACCATGGGGTCATGGGGCTGCCATACAAACTTAACCCCCCAAATTAGGTTCTTCTAAGAAAAACTTTTTTATTTGTGCACCAATTTCAACCAAATTTCACACAAATGTATTTCTATTGTTGACACAAAACATATGTAAGAACGGATGAAATCGGACCATGGGGTCATGGGGCTATCATACAAATCCAACCCCCCAAATTAGGTTCTTCTAAGAAAAACATTTTTATTTGTGCACCAATTTCGAACAAATTTCACACAAATGTATTTCTATTGATGATACAAAACATATGTAAGATTGAATCAAATCGGACCATGGGGTCATGGGGCTGCCATACAAACCAAACCCCCCATATTGGTTCTTCTAAGAAACATTTTTTTACACTAATTTCACAAAACCTTGAATTAATGTGTCTTTATCAAAGCAACTAAAAAGTTCAAAACGAATGGAATCGTACTGTGGGGTCATGCTCCGGCAACTCCAATAAAATTTTCCGAGTAAATATTTTTATTTGCCCACTTATTTCAACCAAGCCCAAAACTTTTGTCAAGTCGGAAGAAAAAGAATGAGGAGGGGGATTAAATACAAGTCATAGGTACGCCCGCAAAAACTTTTAGCCCAAGCGAAGGGTATCCAAATTTCGGCCGCGCCCGAAATTAGCCTCGGCCCCGGGGGTTGGCGAGCGAAGCGAGCAGGGGGCGAAGCCCCCTAGTCTATAACGAAGTTTTCACATTTTCTATTCAAGTAATCCAATGTAAAATACCCGACGCATAAAAAATAACTTGAAAATTGCCACAATATCAAATCTTCTTCCATTCACTACATTAAAATCGTAATTTTCCCCGGGTGTTATTCCAAAACAATTTGGCTTTTGTTACGTAGTACCGGAAAAGGGTAAATTACAAATACTATAATTTATTCATAAAAAGTGTCAAAAGTTTTCTTTCCGCGAAAAAATTTAAGAAACCTAAACTCTTTTACAGAATATATTGTTTAAAAGACTTTCCCCTGATGGCGTCACATAAAAAGGTTCATATTCAGAATAAAGGATTTCATTTTATTCCACCATTGTTTAATTTTTCCTGCCGCCATCGTAGCGACTTTTCAAAAATTAATTATGTTTAACGTAGTTTCAAGTAATTTGCTAGAATATAAAAAAGTTTCTATGGAAGCTGGGTTTATAGAAATGTAAGAAGATTAGAAAATAAATATAGAATAAAACAGAAACAGTTAATGTGAGGTATGGATGCGGAGGCTCATTAACACGGAATTTGTGGAGCGTTTAAACATGGAAAAAGTTAGCTAAAACAAAAGAAAGTATGTATATTTTTAATGAGTATGAAAATGTTTTAGACTTCGGTGTGACGTGAAAAAATTAAATAGAAATATCCTACATATTACATGACAGGCAAACATTTCTTGTATGCATAGTGTATGTACAAACAATTTTCGCGGATGGTCAATTCCCGTAATTTCTAAAAGAAATTGTTTGGATGGTAGCCTGTCGGTTCCACCAAAAATAAATTTAGGATCAATCAATGCGCTATGCGCTATGAGGTTAAGGCAATCTGAGAGAGACAAAAAATACAAAAAAACTTGAAATTAATTTCTATTCTCTCCTATCCTATTTATTAATCGACGATATCGATGAATACTGAATTCGAGATACAACACCCGCAGGTGTAGTCAATTCGATTGCATCAAACAAATGCAAACAATAGGTACAAACTGTACGCTACAATGACAGCTTCAGCAAATTGTAAATACTATTGGAATTTCCGATTTCGTGCAATTATCCTGATTCAATTAAAAAAGAACAACAACGACAAGGACAATGATGTCTTTGTTCGATGAAAGATACTAATAGAAGTCATTCATTTCGCTTATCTGTAAACTAAGCATTTGAGTGAATTCAATAACATGAAATCCTATTTGTAGCTTATATTCCATAGTTGTATAACTACACACCGTAGACAACGACTACGGCGAGAGACGACAACGACCGTGTAACAATAACATATTCCGACCATTGTAATGGCTGAAATCTTAATTAAAATATCTAATGGTGAACATGCATAGATCACCATGTGAGACATAAGCACGGAGTCACCCCTTTATGTCTATGTGCTTCCTGAAATATTTGTCCTGAATTATACGGATGTCGTCGTTGTCGTGCTCTATCTCTATCCTCTCGAAAGGCTGCTGTAATGGTAGATCTATCGCTTGAAATGTCCTTTCTATATGTAGAGCTAGTTACCTTCGGCATTGCACATCGAAATTCTGTGTAGCCTTGAGTACTACACATATTGAGTCGTTCAGCCACGAGCCTGAACAGATAGGATCTGTATGTTTACTCGGATTCTACGATAGACGTTGTTTCACTCTGTGTATATTATGGTTCGATGCGTGTAGAGTACATCGGGGGCAAATAATGTGATGTCACCAGGCTCAGGCTGCTGGCGAAGCGCGTTCATGTATAATTTATTATTTCGGTGAACTTGTTAAAAGAGGTACACTTTTCACAAGTAACAGCAATCCTTCCGAGTGCCTCTCCTTTCAGGACGAAGCCCCGTTGTTTGATTTCGCCGTTGACTTAACGCGAATTCGTACACCGCATTTGCAAGCACGACACGGTGTCGTTCTCGTTGCCTATACACAATAAGATGCTAGATAAAGCGATCTCCGCGGATTATCCTGAAAAAGACCAAGTGCCCACTTGATTCCCATAGATAACCATTGTGCTGCATATTGTAAGCCACGGACGATATGCCGTAGGAAGCTTTGCACAATTCCGATAACATGACCTGAAACGTAATAAATAACAGGGAAAGCTTTCAAATATCTGTGTGTGTACTTACTGTATATGTCGCATTGTTCTCCTTCGTAATGGGTCCCGAAACAATCGCATGAGATATCATGGTAATGATTAATACAACGAGATCCAATAAAGCACAGGTTTCTCCGGCTATGGCATTTATTGAAACAGCCCTCCTTCACATTTTCATGTTTCGTAGCAATTAGTGGAGTTATTGGTAGTAAATCGGATGCAGCCTTTCCTGAGCTCAGGACAATGTTACGAATACAGCCCACAAACGATTCGATTATGTATTTCACTCCGTGTAGTTTCTCCTCAGATGATAATCCTGAATTTGGTATAACGGACGAGAGAAGATAGTTTGTATGTTAGAATAGACAATCAACCAAGATGAGATTCGGAAATTGGAACATTTTTAGGGTGTAAAGGAAAATTAAATTTAACACTAAAAGGACGTTGTATTTTGAGAAGAAATACATATGTATGTACATAATTTCAAATTAAGTTTATAGTTTGGTTTTAAGAGGTAAGATCATATTGTTTTTTTTTTCATTTCCGATTGTTAGGGATATTGACTTAGTACATACGTACATCCACCCAGCAGCAGAATGACGTAAGTACTAAAATTGTCATTTCTTTGTTAAGTATACCACTAAGTAAATGTTTAATACCCAGAAACAACTAGCCGCAGTATTTGTGGTATTCATTTCTCATTTATGACGAGTTATGCATCATTTATTCTTTTTGCGCAGCGGACAAATAATCTTTACGACGGATATATTAAAGACACATTTAAGATAACTTTTATATAACTCTTCTGAGTAAGGACTATTCATTATTTTTGTACAATAAGAGTATATGTACATATACAAATATGACCAAAAAATAATTACACCAAATACCATGTATACCATTGGTCAGCGTAGCGAGCAGGGAGGCGAAGCCCCCTAGTATCTGCAAATAATTGATGGCACCGTCCATATTTTTTACAATGGCGAAGGAAACTTCGAATCTCTTCGCCAAAATTACTTTAATTCTTGTAGTTTTCCATTGACTTTTTGTAGAGATGAAATATTTCCAATACTTCCCGCGATAAGCATCGATAATGCCAAGTGAACTTTTTTCGCCATATTGATAATAGCGACGTTTTTTTCGTATCGCGTGTAAATCTGACTCGAAAAAAACGATCGCGGGTAACATCCCGTAAGACCAAACAGCTGACATTTGACAGTTTTTGCGCATCTTTGAATCACCTTTGTCAGCTTATTTTTTCGATGTGGTGGATTTTATCACAAAAGATAATTATTTCTTTGCAAAATCTTTTATCGTGATTAGAAAAACTCTCACATTTGGTTTGAAAAAACAAATTCCCTCATATTTCCCCTATGCGTCCGCCATCTATATTTTGGGTTAATCTATGCTCTATCCCGTGTAGGGTAGTTGCACGGGTGAACTTTACCTGTGTAAGTGTCATTTTTTTTATATGAAGTTCTACCCAAACCTGCACGGGATAAACACAATAAAACGTACCTATTGTGATTGTCAGTTAACCTTGAGGGCCTTATTATGGACTTTATTGTACTTCCGTCTGATTTACTTTAGTTATTAATGAATTTATGAACTAAATGCTCGGTCAGGGGATTTCTTTTGTGATTGAGCGAATATTTTAACCGCCATTTCAAAGTTCTGGACCCCACACGCTTTTCTGTGGACCTAATGAGGGTTTTTTCGTCTTTTAAGTATTTCTTTGCTTTTAATTTGACGTTAGTTGCACACACAAAAAAAGAACAAAGCTCAAACTCTGATAAAAAGTCGGAAAGTATTGACAATTATAAATGTCCCGTTGTTCAAAGTTATATTTATGTGTGCGAATTGACTTAGAGATTGCCTATGGGGTTTGGCAGCTCTCTTATTATAACAACGGGATGCGGGCGGTCAATAAACCACAAAACCATGCCGTGGTAACAATGGGATTGGAGCCCACGCTGCGCAATTCACATAATAGAGTTTTGGTGTTTTATCTCCACCCAAATACCTTTGTGTGGCGTGCGGTCCTTAGAAGCGCTGGAAGCACTGCTTCCCTATCCTGAATTGAACTGTTATTCCATTTATTGAAAATAACATATTATTTCTTTAAAAGAAAAATATTTTACAACATTCATAACCGCTGCTCCAATAACCAAATTGTTCTTGGTCAACATTTCGTCATTAAAACACTAGAATCCACCTTTGCAACAAGCTTCATATTCACAGATTCATGAACACGGAGAAACGATGTTGATCGGCGCTTCTTGTCCCCATACAGAAGTACATAGTTCGGACAAGACAACTTCGTTCATCATCCTGGCTGCAGCGATGTGCAATTTCAATGTTGCGAGAAACACAAATTTTTCGGAGACATTTGTTTCTGTTGACAGAAGATGTTTGTTGGGTGTTTTTGATATGTTGCAGTTGCAAACGTGGATAATAACTTGTTGGAATCGAAATGACGATGATGCTTTGCATTATTTGTTGTGCGAGGTGAAGGTGATTTTTACTGGTAACATAGCCCAGATACTGATTTTGTTTAACTAGAGCGAATAACGGTAAATTTCTTATAAGGAAATCAAAGTATGTACATATCAACAGCAATAAATATGCTCAATATTTTTCCTGTCCGTTTTCGCACTCTCTTGCTATAAAGAAGAGAGAAGATTGGTGCGAAATTCTGGTGCGATACATTTTTTTGTTCAATCACAAAATGGGACAGCTGCATACCATGTAAATATCGAGACTTCAAATGATTTGTAGATCAAATGTGTAGGCTCTTGAATTAACAATTATGTTCCGAAGCAGTGTCATACTTCGATCGAGCAAAGCAACCGAAGGAAAACATTGTGTTATCGTGTCACATCCTTAACTAATCCTAAAATCAGCAAAAACTGATGAATTTTCAAGAAACCTCAACCTGAGATGATTAATCACCGCAAGATGTTTGGTTTACGCAAAGTCAGGCTTGGCATTTTATTTATTTATTTATTGAGATTATTCCATTAATTCAGTGTTTCGTCGGTAGAATATTTACATATTTCTAGCACAACAACTCAACGATTTAGCACAACTCAGGACAGAGATAAATCTACCGGACAAATTGCAGTAACGATTATTGTCTAGTAAAATAGTTGTCAACCATAGTATAAAATACAGAAACTTTTTGATTTCTCTTAGACCTCCATTACACCACGTCAGATCATCATATTTCGATTTATCATATCCTTAGGCCTACTCGATTTTATTTGGTGCACGTATAAAAATGAATGAATGAAACGAAAGGATTTGATAATAGAAATTTGATGATATGACGTAGTGTAATGGGTTCCATTATATATCTTCCGGGATTTAAAAGGAGAAATATGAAATAAAAGAAGCGTTTTAATAAAATCTATCATATGAGAAATGTCATGCCATCACTATTTTTTTAGTCTTTTCAATAACATCCATCTACAGCAATTCAACTTAAATTTTCCCAATCGCTTCGCGAATGGATTCCTACAGTCGGTTCCAATTGCTTTAATTCGTCTAGCACTGAGAGGAAAAAATTCAATCAAAGTGCAGCTACATTATCGGTACACTGTCAGAGCCGTTGAAGCTGTCTTTCCTACTTGTTTTTGGCCATGCTAATATAAGGATTTAGCTTGGTTCCCCTAATTTGACAACCTCTACATTCATTCTCTAAGAATTCTCTAGATGACGTATTTAAGAAAAAAAAAACACGATGATTGTCCTCTTTCCCGGGTCGGTGTAAGTGCTAGAACGGGCGCTGCTAGAGAGTCAGAGGTCTTGAAAGATGTTGCTAATTAAATGTGTTTGACTTACATATACCGATAATAGGCCTGCTCCGAACAAGACACCCCCTCACTCCTCTTAACATTTTTCGTAATTACTCCAAGCACATAAAATTTGGCTGGGCGCATAGTCTAATATTTCTTAAACCTATTCCTCACCACAAACTATTCCTTCGTATTAAGACTAAGGGTGAAGCCGACAAATGTACCAAATTTCAAATTTTTCACTTCAGAAAGGTATATCTCTTGAAACGTCATTACAACAATCAATTATTGTCTTCTGAATGCAAGTTCCAAAATTTAATAAACTGCATCCTACAAGTGTTACTATAAAAAGGCTTTTCTTTTAAAAAGATGCATCCAATTAATATCGATTTGTAGTGTAGTACCCAACCTAGTACATCAGATTGCAAAATGTGGTGGAGACACATTTTTTTTTGTTTCTTATGTTTTTGGGGTGCTAAGCACGAATCAGGAGCTTCCCACCAAAATTTCTTTGCGGAACTTGATCACGAAAAACCCTAAAATTTTTACTGTTTTTCCGTTATTTGGCCTCTAACTCTGAAAATATTTATTTCTGCTCTCTATGAATATGTTAGATAGCACATAATTGCGCGTCTAAAGAGACATATGTATTATAGATCCGTTGAGCGGTATTATTACAATTGAGAATTTAAATTTGCCATTTTTAACATAGTTGCATATTATGTATAAAATTTTGAGATTGAACAATTTTTCATTTTTGGTCGTTACAATTGCGTTTTTCTTGTGCATTATGTATTTTGGGGTGCAGAACCTGAATCCGTAACTTCCCACCAAAATTTCGTTGCAAAACGGTCAAAATTGCAAAAAAACGCCAAAAAAATAGAGAAAAATCATTAAGGCACAAGTTGTTGGAAATTGTTGTCTTCTTCAATTTTGTAATGGACATGTTTATCGTAAGATGCTTGCAAAAAGCACTTAAAAACTGTTTTATAAATATATTTAACCATGTACTAACCTTTAAATGAAATGTCAGTTATTTTTTAATAACCATAAAATAAAGATGTCTATCAAATAAATACTTTTTATAAAATATTTTATATTTTATTACAAAACTGCTAATTTCTAAAGGATTTTTCGATTTAGCTGCGTGTACACAAGGTTCCCAAGTTCGAATATTTGGATTTAACATTAGGAGACCATCCTGAAAAATATATTAAAAAATTGGAACTACCACAAATCTTCCGTTTGGGAAACATTGCAATTTCATTGCCAAAAACTAAATTTCAAATAATGGAGATATGTAAATAGATATAGAAACGCCAAACGTCCTGTTCGTGCTAAATTAAATTGTATCGATTTACCCATACAAAATGTTGCTGCTTAGTCTACTTAAACTTACCACCAACTAAAACGACTGATGGAAGATTTGCTGAGACACCGTAATTTGTATCATGATTAAGTCCTTTCAGATAAACTTCCTCCTGATTGTTGTCGACTCGTGCAATTAGCCGGGCTCCATGTACATCGATTCGAACCTACAACATTAAAATGTATATATGTATGTATGTATATGGGTGGTGGAGAAATGGAACGAAATTCAATTCAATTCAATTGGACAAGTCATTCAGTCAAATCGTTAGCAGATAGAAACGTGTATCATTTATAGTCACAATGAAAGAGAATAGTACAAGCATGACATGGTTAAAATATTTGTTAGCTGAATAAAGTCAAAAAGTTTTGTATCAATTACCAGGAGTAATGAAATCGAAATTCAACTTTATTTAAACAGAAAAAGTTCGCATCCAAAAGGATCTCGTATTAGGATACATTGATTGGGTTTTGGTAATTTTCAAAAGTTTTTAGAAATGAATACATAAATATAACCACTATAAAAATTACAAACTATTCTCTATTATTTCACGATCTCAGTATCTCTACCTTACTTACCATCACACTATGCCACTCATCACGATTCAATCCTTCGCCGACTGTAACGCTTGTCGAATGCTTGCCGAAAACATGAACAACTTTTAATTGACCCTTCTCCACAATAACGTACAGAGCATACGGATCGAGGTCAATTCCGTCCGGATTTTTAACGTTATGATACACCAGTAAACCATGCGGAAGTCGTGTCCGGAATTGAAATGAAATCTCCCGACAAAGTCTGCAATAAAGACAAAAAAGATGGAAGACGAAATCGTGAAGTGAAACAAGACCAACGAAAAAAGGACATGACTACAAAAAAGAAAGAAGAATATACACACCACCGACTTGGATAAACCAAATAGAAATCTGTATAGAAGAGGCGGCCAACACACAGATTTGAGCAAAACACCAAGAAAAGGACAATTTACAAACAGACAGCGGAAATTTAAAATACATTCCCATTCCAATAAAAGCGAAGTGTGGAAATTGTATAAAAGTGGATGGGACTATAGAAAATCAAGTGGATATTCAACCGCAAGGATTTACCGACAACGGGCAGGTTATGAGCAACGAAAGAAAAAAACATCGAGTACTCTTGAAGCTCTTCTTTAATTGAATGTAATTTGAACTTGTTTGAAGTTCCCATCCAAAAGGATCTCGTATTAGGGTCTAATCGTGATTAAATTAAATGAACAGTTTTCAATGGGATTAACAAGGGCGCTCGACGGTTATAAAGGAAAATATCGTCTGTCTAACAAAAAACCATGAATACCAACCACCGCACCGTTGTTGTCCCAATAAAAAGAATAAATACAATTAAATCGCCTTAACGATTTCCAAAAAGATACCAATCTTAGGGAGAGGGAGAAAACAAGTCGCGGCACGAGTTTAAAAGGATCAACGAATAAATTTACACAGAAAACTGGAAATTAGTTGAGAAAACATAGCGCGAGGAAATACGATTCCCCTGTGTTGCAGGACATGACGCAGATTAGATACGGGTAAACAACATAGAAGAAGAAGAAGCGTCAAATTTCCTAAAAACCTACCGCGAATGGTATCAACAAAACAAGGAGGTGCTTGGAGGACACCCAAGTGAACAAACCTTAATTGAAAAGTTTGAATAATATCACCATCCACCTGAATGAACGTATTATTTTTGGCAAAGAGGAATGTTTTTTCGTCGCCCGTTTCGGCAAATGTTAGTTCAGCACCACGATTCTCGTACTGTTCCACGACACCGGATTCTTCGTTTGTTGCGACGCTTGGTGTATGATTTACTGTCGGTTGTGTTGTCGGCGGACCAACAGTTGTTGATTGTAGATATGGTGGCAGTGTATCTGAAAATAAGAAAAGGACATTAGGCTCAACAAGGGAGGTGTTTAGTTGTGTCCACATGTCAAGTCAAAAATATAATATTTAACTTTAGGGTTTTTATAAATTCAAGTTTTAATAAATTCAATAATAACTTTTAATAAAATGAAATTAAAATTTTGATTAATATTTACTTAGAATTTGCACTTACGTGGTGCTCCAATACAATGATAGGCACATTCAAATTCAGAATCGAATCTATTCTGAATATTGCCGTCGCAACCACCCCATATAAAGGTGGTGCATCGATTCGTCAGAGGCTCAAATCGCCATTTGTGCAAATAATTTTTACATGGTCCAGGATCGCCGGGTCCTGTGCATTTTTCGTATGTCGGTGCTGGCTCTTTGGTTGTACTATTTACAGCTTGTACTACGGTCAGTTGAAAGTGATTGCAGATGAGTCCAAATAATAATGTTGTTAGCGCCAGGTGAACATGGCGCTTCATTTTCTATCGATGCACCTTGCCTGAAAGGAAAATAGAAATAAGACGTTAATAGTGCACGGTTAAAAACAAAATCTTCGGAGTAATAAAATCAATTTTTCGATAGTAGTCAAAATTTAAGTTTTGATTTTCGGGCGTAAAAAAATCGGAGTGATTTTAACTCCGAATCGGTGTCGAATAGTGTCCATCCGAATCAGATAAAATTGGCATACAACTCGACTAAAGACTCCGAACGAATGTAATGATTTTATCCTTTTGGTGTAATAATTTGAACTCAAAAGAATACTTTCATTAACACCAAAAGGAGTGATTCTCTATATTTTATGGAATAAAAACAAAAAAAAATTTCACAGGGAAGGAGAACATGTAACGCATAAATGAGATTTGTACAACCCCTCTATAGGTAATCATTTACCTCTTTACGCTCTAAAATGCATAATAAATGTACCTACCTACAGTGAGATTCGATCCCGGGACGTTATGATTTGTAGACGAACGCCCTACCAACTAAGCCAACCAGACTAACTGATGGAGTTTGTAATTTATACATCATGTGGCTTCGCTCGACCACCAAATTCACTCCGATCGGTGGATACACAAAATACCAAAATCGGATGAAATTAGCCCCAGCACAATAACTTGATTGAACATGTTACGGAATTGATCCGATAGGTGTAATACTCAAAACCAAATGGGATATTCTTTGCAATGTGTCCGAAAAAGGTTTCAATTTAGAAGTTTCGTCCGTTTCGGATTCTTTTCTAATAAAACCCCTGATGGCGGTGTTATTTTGAGCATGTTTACTCCAAAATAATTTTTCTTTTTTATCCTATCGGATTTTCTTGCTCGAATACCCGGCATTTTTTTTGCTGTGTAGTATTTAATCCTCTCCCGTCCATTCATTTCCTTCCGTTTTCACATAAGCTCCGTAGCGCCGATAAAACAAGATTTCAGTGAGGCTGGATTGGAATAATTGGGCAAATAAAAAATTCTCTTAGAAAACTCGACTGGGGGAAGCTGGGGGGACATGGTCCCAAAGTAAAGGGTGTTTTTTAAGAATGATAGAACTTTAAATTGAAAAAAAGCAAACAAAATATTACATTTGAATCAAATTCTTTTTTTTTTACTTATTTCAGTATACTCTCACAAATTATAATGTTAAGTCTCACGCCTGAAGAACGCTTCCAAATTATCAAAATTTACTTCGAAAATCAGTCGTCGATTCGCGCTACTTATAAACGACTTTTTATGGTATACATAATCGTCCATCTGAGCAAGCCATCCGTCGAATTTTGAATAGATTTCGTACCACGTACACTCTAAATGATACAATAACACCAACACGTCGAAGAAACAATCAAAAAAATCAACCATCATTAAAATCAAAATTTGGAAGTTGATTTCAAGAAATGGGCCTGTCAATTGGCCTTTAAGGTCGTGCGATTTAACACCTCTCGATTATTTCCTGTGGGGTTATGTTAAATCACAGGTTTATTCTGATAAACCAGCAACAATTGACGCCTTGGAGGCCAACATTGTTCGCGTTATTGGTGATATAGTACTCGAAAAAGTGGTCCAGAATTGGATGTCAAGAATGCGCTTCGTCAAGAACAGCCGCGGTGGCCATATGCCTGAAATCGTTTTTAAATGTTAAATGTATGACATTTATCATTCCAATAGAAGAAAACATTTGATTAAAAGTTAATATTTTGTGTCTTTTTTTTTTCAATTTGAAGTTCTATCATTCTTAAAAAAACACCCTCTACAATTCCATTTGTTTTTATTTTTATAAAGACACATTAATAAAAGGTTTGGTGAAATTGGTGTATTAAAAAATGTTTCTCAGTAGAACCAAAATGAGGGGAGAAGGGTTCGGACGATAGCCCCATGACCCCATGGGTCCTTTCCATCCATTTTTACGTATGTTTTGTGGCATCAATAGAAACGCATTTGTATGTGGTTTGTTGAAATTGGTGGACAAAGAAAAAAGTTTTTCTTTGAAGAACCAAATTTGGGGGAATGGGTTTGTATAGCAGCCCCATGACCTCATTGTCTGATTTCATTCATTTTTGCATAGGTTTTGTAACATCAATAGAAACACATTTTGGTGAAGTCCAATTGAAATCGGTGCCCAAATAAAAAAATTGTTCTTAGAACAACCTAATTTGGGGGTTGGGTTTGTATGGCAGCCCCATGACCTCATCGTTCGATTCCATCTATTTTTACATATTTTATGTGACATTAATAGGGATCCATTTATATGAAGTTTGGTTAAGATTGATTAATAAACAAAAACGTTTTTCTTAGAAGAACTTAAATTGGGGGGCTTGGTTTGTATGGCAGCCTCATGACCCAGTGATCCAATTTGGATGATTCAAACATACGAACAGCCTGCATCATAAATAAGCATGTGTGCAATTTCAGCTCTGTAGCTTTAACAGCGGCCGAGAAAAACGCGCTGCAACAGACGGACATCGCCCAATTAACTCACCAAGTCATGCTGATTAGATATATATACTTTTTATATGGTCGGAAATGCATCCTTCAATGCGTTACAAACTTCATGACAAAGTTGATATACCCTTTCACTCTATGAGCGAAGGGTATAAGAATAGAGTTAGGCTAATTTTGGTTGATTTCGATTGAGTAAAGTGTCAGGAGTCTAAAACTCATTTTGCTAAGAAAAATGTTGATGGGGAGGGTCTTAAAAAGGATCCATGATCAAAGGTGGCCATGTGGGGGTCATATCAAAGGGACCGCCGAGTACATAACATATCCGGTGTTTGTTACTTGTTCCAAGGACCCTCATAAAAGAAAATCACGCTCAATTTTAAAATTTTCGTGTTTTCCGTAACATGTCAACTGTATCTTTCCAAAGCCGCATTATTATTATATGCCGGTGTTTAAGCCCGAAATGTTCTGTTTAGGGTCCTTGAAACAGGAAACAAACACCGGATATGCAATACAGTCGACTCCCCCTTGATATGACACCCAAAAATTTTTCATTCAAACACGTTCGGTCAAGGATTATAGTGTTCTTTTATGTCCTTTTTCAGAGCTTTCCGAAATAATTTTGTTAGTAAATTTAATGGTAGAAAATCCAGCTATTATAGATTCTAAAAAATTAAAAAGGTATATTAACTTTGTCATGAAGTTTGTAACGCATTAAAGGAAGCATCTCCGACCATATAAAAAGTATACATATATGATCAGCATGCCTTGGGGAGGCGATTGGAGCATGTCCGTCAGTCTGTCTGTTGCGACGCGTTTTACTCGGCGGGTATTGAAGCTAGCAAGCTGAAATTTTGCACACGTGCTTCTTATTGTTGCAGGCTGTTTGTAAGTTTGATTCACCCAAATTGGATCACTGGGTCATGTGGCAGCCATACAAACCTAGCAACCCAATTTGAGTTCTTCTAACATAAACTTTTTTGTTTGTGTACCAATTTGAACCAAATTTCACTCAAATGTATTTCTACTGATGGCACAATATATATGCAAGAATGGATCAAATCGGACCATGGGATCATGGGGCTGCCATACAAACCCAACTCCCCAAATTAGGTTCTTCTATGAAAAACTTTTTTATTTGTGCACCAATTTCAACCAAATTTTGCACAACTGTATTTATATTGATGACACAAAACATATGTAAAATGGATGAAATCGGACCATGGCGTTATGAGCTGCCATACAAATCCAACCCCCCAAATTAGGTTCTTCTAAGAAAAACTTTTTTATTGGTGCACCAATTTCAACGACATTTTGCACAAATGTATGTATGTATCATGATACAAAACATACCTATGTAAAATGGATGAAATCGGACCATGGCGTCATGGAGCTGCCATACAAATCCAACCCCCCAAATTAGGTTCTTCTAAGAAAAACTTTTTTATTTGTGCACCAAAATAAACCAAATTTTACACAAATGTATTTCTATTGATGACACAAAAGATATGTTAGATTGGATCAAATCGGACGATGGGGTCATGGGGCTGCCATACAAACCCAACCCCCCATTTTTGTTGTTCTAAGAAAAATTTTGTTACACCAATTTCACGAAACATTGAATTAATGTGTCTTTATAGACTGGGAGATGGTTAACACTTTTATTTACTTTAAAGCTAAATGGTTAACGATACTCTTAATCGATAGTCCGTTTGGTGGTAAAAAATAAATTGCAAGTCTTGCTGTCCAAATCGGTTGCGTTTTTGAGATTTTTTGACGTTAAGATGTCAAATTAATAAGTTCCATTTAACCGAAAGCTAAACGGCTCAATTTTTTATAAAGTCTCAAGCAGGACGGGATGAGTTAAAATCCACAAAGCAAGACGAACCAGGTGGTTGCGTTTTCAAAACAGACGCGTTCAAACATGCAAATTTTTTAAGTTCAATTTATCTGAAAGCTAAATGGATGAAGCTTTTTGTAAAAGGCTAAACTGGTCAAGGTGAGTAGGAATCTGGACCGAAAGACGACCTAGGTGGTTGCGTTTTCAAAACAGACGCACTTTGAAAGAGTAAGAGCTCTTGATCAGGTTTCTGTTCTCAGTCAAATTTGAATACATACAATCAACGGAAAACTACTAAGTTTTCGAAAGAAGAAGAAGAAGAATTTTCTTGTTCTTCTTATCGACACGAGCCATATTTGCCATATAGCGGAAAATATCGAAAACACAAAAGTTCTCCCCATGAGGAGATATAGCTTAATAAGCCGTTAGCTTGCATTTCCATTTAGTTCTATGTATTCTTTCGCCTAGATTAGTCATTCAAAATGTCTTCAAGTTGTGTAATTTGCAAGAATAAAGCAGGTGTAATCGTGCAGTTCAATCTAAACACTTTAACAAAATATAGTGATTGTTTAAATTTTAGAATTAGAAGAAATTTAAAATACAAGAACGCGTTTCGACCTGATGGCGTATCTCTTGAATTGGGCTATCATTCAGCTTGCTACAGAAAGTTCACCGCTATTCCTAAACATATTGTTGAACATGATTTAGAACCTCAAAATAGTGCAATTGAATCTCCAACTTCTGAATCAACAGGAGGTTACAACTCTGTTGACGCATCGAAGACGTGGGCGTTCGACAAAGTTTGTTTGTTTTGCAAGAACTCGAGAAAACAATATAAATGTAGATCTCAAAAACTTGCTGCTATTGAAACAAAAGAGATTACTGGAAAACTGAAAGAGGAAGCTATTAGAAAGAATGATCTTGAAATGCTATCTATTTTAACTCTTGATAATTTTGCTTTAAAAAAAGCTGTTTATCATAATGTTTGCCGGTATCAATATTCCAAAGATCCAGTTGAAACTAAAATTACCGGCCCTTTTCAATTAGCACATGATCAAGCGACATGTATATTGGGAGAGTTCGTTAAAGATTCGGTTATCAGTCAAAATCAGCCGGAATTTTTAACGGAATTGCTTTGTATTTATAAAGATGCCTACATAACATATATGGATTCACGGAAAGAATCAATTGACGAACCATATTTTACATATAGTGTACAGAATTTACAAAATAAATTAAGAAAAGAGTTTCCAAAAGAAATAAAGTTCGCGAAATTTAATAATAAGATCGTCGTTGGTAGTTCGGATACTAAATCAGAATTGTTACCTCAGTTACTGGATTCCAAAAAAACTGCGGCTAATAGACTTAATGTTGCTGCTCAGAATTTAAGAAATGAGATTTTTAATGCCGAAGTTCACCCTCTTGGAGAACGAATTACGGTTACGAATCTTAAGAAGGGGGAAATAGAAGTTCCTCGGGCTCTTACTGATTTTTTAACCTCGCTAATTGCTGGAACAGGTGCTCGACGAAAACAAGATGAAAGAACAGTTCGCACAGTAGAGTCGATAGCACGGGATATCGTTTTTGCTGCAAGAAAAAGACGGTTTATGCCAACAAAACAGTTGAAATTGGGATTAGCAGTGAAAAGCCTTTCTAAGAGTAAAAAATACCGGCGTACAGAGGGCTGCGCCCGCAATACGAGGGTTTTTTAGAATTCTAATGCATAGTGAATATTTTTTGTGCATATATTTTATATGCAATTAACAAGAATTGTGCACAACATTCAAGAAATGCTTTCTGTAGATCTATTTTTGGATTGGTCTAATTAAAGGTGGAACATTTACTATTTGCCCAGTTTGCATGAAAGTACTCCAAGGAAAATCTACAGGTATTTTTCGATTTAAGATTTCTGATGGCCTTTGAGCAAAAAGGAACTCAGGCAAACGTAAGGATGACTTGGCTTTATATATGAACTGAATTATTAGCTGTAAATCTACTGTTACGGTTTTTTAAATCAAGTAAAAGCAACTTATGTATATGAAATGATTCCATGTCAGGGAACACCACCCAAGCTTTCCTATAAGCATTGAACAAGTATACTTTTGCAGCTATTCAGGGACACCCTGTTAACTTTGTTCTACAAACTTCAAAAATATTTGTGGCAAACACTATTACCATTCTATGTATTTCCACCAAATTGCATGTTCATTGTTCAATCAAGTTAAAAGATATACATTGAAGAAATGCTTAAGAGGCTTCTCTTGCATTGTGAAAGGCTCTTAGTAAATACTTACTTGGCTATATTTCCGGTTTGGATACAGTTATTCGAATGAAAATTCATAGACATATTCCCTATGTAATTTCCTAAAATCTCTTAGAAGAATTTTAATATTTGGAAACCTAAGAGGGGCTACACAGGAACAAATTGAAATCTTACAAATTTACTGTTATTTACTTTTCCTTAGCAAAAGTCAACAGTCTTAATATTTAACGTATATAAGGCCATATTGACCAATCTTTGAACAAAGTTTCATAGCGATCCCTATAACGGTTTAGAAAAACGGAGGTCGAAAAGGAAGTTTAACTTTAAACGCCAATAACATTTTTACCGTTACTCCAAACTGGGAAGTTTTAACTGATATAAGATGTACTCGCTTAGATCTTTGATTTAAATACCCATACGTCAATCTCCGATAAAAACTAAAAAAGTCGACTTTTTTCAAACGTTCGGGACACCCTGTTATCTTCTTCCTACCAACTTCTAAGGTATTTATGCCAAAGACTGTAACCATTCTACACATTCCTACCAAATTTCATGACAATCGGTTGAGCCGTTCACGAGTTATTTAGTGAGCAGACGGACAGACGGACAGACGGACGGACAAAATCGATTTCATAAGGGTTTTTTGAAAAAATATTTTCTAAAAAACCCTAAAAACTCATAAATATATTAAACAGATTTTGTCATACAGCTAGTTACTCTTATCTTGAAGAAATAGAAACTTCCTTGTGCGATGTGTCGGACCAGGTTTCTCCATCCGAACTGGTTCTTGGAGCTCCTGAATTGAATACAGGAGTCGGGTGGGACAATTTCGACCGATTCGTCGATACATTTTCGGGCAAAGATACCCTGCACGACACACAGGGTATTTGCTGGCAAAACGTATGTCCTGATGTTGCCAGTACATCGTCTGTCCCATTATCCTCAAACGGACAATCTTCTAAAGAAAGTCAGCTTTGCCAAGAACTAATGTCATCTACCGAACATTTTACACAAAGAAAAAGAAAACGAACTTTAGAACAGGGACCTCAAACTCTCGAACCTTACAATAAAAAGCCAAAGTTAATTCCTGGACAATTAATATGTGCAAACTACGAAATTCCAGAATCTGTAAAATGGGCTGCATTACGCGACTTGATGTGGATGTTATCTATTCATGTTCAAATTAAAAAAACACCTATGTGGGTTGGGTACAATTCTTTGACCATACAAGATTCTACCCCTATGCAACGCATTTTTTATTTGCCATCGATCAACGAATCGCTTACTTCAAACACAGTGGTTCACGAAACCATGAAAAGATCGTTATCTATTGCCCATGAATGTGGTCAGAGGCATATTATTGTCACATATGATCTTGCGATTGCGAAAATGGCTTACTGCATTCAGCAAGACGAGGAGAAGTTTAAAAATTTATTTATTAAAATTGGCGAATTTCACCTTATTATGGCGTATTTCAAAGCTCTTGGCAAATATATTGATGAATGTGGACTTTCTCATATATTAGTAGAGTCCAATTTATTGGGCAGTGGCTCCCTAAATGGTTTTATTGGAGCTAAGCATTATAATCGATGCAAACGTCTTCATAAATTTTCGTCCGTAGCACTTCAAAGTTCAAAGTTCAAAATTTTTTTTTTTGAAAAAAAAACATCCAAAGAATTTCCTCCAGAATGTATTCCAGAGCTTGAGCAAATGTTAGAAACAAAAACTCATTACTTTAATATTTCTACACAACTAAAAAACATTTTAGATGAATACCAGGTATTTACAGATGAAACACTAGGGGGACAACACGGTAAAACTCCACAGTTTTACTGTTATTACATTTTATTCATGAAATATTATTTTAATATGCAAAGAGCTGTAAGAACGATCGATTTTGAATTATACCTGTATACATATCCCAAAATAAACCAATTTATTTTTCACATTTAATCAACCAAATTATGCTCGGTGGTCAGTTCACTATTACAATCAGTTGGCTAACATTGACAGAACGCATCCAGGATTGCGCGATCAATTGAATAACGGCGGCCTGGGTACTAAAGGGACATCGAATAATTTCGCTCGATTACCAGGAGACTTGACATTAGAGCAAACCGTGAATGCAGATGCCTCGAGGAGGCTGTCGAGTAATCCACAATTCACAAATTCCGTTTCCAGCCGTGAAAAATGGGCCAGGAATCATAGTGCACGGACAGAAATAATTTCGTCGGTATATTATGATTGTGGCTTAGAAAAATCGGAGGATACAGTTGCCGATTTAATGCCAAACAAAATTAAAAAAATGTGAATGCTGTTAAAACAATTAAGTCAGCAATAGAAAACAATTACATTAACCCATTTTCAATGGACCTCGACACCTTTAAATTGTTCAACATTGTGACTGGTAAAGCGCTTAATGACAAAACTTCAGAATTTCTTCTTAACGTTGAGCAAATAGGTGTCTCTCAAAGAGAAAAGTTGTGAACAACATTAACGAACGACCTCAGCGTTTTAATGAGGCAATCAAACAAAATAAAATTCTAAATTTTGCATCAGAAAATGTTAAGAACGTAAAAGTAAAAGACAAAATCATTTCAGTTAAAACGGATAAAAATTTATTCGCTCGTTTACTGGGCATATCTCTCGAGAATAAAATTAGTATAGAACATATCCTCAGTTTCCCACTTACTCCGGTACCCTTTGCTCTATGCCATCCCGATGGATCGTTTCACAAAACCCAAAAATCAGCCATGTTTAAATATTTAGAAGCCAAAGTTCATCATGATAGTCCAGAAAGCATTGATGTTGTGATCGTGGATGGATTTTATTTACTTCGAAGCATCACTTCCTTACCAAGAACATTTGGACAATTAGCAAAAAAAATTATGACATTAATTTCCTTTTACAAAACAAAAAACATTCACTTAATATTCGACCGCTACTTTTCACTTTTTCTAAAAGATTGTGAGAGGAATGCTCGTTTCTCCGATTCAACACCTTATAAAATTACCGGCCCTGACCAGACTTTACCACCAAATTTCGCCAAAGCCCTGAATAATAAAATACTGAAAGAGGAAATAGTTAGTTTCTTGGTTAGATTTTTGAAAGCTACAGAGATGGTCCCGTTTTTTCCTTCAGGTTTTACACTGTATGTAACTCAGCAAGAAAAGTGCTTCGAATTCAAACAAAATGAAGACACCAATTTAATACTCTGTGAAGAAAATCCATCTTTAATGTGCGACGACGAAGAGGCTGATACAAGAATTGTTTTTCATCTATGAAGGTTGAAAGATTGTACAAACATTCTAGTCAAGTCAAACGACACTGACGTTCTCTTAATACTTTTGTCTAATATGGACCATCTTCCTCCCTGTATGAAAAATATTTGGATGGAGGTAGGGTTCGCTTCATCGAATACAAGCCGATTTGTAAATGTTACCTCAATTTTTAAAAACATTGGCCTTGAGATGGCTAAATCAATAACATCTTTCCATATTTACACTGGAAGTGACTTTACGCCAGCATTTTTTAAAAGAGGAAAGGTAAATCCTTTCAAAATAATTGAAAAAAACGTAAGGTTCCTAAAACCATTTAGTGAAATTGCAGCTCAAACTTCGTCAGGTCTCACATACAAAGAACTAGAAGAGTTCACCTGTAGGATGTATGGTTTTGAAAAATTGCCAAAGGGTGAATGAAGGGCGATTGGAACTTTTTAAAAAATCCTATAAGCCTAAAACAATTAATGACAAATTTTTGTTAAAAAAAATTTCAAATTTTTCTTCGGCCACTATTCCCCCTTCAAACAGAGAGGTTCGTGAACAGGTTAAAAGGACCATATTCCTTGGCGGACTTTTAAGCAATGCCCACGAAAATTTTAATCATGCCAGCCCAGTTGGAAATGGATGGAATGAAACAAATTCAGCGTACGTCCCGAATTGGTTTGAAGGTGATATGGCACCAAACTCAGTTACTGATTGCTGCGAAGAAAATTTGTTCACTGGACAAGAAGATATCGTTTCTCAAGATTCTGACAGTCAGTACTTTTTCGAACAATATAACTCAGGCTCGTTTTCTCTAATGCATTTTCGTTTGTAGCTGAAGAAGAAACCTCTGATGAAGAAGAAACCTCTGATGAAGAAGACGATTCGGAGCGAGAAGATTAATTAATAGTAAAAGCAGTTCATAATATGAAAACTAATAAATTTGCCTTTCTCTATATAAAATATTTGTTTCAGATTTTTGAGGTACCTATGAAAAAGACAAACAATATTATGCGAGATCTTAATTAATTTTATTATTTTATATTCTTTTTAATGAAATCAGTAAATAGATTATACTTGGGCTGTTTTTTATAAAATAAAGTGAGATCGATAAAGCATCATTGAAGAGGTTTGCATTCATTCAGAGCAGGTTGAAGTAGCTCAGCGAGTAGAGGAGAGGCGCTTTCCCGAAGGATGATTGTGTTGTGTTAATAAGTGACTATTGCCATATTAAAGTGCGTCTGTTTTGAAAACGCAACCACCTAGGTCGTCTTTCGGTCCAGATTCCTACTCACCTTGACCAGTTTAGCCTTTTACAATAAGCTTCATCCATTTAGCTTTCAGATAAATTGAACTTAAAAAATTTGTATGTTTGAACGCGTCTGTTTTGAAAACGCAACCACCTGGTTCGTCTTGCTTTGTGGATTTTAACTCATCCCGTCCTGCTTGAGACTTTATAAAAAATTGAGCCATTTAGCTTTCGGTTAAATGGAACTTATAAATTTGACATCTTAACGTCAAAAAATCTCACAAACGCAACCGGTTTGGACAGCAAGACTTGCAATTTATTTTTTACCACCAAACGGACTTTCGATTAAGAGTATCGTTAACCATTTAGCTTTAAAGTAAATAAAAGTGTTAACCATCTCCTAGACTATTATCAAAGCAACTAAATAGGGCAAAACAAATGGAATCGTACAAATGGAATGCTCCCGTACCCCCCAATAAAATTTTCTGAGTAAATATTTTTATTTGCCCACTTATTCCAACAAAACCCCACAGATATTGTTTTGCCGACGAACTTTTGTGAAGACAGAAGGAAAAGAATGGGGGGTATTAAATACAGGTCGTAGGTACGCCAGAAAAAAAATTGAAGCCCGAGGGGAGCGAAGGGTATCCAAATTTCGGCCGCGCCCGAAATTAGCCTCGTTTTCCAATTAAAATATTCTGGAATTTGTTATTTGTGGAAATTGGTACACTGGTGTGAATTTTATTTTATTTTGGGATAAATTGATTAATAAATGTATCTTAATTGTGGGGCCTTGTTTCTATTTGAAATGCTAATATGACTGGACTTTAGGGAACATGTACATACAAATAAAAAAAAAAAACAAATCTATTCCAGATGACGAGCTCCCACCATATTAATTATAGAGATCCCACCCTATGGTTTCACTGTCAACTCAATCTGGCTTCTCGCTCATTCACTATGGCTGATATGAGAAGTTTTCCATTTATATTAAAGATTGTACTAAGAACTGGATTCATCGCTTGATTGCGTTCACCACCATATTTCTGTTCGCTCACATATGAACTGCATATTTAAGAGAAGCCGTTTGTCAATTAAAGCGACCTACGACTGGAATACATATTATTATTATTATCATGGAATTTGCTTGCATTCCTTTGGAAAATTTGTCACTAAACTGCTTTTATGGAACATTGAACATTCCTCACCGTTTAGTTATAATGAAGCTCTCTAAATATATTCTATATGGGAACATCTTTACTATACATGGAATCTGTGCAAGAATTCAAAAATATTCTCGCAATCTTCAAATAAAAATAACAATATAACTTATGCATACATTGAGTAAAATATTTATTATACTTGTACGTAGTTCGTCGCCATACGACGAGCATTATAAATATTTTTTCCACCGACAAAAAATAAACTTAATACAAGTCGGTTTTGTTTGATCAACCTCTTCGTACCAGTACGGAAATGACTTTAGTAAACTTTAAATTAATTCATGTCGTGAGAGAAAATGGTCGAGTTTAATAATCTAATTAGCATTATATATTAAGTTTGCTTGCTTATGTGGTGTTATATTTACTTTAGATGTTTTGTAATTTTAGAATATTAAGAAAAAAATGAATAAGATCGCCCTCCGGTCTTGAAGGGCTCTCGACTCTCGTTCGCATGTTTTGAGGATAGTCATATCAAAAGGCAAAATATATTCTCAAACTACGTGTCACTTAAGGTCTGCAAAACTGTGTTATATCTTGACGCTCAATCAAATCACCCACCCCATGCGAGGATTACTGAAATTGTCGTTTTTAGAAGTTCTATTAGGTGGAGAAAGCCTGTCCCTGGTCGGAATTCATCCATTTTTTTTAGCTGAAGTCTATTTCGGCTCAATTTATATTTCTTTCAGAGTTATGGTGAAAACTGTAAAAGGTAATTTTATATAGATTAACTTGTCCTCGGAATATTTTGCCGTAGCTTTCACGATTTTCGAAATAATGAGCGAAAACTGAAAACTAGCCTACTCCTCCCACGTTAAATTGAGAAACTCACCTCCTAGAGGCGGATACTTAGCAGATTATCGCTGATAAAGTAACTCTGGGAAAGTATGTAATGGGAATGCATATGTGCATGTTGTGCATATGCATAAATACTTATCAGATTATTGAAATATACTTGTTTTTCTTTACATCTATATACCAAAAACTAGCCGTCGGTTTTTATACGCCGGTTTTTTTTTTTATAAGGGTATATTAACTTTGTCATGAAGTTTGCAACGCACTGAAGGAAGCACCACCGACTATATAAAGTAAAAATTATTGATCAGTTCCACGAGAGAAATCGATTGAGCCATGTCCGTTTGTCTGTCTGTCTGTTGCAACGCAAACTAGTCCCTCAGTTTTGAAGCTATCGGGCTGAAATTTGGTATACAAGTTTCTTTTTAGTGTACGCTGTATATATGTCGGAACGAATTAAATCTGACCTTGGGGTCATGGGGCTGCCCCTGAAAATTAGGTTCTTCTAAGATAAACTTTTTTCTTTTTATTAACAATCTTAACCAAACTTCACCCAAGTGTGTTCCTAGTAAAGCCTCCAAACATATCTAGGAACGGCTGAAATCGGAACACTACGTCATGAGGCTGTAATACAAATGAACCCTTAGCAAATTAGGTTCTTCTAACAATAACTGTTTTCTTTATTAACCAATCAATCTTAACCAAACTTCACCCTTCACGCATCGATCTGAAATTCGAATATTTAGTTATAGTATAGTGATTTTAGCTGAAAAAATGATGAAACCCAAACATCCAAAAAAAGAGCTGACTTTTGATGCCAAATTGTTCTATGGCCTGACCGCATTACGCAGTAAAAAGTTAGACTTTTTTGCGCGTCACATTTGGGGGGGGAGGAGGTGGCAAAGGGATGAAATTATGATTTTTCGCCAATATCTTGTTAACTGTAATATTTATAGCAAAATGTTCTGAGGATGATTTAAACTACACAAAATTTCCTTTCTAATGATATATTATATCATATACCTTCTCTTGGCAGATTATATACTAGACCTTAAAACATTTGGTGTAATTTCGATTTTTTGATAGTTACATTTGGCGCTCTAGCTCCTGAAGTGATTTAATTGGAGCCATGATAATTGGGATAACTATTCCTAACAATATATAGCTGTCCCACACGGAGACTCAGGCTGCCCCGACAAAGCATTCCCCTATACTCCATATTAACATTTAAAAAAAAGACATGCCTGTAACTTTTCGCCGAATCACGGCAGGCGGGAAAAATTTTGGTAAACGTTAAGGCTAAGTCCCATTAGACCCTCCACCAAATATTACTTCGATCGGATTAAAACAAAGGGTACCTCCCATACAAAATCACCGGAAAATTGCCTACGAGCAGAACTTTAATTTTGGTTGACTTGTTCCCTTATTTCTTAATAAACTAGTGGCATTGAATTTGAATAATTTATTTATTTTTTTTATTTGTGTAGTTTAAATCGTCCTCAGAACATTTTGCTGTAAATATTACAGTTAACAAGATATTGGCGGAAAATCATAATTTCACCCCTTTGCCACCCCCTCCCCCCCAAATGTGACGCGCAAAAAAGTTTAACTTTTTACTGCGTAATGCGGTCAGGCCATAGAACAATTTGGCATCAAAAGTCAGCTCTTTTTTTGGATGTTTGGGTCTAGAGCTAAAGTCACTATACTATTAAGCGCTGTGTAAGCTACAAATTCGCTTTATAGCAGTTTTCAGTGCGCGTTACTGTTAAAGAGATATTTCCCAAAAACGGCTTAATTGAATGTTTGGACCCTCATAGCTTCGTAAGGGGGGCTCCCATCTTTGATGACTTTTGGTGTCTTACTTACAGCCACAGAAGCTACAAATTTCTCCTAGAAGACTATAGAGCACACTCCCCCGTCTTAGCGCCATTCACGAAAAACCCCAAAAAACACCTTTTTTAAGGTTTGAGCCCCCATAGCGCTCTTGAAGCTGCGTGTATTGATATGAAATTTGGCCGCTTTCTTCAAAACTCCATAGACTACAAACTTCCCATACAAAAGTTTTTAGTACGAGTTACCGTTATAGAGATTTTCGTGAAATATGTTCAAAATACCGTTAGACATCCTGGCACCGTTAGGAGTGCCCGAACGTATTCGGTATTTCCATCGTTTATTGAAAAAGCACAAGAGCTTATGGCCTCACAGTACGATTCCATTCGGTTTTAACTTTTTTGTTGCTTTGGTAAAGACACATTAATTCAAGGTTTTGTGAAATTGGTGCAAAAAATGTTTCTTAGAAGAACCAAAATGGGGGTTGGGTTTGTATGGCCACCCCATGGTCAGATTTGATCAATTCTTAGATATGTTTTGTGTCATCAAGAGAAACACGTTTGTGTGCAATTTTGTTGAAATTGGTACACAAATAAAAAAGTTTTTCTTAGAAGAACCTAATTTGGGGAGTTGGGTTTGTATGGCAGCCCCATGACCCCATTGTCCGATTTTACCGATTCAAGCATACAAACTGCTTGCCGTAAAAAGAAGCATTTGTGCAAAATGTCAGCTTCATAGCTTTTAAATTGGCTGAGTAAAACGCGTCGCAACAGACGGACAGACAGACGGACATCGCCCAATCGACTCCCCAAGTCATGCTGATCATATATGTATACTTTTCATATGGTCGGAGATGCTTCCTTCAATGCGTTACAAACTTCATGACAAAGTTAATATACCCTTTCACTCTATGAGCGAAGGGTATAAATATAGAAAAGATATTTAGATAATATAGATGCATATGATTTTAAAAGGGGTAAAATCGATAGTTGCCGTTTTTTTACTGTTCATTTATGCAAGGTTTTTAATATTTTGACGCCAAATCTTTTCAAATTGATTTTGAATGCCGAAACGCCAATTCTTTGAAATGGGGGATTGTTATGCGTTGAATAAAGTTGTGTAATGTGATTGCACATAACGTGAATGAAAAAAATTTAGATTTTTCGTTTTTTATTTTTTGTAACATAGAGTTAATGATCTACATGACCGTTATACAATTTTAGCATTTTTTTTAAATAGTGTCAAAAAGCTAGACTTGCCGAACAAGTGATTTTGTTTTTGTTGCCACACTCCTAAATATTTAATCCGAGATTTGAGTTCACTTTCTGAAACTGCACAGAATTCTACATAAAATAATTCTTTTCCCAATTAAATAATTTAAAAAGCTTCCCAGATACTACCATTCAAATTCGAAAATCGATTTTTCATTGAAAATTGAAATAGTAAAATCCTAACGGTTATTTGAACTGACAATTGTACAAACTTGACAAAAGTTGCCTCTTTATGTTAGCTTTCAAACAACATATAAAAATGAGGGTCTTAGGATTTGGAAAATTGCAAATCTTACATGTTACAGAGAAAAAAACGTGGTCCTAAGAGAAAACCAAAGTTGACGTTTCCACAATTTTTGTACGAGTTTTATTTAGTAAACAAGATTTTTTTTTATAAAAAACGAAAAAAGAAAAAGCTAAGCTATTATCAACAGTACGAACTTAAAATTAAAGTACTGTTAGAAGTGTCCTCCTCTTGATGGGACACAAATTCGGCACCTTTTACCTACTTGAGACCGGCTCCTGAAGCACCGCTTCCCTTTTTTTTCTCGCAAATTGTTGCAAGCCGTTTCAATTTTTCGGGCGCAACTTCCTAGATGATATCCCATTATCTCTACCATCAGAAATTTGGTCCGGCTCACAAGGGGAGAATTGTTACGGAGTTCTTGAATAATGAATTCCATGAAAAATGGATTGGACGACACGGGTTTGCCGCATGACCTGCTAGAAGTCCCAGTTCGAAGGCGGAGTCCAGAAGTTTCTGATGCAACCGATTGTCATTACGCTGGAATTTGCATACTAATACCATCTTGTTAGGGCACATGATTTAAGATTTGCCATGTTTGCCAGGTTGAGAGAAGAGATAAAAACTCTTTTGTTCGCATCAACACTAGCCTCACCAGTTGAAACTTTTCTCGCATAGGTGTCTTGTCTCGAAGAGCTAACTTCGATTAAAAGTTATCCAGTAATCGGTATAGCTCGGTGTTTAGACTGGGATTTGTGACAATGCTCAGCGCGAAAACCCTTTTGAATTTTTGCTACCGAATTCGAATTTTGATAAAAGTGCTAATAACTTTGCAAATTCAGGCAACGAACATAAGCAACCCATCGCCTTCCCATAATCACGGATGCAGCAAAGACTGGATAATCTGTTACATGATAATGAGAGCGCGTGTTTGGCATGTGACTTTAATTAGTCAGACGAAAATATATTTTTTTGTAAAAAGTCTCCAGGGTCTCCCCGCGGACCACCTACGGTTCTCTCACGGACCACCGACGGTCCGCGGACCACCTGTTGGGAAACAGTGGTCTAAATAAACGCGTTGCAGAGTTAAAGGCTAACTGCTTTCGTTGAGCCTGTTGATATGTGTACCCAACCCACACAGATCTTTCCTATGCGCATTGAAAAAGTAGACTTTTGCAACTACTTATTCATGGACACCCTGTTAACTTGGTCCTAGAAACTTCAAAAGTATTCGTGCCAAACACTATTACCATTCAATGCATCACCACAAAATTTCATGTTTATTGTTTAATCCAGTCACTAGATAAGCAGTGAAAAAATTCTTAAGACGCTGCGCTGCCTTGGTACTGTGAAACTTTACCATATACACTGCGCGACAAATGCTTAGGTTCATGGATATTTTCCTTTAAAATTATATAATTTCTATGTACTCTGATCAGAAATAATTTTTAAATAATGCTCTCTCAATTAACGGTTATTTTAATAAATATTGCAACTCTATCAAGCAACTCGCATAGCAAACGGAATTTTTTAAAATGAAAATCGCAATTTCCACTGCGACAATTGTATAGGTTCACTTACTTTAAAGAGTTATCTCGTCCTGGTGAGAAGTGTTTCTGTAAACATTTTTTTCGCGTTATACTCTGTGAGTCGTATAGTGGATAATGTCAAAAGGAAAGCAACTTTCTGCCGAGGAAAAGGCGACAATTTCCATACTAAAGCAAGAAGGATATTCAAACGGACAAATGGCAATATGGATTCAGCGGAGCTCGAACGTTGCAAGTGATTTTATACGAGATAGTGAAAATGATGGCCGATGATACGCAGGAGGCAGAAAAAAAGCGATTTCCGGTGCATTACGGCGACGTCTATTAAGATAAGCATGGGGAGAATTTGGGGTTACCAACAATTGTGAGGACCATCCAACGAGTTCTTAGATCTTCTTCTTGTTTGAAACGTTTATGGTTAAAGAAAAAACCAGCCTTAACCCCGCAGCATCGCCTACAGCGCCTGGAATTCGCCTCAAGATTCATGAACTGGACATCGCAATGGAGAGGTAATATTTACGGATGAAAACGGTTTTGTGTGGACGGTCCAGATGGGTTCTCTTACTATAATCATGATATTAGGAAGGAACCTATGTACCTGTCACGCCTTCACTCCCGAATAGGTTCCGTTATGGTATGGGGAGCCATATAATATCATGGAACTATCGTCTTGGTCATCCTACGAGGTCGCCAAACGAGTTCATCTTATAAACCGCTCTTAGAAGAGGATATCCCTAGATAAATGTCATGGACGAAGGCGACCCTTGGATATTTCAACATGATCTTGCCCCAATTCATACAGCGAGGGTAGTTAAATCGTTTATTTTGGAGGAAAATGTGACTTTGTTAGACCGGGTGCCCAACTCCCCTGACTTTAACACATTAGAAAACATTTGGGGGTGGCTTGTTCGGGAGGTTTACAGTAAAACCCTAAAGAAGAGTTAATTCATGGAATTAGGACAGCTCGGTCTAAAATACCGCTATCCGTGCTGCATTCTTTACACAATTCCCTACCTTGAAGGCTTTATAAAATTATAAATAAAAATGGCGGAAATACACACTATTAAATAACAAAAAATTCTCTTGTTTTTTTTTGTATTTCTCCTGCTTGACACTTTTCTGAAATATTTTTCAGCGAAAACATTAAGTATAACGGTAAAATCGTCCCTGAACCTAAGCAATTGTCGCAGTGGAAAAAGACTCTTTGAATGAAATCAATTACTGTAATTTAAGGACAATGTCCTGCAGGGCCTCAGTCCATCCATTTTATTTGTGATATTTAATAGTTTCGAAAATAACATTTCTTGAACCGGTAAACTTTTTTTTACCGTTTCCTGGAAGGAAATATGTGTGAACCTAAGCATTTGTCGCGCAGTGTATGTATTAGATTCGATACACTTCCGGTTTGGATTAAGTTATTCGAATGAAAATTTGCATTGTGTCATTTCCTAAAAACCCTCATCTATTCTTTTTATATTTGCAGACCTAAGAAGGGCAACACACGCTTAAATTGAAATTTCACAAATTTATTTTTATTTACTTTTACTTAGCAAATGTCAGCAGTCTTAGTATTTAGTGTATATAAGCTCATATGGACCAATCTTTATGCAAAGGTGCATATCGGTACCTATAACGGTTTAGAAAACACAAATTTGATAATAATTTTGCGTTTCGCTATGTTTTTCGAAAAGAAAAATTCAAGGACAACAACAACATTATTTTATTTCATATTTTTATCGGCTTTAACCTAAAAACTAAATTTGCACAAAACATCCAAATATATTCAACCAATCCCTTATAATAAACAAGTCCCTTTAATTGCATTATCATTTCGTTGATTAGTTTCCAAATGTAAAGCAGGCAGGTATCCTGACATTATACGGTCGTAATCATTCAAGGCTTACATGGGTTTATTCTCTCCAACCAAATGTGTCTGTTAATCTAATGCAATACACATTAAAGGGGATTTGTACAAAATATAGGGCCATTTTTTCGTACATTTTATAGGCTGGTTAGTCTTATTGCCTAGAGAAGACACAAACAATATTTAGAAAGCTTTTCCATTTTATTGAATAAAATTTTTGTTTATTTTGCATAGTTCTGCCATATTTTGATGGTTACACCATCATCTTAGATTAAAAAAATCATTGCACGGTTTCATGCAACAGCGTAAATAAGCAAAAGATAACATAACTATGCAAAATAAACAAAAAAGTCATTCAGTACAATGGAAAAGCTTTCTAAATATTGTTTGTGTCTTCTCTAGGCAATAAGACTAACCAGCCTATAAAATGTACGAAAAAATGGCCCATAATATAATACAACTTTCTCCGGCGATAATACCAAACTATGAGTCCTTGTACAACACTAAAACGTAAATATGTTGGGGGAACTGCAATGGAGTCACGTCGAAACCCAGTCAGGTGATAGCGTGGCTATGCAATTCTATGTGTGTATGACCCTTGACTATGGCCCACGATTATATGATACTTCGCGCCGACAGATATTTGAATCCAAAATCAGTAGGTAACCGCTCTGTGGTGAAATCCTTCCTCTATGGTTATTGTGCACATTTGAAATTTACAAAATTGTGTTTAACCAATCATGTGTTAATAGACTTGATAATTATGCATAAATCCGATTATGCCATCGGATCTGAATAATAATTTCGTATAGAGATGATTGGTTTGATATTTGCTTTTGATCGGTAATGTGTGTTTGATGAATGAATAAATTGCACTGTTCAGTTTATGTTAGACAAGGATATTTATGTAAATTGTTGATGGACAGTTAATGGGTATTACAAGTGTGTGTGTAGATTAAATTAGGATATTGGTTTAATATTTTGAAAATATCAATAAAATTGAGTAGAAAACATTATAATGTGCAAAAATGATTACTATCGCACTGACCAATTATAGTTTTTGATTAATTTTGAATCATGTTTTTTTTTCGATCTTATTCCACAAGTAGTTATCGGCTGACACGCTCTGTGGCTCACTTGGTTGAGTCACACTCTACGATGCTAGTAATCTAGAGGTCCGTAGATCGAATCTCGCCGTGGTCCTAAATTTCCGTTCATGTGCGGATAGGAAATATATAGTGCTTGCAACAACAATACACTCCGAAATGATATGCAATGTAACCTTGACTCGAAATTGCCTCTAAACGGCTGAGTTAACGCACCATGGCCCACATGGGGCTATACTGTACTGAGAAGAAGAATTATCGGCTCAAACATTTTTAATTTTTTTTTATATTTATTGAAAACAAGTTGAATCAGCGAGCTTTGTGCCGCATAGTCACTTAACTTAAATTTACAATGAGAAAATATAATGTCAGAATATTTTCTTTTCCATATCCTGTATCCAATCCAGCTATGCTTATAATTTGTTTAAAAAAATATAATTGTATCTATTCATCCAATTTGACACTTGTTCAAATGATACATAAGTGCATAAAATTATTAAATAAGCTAAGCTAAGGATCTCTACGTAATTTGCTTTTAATTTTTCGCATAAAACATACAACCATAAGAAAGAAAAAATTCCACTAGAGCCTTGCTCTTTTCCACCCACAGCCATATGAGTACCCATAATGGTTTTTCGATTTCTCAGAAAGTAGATTGAGATAAGATGGATATGAAGGATGTGGGTTAGTTCAAGGAGTTGAGCGATCCCACTATAGTATGTCAAGGTGAATACGTTTTGCACGCGGAATATGCTGATGATGGAGTAGGGGGAATAACAAAAGAAATATAACATACATATGTATGTAGAAGTGAAAACTTTTTCGGAATAAGAAAAAATGAAATGCGGGTTGGAAGACTGGCAATGAACCTTTTGAATTATTCATAAAGTAATAACAGGGTTAGCCTGAAAAAATATGGAAGGTGAAACTCATAAAACGTTTATGTTTGTTCCTTTGTTTTTCCTACTTATTTTTCTTTCGTATGGTATGCGTCTTTCATGGTACACTATACTACACATACTGCTGATTTTTGTGTAGTGAGTTCCATTTCACTTTTTGGAAAGAGGATAATATCCACTCACATATTATGTGAATGAGAAAAGATAAATGAAAAAAGTGGTTTTTCTCAAGTTAGTAGGTACGTTTGCACTTGCGACGAAGTGTGATGGTTGAAATAGATTAGACGCGTCAGCAGAAGCATCGGCATCGCGAAACGTCAAACACAATGCATTTTACATTGCTGACAAAAATGTTGAGCAGAAGACTTGGCATTCAGCATATTTGTCAGCTATGAAATTCTGCCGATGCTGCTGCTAACGCGTCTAATCTATTTCAAGCATTAGAATAATGCATGAAATTATTGTATTAACTCTGGTTCCCAAATTTCGTGGGTGCGAGTATTAACTAATAATTGTTGAAATCTTGACTTATCGTTCCATTCTATACATCAACTGTGGTGCATGTCTGTAGTGTTTTTGGCATGGCAACTTACCAGCTCTCTGGGAACTTCGCGGAAATTTGTCTGTTGGAAGAGATGAGCCCCCTGCGGGAGAAATATCGAGTTATTCAATTTCGGAAATGTCACATTGGAGTCTTTGCATTGAGACCTCTAAGCGTCTATAGCTCAGTAGGTTGAGTTGCTGACCTTGTGACCGAAGGTCGGAGGTTCGAATCCCGATTGGGACGAAACTTTTTTCCCGTTATTTCCTCAATTTTTGGTACGAAACTACAAAACTTTGGGAAAAAATACCAAAAACTGGGGAAAAAAAGTTTCGTCCTAATCGGGATTCGTACCTCCGACCTTCGGTCACAAGGTCACGAGGTCTATTAGTACCAACGTTGAATTAAAATTGATCATGTAATTGATTTTAATATGTATTTTTTTGATAGTATTTAATGAAAACAAGGCATGTTCTGCTATTCGTTCTCATAGGGAGAACTTTTGTGTTTCCGATATTTTCCGCTATGTGTCCGCTATATGGCAGACGGTAAGATAAGTGTCGCTAGTGTCGATAACAAGAACAAGAAAATTCTTCTTGCGGGAGCTGATTGCGTAATGTTCCTTTTTTTTCAAGTGTATTTGAGTTGCCTGAGAAAATTAGTCACGGCCTTGCTTCTTCAAATCAATACCTTGAGTTTACTTTTTGAAATGAGAGTCCTGTGTCCTACATACGATTTTCAGAATGTTTCACGCAAAAAAGGTTATCCAATCTATTGGTCCACCTAGTGAGCTAGTGTATGCAATTTTTTAGTTAAAGGTTTTGATGTGAATGTACGATAACATCAATGTACGAATATTTTTGTTTACACCGTCATCAGTGAACCTTATTCATTTGGCTATGTGGTAGCACTGTAATCGGTTATTTAGTTAGTGATAGCGACACTATTATTGCTATTGTTGTGTGTAAAGCATTTCTTTTTAAGAGCCGCATTATTATCGTGCGCGCATACCTATTGAATTTAGACTATCTAGCATTACTTACTACTATATGAGTAATAAACCGCATATAAGCTGCTTACTACAATATGATGCACACTTGATAAAGTCAACAATTTTTTCTTTGTAAAAAACCCAATTATATGCGTAATTTTTGACAAAATTATTACGAACTGAAAAAATGATGTTTCACATCGGATTTCAATGGGGAAAACTAAATTTTGCAGCAGCTTTTCCTTTGACGTTTTAAAACAATTTCGTGTCTTATAGGGAATACACGTTGACGAAGCATTTAATAAAATCTAAATGAATCCTGATGGGCAGGAGTGTAACTTCCCAATGCAGCACGTGGACAGCTAGAACCTTGAAATTTTCATCAAACAAGACCAATGCAATGCCCTAAAAGTTTTTCATTTCCGAATTGACCGCCCATATGAGTCCGCAAACTATCGAACATTTTCAAAGGTAAAAACAAAAATTCGTAATGGCGGTATGCTTTACAAGTGCGCCAAATTTCAGAAAGATCATCAAATGGGCTCCTGAGTTATCGAAAGTGTTTGATTGCAAAACAACTTTCCGGCACATTAGGTACAATGATTTAGGTTTAAATTGTGTTACAAAATCAAGCTTACTGAGAGAATTCTCTACAGATACTCGTAAATGAGCGCTTATCCTACCTGCCACAAATAAATTCTAGTTAAAATTAATATGCCGTAGATAGTTTGAAATATCTAATAAATTTTTAGATCAATGACGAAAAACTAAAAAAAGATAACTTAGTACAGTTTTTTTTTTAATGTGTAACACTGAATTTTCTCTTTCTCCTTTATAGCGGTATAGAAAGGTGTAAACCACTGTGTATTTAACGGGTGGTCCAACTAGAATGCACGATGTTAATTGAGTGTTACACCTTAAGGGTAAGTTCTCGCCCAACTTTATCAGACATTTCTTTGCTTCAGTGTTTGGCAAATTCAACCATGGAGAAGTACATAATTGAGCAGCGCGTTAATGTCGTTGAAGCCTTTTACGAAAATGGACGTTCAAATCAAAATGGCTTTCGTGCACTTCCTGATTTTTTTGGTCAACATAATCGACCAAATAACGGACTTCTTGTGGCCAGAAATCGAGGTTATGGACCTGGAAGGTATGTGGTTCCAACAGGTTAAGGCCACTTGCCACACAGCCAACGAAACAATGGCTCTTTTGCACGAGAAATTCAATGGACGTGTTATCTCTCGTCTTGGCGATGTTAATTGGCCCGCCACGATCATGTGATTTGACATCGTTGATCTTCTTTCTCTGGGGATATTTAAAAGAAAAAGTGTACGTCAATAAGCCAAAAACAATTCCAGAGCTAAAGGATGAGATAATTCAGCACATTAACAATATTCAATATCAATTATGTCTCAGAGTCATCAAATGTGCCTCCGGATGTAAATGATCCTGGGCAGACATCAGGAGGCACCCTGTGGTATGTAGAGCAGCATTCCGGCAAACTTGGATTTTACTCGAATTAGTGTCACATAAACTATACAATCAAACCGGAGCAGCAAAATCAGTAGCAGTTCGACCCACCGCTTAGTGTCTAGCGACTCTGAACCTCTCTATTGCACTCTAGTCTCCTTCTCTTGCACCTTGATTTCATCACACAAAACAACTTTTTGCAGCTTATATTCCAGTTTCGCATGTCCAAAACTAACCAATGATCTTTGTTTAAGCCCCGAATTTCCCCTAGAGCAGTGGTTCCCAACTCACAAATGTCTGCGGACCACTTAGACTAACAATATGTCGCTACGGACCAGGTAATTTTTAGGCAGGGTAGATTCCCTTACATTTTCTAAGAAGGCAATAATACATTCTTAAATTCTGCAAAGTGTCTTCATATTCACATGTTTAGGTGTCATCAAGCTGAAATGGTTAGCGAAACAAGTAGCTCAGCCCAGGGCCGAATTTCCTATAACAGCATCATGGGAAAATGCCCGGGCGGTATATTTCTGAAACTTTCAATTAATTTAAAGTTCTGTGTAATACGCATTTCAAGACACCAAAATGCGGTTTCGACAAGCTAGAAAAAAATTATACTTTGAAAAATCGCTCAATGGCGGGTTTTCATATTTGCGCCTTTTGAACATATGTAGAAATATGCTGAGACATTACCGCCAAAATGGGCGATATGCCTAGACCGCAGGTCGAGCGACGCGAAGCCATCGACCGGTATAATGAACGAGGCAAGGAAGGAGAATAGGTACACTGAAAAAAATGGTTTAGACTTTTTATCTAAAGTGAAGTAGTTGACTTAAATTTAGATAGTTTTACAAAAGAAATAGCTGATTTCTCTAATCTTCGTAGCTGAAAATACTATTAAATTCGTTCATTTAACCACGCAAGATTAGAAGAAAAAGTTTAGTCAATTCTTCCACAAAAGTTGTTGATTGTACTATTCAAATATAAAATTTAACTACAAACAATCGTTCTTTTCACTTCAACACAATTTAGCTATCCAACATTTAACAATTTATAGATAATGAATAGCTATCTTTACAAATGAATTAATTGAATTTGCAAAAATAGTAGATGTTTCAACTAATGACGAATAGAAAAATTATCCATATCTTCGTAACTGTTTCAACTACATAGAATCATAAGCTGAAAATCAACGCGAACTTTAGATGAATTCGACTATTTCTTTAGATAACCATTCTAATTTTTTTTCTCTGTGTAGTGTTCTGAGTCTACCGCGGACCACCTACAAGTCTTCCGCGGACCACCTGTTTGGAAACAGTGCCCTAGATTGACGGGCTTATTTCACTATCCACCAGCGATATCTTAAAACGGTGTGGTTTTTTGTAGGCGGGATTTTGCAATGGCGATATTTTTATAAGACGGGATCTTCTAATGTAGGGATAATGTAAAGTGGGATTTTTTGTAAAAACCGGGATTATGAACGGATGGAAGTGTGGTAATATTGGCCGCCACCATTTACTTAAATGAAACAACATATTAACAACCCTTCCATTACAGAGGGTAAATGTAGTTATCACCTTTTTCGACTAACAGAGTTTCGATTTATATGTTGCTGAATGAGCTACATGTGTCGAAGATCGTGAAATTGCAGCGACTACAATGGGCGGGACATGTACAAAGGATGAACGACGATCGCATGCCCAAAAGGTGATGAACGCGCTACGAGTGGACGGAGCCAGATTGCGTGGACGACCGAGAGCTCGATGGGAGCAATCAATATGTGAGGAAACGAGTTTCCAAACTCGGCATGACCCGGCGCAAGTAGTTATTCTAATAATAATAAACTAACAATGCGGCTAGGAAGTGGTATGGCTGACAACCGTATCACACTCCGAATTCAGTTGTCTTTGAATCGTTGTCGACTACATACGGTAGTCGTTAACGCACCATGCTCCACTAAGAATTAGGGTAAAACAAGGAAGGTTATTATTATTTATTATTCAGGACACTACGTCATATGCCAGTCGCATAAGTCATATTAGCAAAAAAATTTGAAGGGTATGAAAATATCTGCAATACTCAACTTGTCTTTTTCCCCAATTTTTGGTGTCTAATGAGACACATTTGTCAACGGGAGCAAGTGCGTACTTACATATCCTCGTGTCTCATCGACATTGAATGTGTAAAAGTATGTACCAAATTTAAATAATGGGAAGTTAAAATGCTTCACTATGAAAAATGGGAAAGGTTGATAAAGTCCAATATCATTATATTTGTGAATCGCTGCGATAAACGTTTCCATTGTAGGCTAAATTATTCAATGAAATCCCACTCCCGTCAATATGCTTAGATTAGCATTATAAAATAATGATGTTATCTCCTTTTGATTTTTTTCCTGGATATTAAGGAAAATTAACCAATGATAAAGGGTTTAAGTGATACGTTAAGGCATCTAAACTCCATTTATTAAAAAAAAAACTTTTTCTCAAAAATCACTAGTTGTCACCTTTATTCACTCCCATTCTCAATTGTATCTTGAACTATGTATGTACTCGTAAAAGGCACATAAACAAATTAATGCTAGTCCCTTTTGCTTTTAGTATAGATGCTTTTCAATTAAAAAACAAAAACATTGAAACCATATATTTACGTAAATCGTGTGCTAATATTTAAAAGAATCATCATTTACCCCTTTTGTGATCAGAAATAATCCCAGCTGACTTAACCGCGGAAATGTCACTCAAACACCATAATTTTTATAAAACACAAATTTTCAGGACACTAATCCTGTATCACATACAACTTTTTTCTTTTTTAGCTATGGCGTTTTCAACACATTTTTATTACAGTAAAATATTTGATGCACTTTTGTAAAAAGGGTAACATACAAATTATCACGTTTCTGAAATTTCTTTACACTTTAAAGGACTAAACTTTTCAGCAGCCAAACTTTTTTGATAGACACAATTAGGGGCACATTATTTTTCACAACCACTGATTATTTGAAGGATTAAATTTGCACAATAAAAAACACAATAATTTTAAAAAATGACTTCACTATTTTTTAAGTAAAATAATACCCTTTACATTTATGTATGTACACTTAACATAAAATGCGGCTTGCACCAAAACCATATAAAAACACGCATCACTTATTAAGTTCAGAATGATATAAATTCATTTTTTAGGCAAGGTGAATTATATGTTATGGTTATTCTTAGCGCCACGAGATTGTTGCAAGTTGCAGATTCTAATAATTTCGACATTGATCTTAATATCTTCAGATAATTGATATTTTTAGCCTACATGAAAGTGCAATGCGTTCTATACTGACTGTGACGAAGCTCAATAATCTTGATGGGATGTGTGCAATTTGAAAAAAAATAAAAATAAAATGAAAATGCTAGACGCTTTTGGAGATTTAGAGCAAATTGTTAGATAACAGATTGCAGTTTGTATAGTCAGTTTGCCAAAATGAAAGTTTCTATAAATAGACAGTATGTAAGTATGTAGTTTGGTTGTTATAGAAACCGTTAATTTTCAGGAAATGCGCTAGAGACTACTATTAATTTGAAACAGATTCAAATTTATCTATTATTTTTCAAGGCACAACTTTTTTTTTAAGACACTCACTCCCGTTTCACTTTGAAACTGCGGTATTCCATAAAGACAATCTTATGTTACACGGTCCGTTAAATCTTAGCAACTGTTGTCGCAGCTTGCTATAAAACGAAGTTTAACTCAAGCATATTTCACAGCGACACAGGAAGTCAGGCACAACAAGTCAATTTGAGTGGAACATTATCTGATCAACAATTCAGATGCTATTACCGCATTAACAAGGAGAAAAGAAAATAAATAATAAAAATGTTCTTGTACTCGGTACAGGGTACACAATCTCTCCATTTGTCCTAGTATACGATACGAGTACGGCGGGTAGTACGAACATACATACTTTGTGTTGTTGAAAAATGCATATATGAAAGAGATTTATTAGTAAATGGTAAGTGTACACTAGAACTTGTCAACAGATGCAATATGCATTTAATGGATGCCTGTTTTGATGGTACAATGTACATACTTGCTCTTCAGTTTGAAACTTTCTCATCATAATAAAGATGAACCATACTATGATTCCGACATTATTTGCCTGCTTGGTTGCTATTGTTGCTGTTTAATGAATGGAAATTGTGAAGTATTAACGCCTCTTAGACTGAGATTGATAGGCTAGTTCTAGTTTAATGGGTGTCATTTTCTTTATGATTCATGGGGGAGTTTTATAAACATTTGTTGTTTGCCTTTAAATCAGTGATACTTTGAAAAGGACTCTGAACAATGAAGTCTCCTTAACAATAGGTATTACTTTTCCAATTGTCGAATCCTTTAAGTGACATTGAGCCAGAAAATCTTGGTTTTGAAAAAGCTGTTTTTTTATAAATTGAAATTGACTTGTTTTTTTTTTAACCAGAAATGTATTGAATCTGTTACAAATGTGTGTCAGTAAACCACTCCCAAACTGGTCACTGCTCCATTTATGACATCACTAAACACAATTCACTAATGCATTTCCCAGAGGATTTACCGACAATACGTGTGTCACGGAATAGGGCGTTTCACTGTGTAGTTATTTCAGATTAGCCGTTACCAATATTCCTTTCAACCGCCGCGTGTTGATTTTACTGCGCCTTCGTTGAAAATCCACAAAAACTAACACCAATCCGGAAATATTTGTCTAACGAATTCAATCACTAAAGATACTTCCTCTGGTTAGCTTATTTTCCAAACTAACTAAAAATACTTTGAGCACAGGACACGCAGTAGACGTTTTTTTTCGCGACCTTGCACACTTTGAAATATTTGTTAGAATTTCACAAAGAAATCGCGTGACGCTACGCAATTTTCACTATACATTTTTCCCGTAATATATTTATGCCTTTTAAGCTTTAACTATACTAACATTTAATGTATTTTCATTCCAAACAAAATTGTATTCCTTAGCAAAACTAAAAGAGCACACGAAACGTCGTATAGGTATGCGGCAAGCACACGCACACAAACAAAAAAAAAAGGATCGGAATAATGGTATGTGTGGGAGCAGAACGAGGAGCGAATTGGCGCATAGTTTGCGGTATTCGCGCGATATTATTCAAACGCACCAAGGCTAATTCGATAATTAACGGCAAGGAGTGGAGTGTAGCGATAGCGACGATATTCCGGAAGAGGCATATTAGTTGTCGTAAGAGTTTAAATACTTTTTAAAGCAAAACAACACGACTAGCGCAGCGAAGAAGCGTAATTTTTAATTAAAAATGCGCGAATTAAATGGACACGACGGGTTCTCTATGGGGAAATTGTAAGGAACTTCTAAGTACTTATTCCAGCTTTCCAGAAACGCGCACTGATAAACATCCGCGCACGCTATAATCTCTGATCAGACTAAGCCAAGGTTGAAAGATCATCTAAACTTCACCTAGAGTTGAGATGATTCCTTTCCTGCCTGTGTGTGTACGACACGGTTCAATTTATTATATTGCACAAAATTAATTTGATGAAAAGTAATAACATTGTAATGATAGAAAATTGTCAATTAAAGGCTTCAGCAATGAAGTGGTGACATGCACAGTGGTAGCAATTGGAGAGTCACATGCCTTGGAGTAAGTGCGCGTTCAAATGTATTGGAATACCAATACGAACGTCAAATATGATGATGGTGCGTTTGACCCCAAGCGCCAAGTGAAGCTGAGATTGAAGTTTATTAAATTGAATCCAACGGTGCTCTAACATGAGAATACATAATGTACACATAAGAGTATACATACCATATGTAAATACGAATTAATGTTTGAAAGGTTTTAACGTTTGTATTAAAACTCTAGAAAGCGGTTTCATTAAGATACTTTCTAAGATTCAGAAAGCTGTGCTTGCAAGGATTTGCTAAAGGGAAGATGAAAGCCGTCAGTCGAAAAAGACATATAGGTATACTATTTTATGGACTTCATGGATTCCATATAAACATATGTGTTCGGTGTACAGGAAATCCATTGACTTTAGCGTATTCGGACTAAAGGCAGTCGACGTGAAAACCCTACGCCAAGAGTCCCGATCTTGACTAGGTAATTATGAAGGAGGAAATCTGTGCATCAGTTTTTAAACAATTGGATGTCTGACTACAATTCGGCACTATATAGGTACAGGGTGTCCCATTCATGATGGAGGATATTTTTAGTGTGGGTAGTGTGCCTCAATATCACACCCATCCCCGAGGTACACTATTCGCTAAAGACTTCTCTATAGCAGGTGACCTATTGGTTAAGGCTCACGTAGAAATTCAGATGTGCGCATCCCAGGCTCGTTGGGCCTGGGACTGTGACCACTCGTCTGCTTAAAGCAGGCTCGTAGCGCTGCTTTTCACATCCAGGCGGCGCTTCAGTATACTAGTCAGCAATGCGATTCGGGCCGTGGTACGATTTCACCGACTCTCCCCTACAGGGTGTCCCATTCATGATGGAGGATATTTTTAGTGTGGGTAGTGTGCCTCATTTGGGGAAAATGAATGTATAACGGGATGCGCACCGGGGGCCGAAGGAGGATCACACCTGCTATAGAGAAGTCTTTAGTGAATAGTGTACCTCGGGGATGGGTGTGTCCAGGGGACCATGGTCCTTGCCCATCAAGGAGTTGGACTCTAGGTGGCTGTAGGTTGTTAAGCAAGTCATCGAGCTGGTGATGCAGCCCCGGGGTTGGGTTTCTGAAGGTGAGTGCATTCACTGGATTGAGAAATCCCCGACTGACAATAAGACCTTGTCAGTAAAACGCCGAAGGACCGGGAGATAAGGCCGTAAAGGCTAGGTGCTCCCCTGACGTAGATGACCTTGTCCCTAGGGGTTGCCACTTCAAGTCTTAGTAAATCCTGTCTAATGTGTGAATACCCTTTTACCTTATATGACGGGATATTAAAAAGGGCCACCACTTTTACCACTAAAATAATGGGTCCACTCATATGGGGATACTTAAGTGTCAGAGACCCAAGGGCCGGTAGTCGAGACTTAACCCTTCCGTCGGCACCTACTACAATATGCATATTATATACCCAATAGGTCTGGCTGGACCTACTGAGAAAAAATTTTTATTTTTTAGAAAAGGTGAAATTTTTATCGGCAGAATCATTCTATCAATTCCTTACTGCCATTTTTAAACAATAAAAGTATCAAAATCATTTTTGTAAATACACTAGCAACGTTTTTAAGTGGACATATTTTGAGGTGGTATTATTATAAACATGTTTTTCCCTTATTTTCATATCTTTTTGCTTCTCTATTTTCATGGCATATATCTAGTAGAAAGTGTATTCGCATTTTTCAATATCAATATCTTTGGGCAAATATTTGGCGCTTTGTTAGTGGATTTTACCTCGATATTAGTCTGCAGATTTAGGGAAGTAGGTGGAAAGAAATAGGGAATTTTCAAGCACGAAAATCATTTCATTCTAAATTTTTCGTAAATTTCTTGATCAAATCTATTTAGAAAGACGTTCGTAAGTCTCTCATACTTAGTCCTAACTATTACAAAGGAAAAAACTGGTTTGAATTTCCTTGAATCAAATCTCAGTTGATTAGGTGACGTTATAAAACGTGATGAAATTAGGCATACTTATTTCCCGAGCTTCACGGCTTTTCAAAGAAAAATCTCAGAAATTTTTATCGTCTATAGTACAAATTGAATTTTAATGACATTCCTACATCATAAATAGGAGAATTTTAAGAGAATTTCATATTTGCACCTTTTACCTCGAGAGAAGAATGGGGGGAAAACTGTAGGTCTGGCCAGACCTAATGGGTATCAAAAAGCACTATAAATTGAAAATCATCGAAAACATACTCAAAACTTAAACCGATTTTTTCAAATTCTTGCAAAATGCTTCTAAACATATTATTCTAGGATATCATGAAATATGAAGTCGCTGCGATTTCATCTTCTATACTTTTATGACCAAAATATAGTGCCAAGGTCTGGCCAGTGAAAGTATCGTATTAACTGCTGGGCATCACAAAAGTATGAATTGCTTTTATTTGTCAACAATGAAAAACAAATTCTGGTGGTATATTTACGGATTATTTCACTATCAACTATTGAAAACGACGGGGTTTTGCAATGGCGGGATTTTGTATTGTAGGCATAATGCAAAGCGGAATTTATTTAAAAAGCGAGATTTTTAACGGGCGCGATTTTGTTTTTCGCGCTTTGGTAGGTATTACTCAAAAGGTAAAATGTATTGCCCCAGCTATCCGTTTGAAAACAATCATAAATTATACAGCAAGACCATTTATCCAGCGTCATTTATTCCCAAGTACAGTTGAAACAACAAAAAGGTAATAAGTAGCTCAACTTATATACTTTTTACATTTGTATACATACAGGTATTGTTTGACTTTTGATTTTCGTTACACCTTCATTTTTCTCTATTCTTAGCCAACTCTATGGTTTTATAATAATGGTTAGCTTTAGGAAGAAAAGGACATTACGTCCTTACTAATCTAACTGACAGTATACTTCCCTAAATTTTTATAGCACTATAGGGTACCTAACAAAAGTTTTAGAGTAGATGGTGTCCAGCGTTACCCTTTCTGTCGACTCTGACTAGAATTATCATTATTGCTGGTTACGAAGGGCGAAAATTATCCGAAGGCAATCAAACTTATTTTTTTAAGCATCCTCTTTCGAATGACATCCATCTTGCCGATATAGCATTTTCCAGCAAAAAATATCCGTTTTGGATAAAAAGACGAATTTCGAAAATTTCATAATAGGACTAATAGTTATGCGGCGACTTCCGAAGGACGAAATTTGTTCGAAGCATTCTTCTTTCGACACACATCAGAATCTGCTAAAAAAAATGTCAGTAAAAGGCAGTAAATGTTGTTAAATATTGACATTTACGTTAAACAAGGATCTACAGTTATTCTCCTAATTCTGAAAGTCGAAAATCTTTTAAAACTGATCACGTACATTCTCCTAAACATCATCTGCTCTTGTTTAGACAAATATCTTTTTTGGATTGATTTCAGTCTAGTGTAGTCTGGCTGGTGCAGCGGTTAGTGCGCGCACCTTCGGTGCACAGGGTCATGAGTTCGTATCTCACCGTGAGCCATTGTGTTTTTTCGAACTCACGAGCTTGTGACGGACTATGATCCCACTCAGATGTTAAACGAGTACCCATTTATGGGGATAAATAACACTGCTGAGCGTGATGCTGATCTCATTACCTCAACAAAAAGCAGATAAGATCTTGGAAATAGAATGTCACTAACACATCCTGCGGCCTTAGTCCAATGCTGGATTGTCGCGCCTGTTATTTATTTAATATTTTGGAGGACTCGTCTCAGCGTATCCTATATTTTGATATCCATATCCTCTATAGCGCAACCTCCACAGAAAAAAAGGACCTTCGGTGCCCAAGGACATTTTTCACATAATAAGTGATACTAAAATATAAAGCCCCCTATCACTGAACACTGAACTATCATCGAAGTTTCTTGGAAATCGGGCAAGTGGAATAAATTGAAAGATTACTTTTCGGTTAATTCAAAGGTATTCAAGTCTCTGATCACGGGAAGATCGATGACGTCACGCACGATCAAAATATTGGCCAGTTAGTTCTTCATACTATGTTTTTTGACATAATATAGAACGGGCTAGAAATGGTCGTAAATGCAGGGTGGCGTACGGGAACCTGACAAGTTTAAAAACGTCATAAAAGATCGAAAATTTACGGAAAAAATATTGTGTGCAACTAAAATACTCACCACAGTTGTACAATTTAGATTACCAGCCTTTTAAACAATTGCATGCGACAAAATTGTGTCTCTTTTCATCACTAAACTTTTAAGAGTCGTTTTCGGTAATTTTCCCTAACTATCCGCAGCACAGCAACTTCAACTCGCCCGATATCTTCGCGGGTGTATTCAGTTGTCTCAACGTATGCGTGGTTTATTTTTAAAATGCGTATTTTCAGCAATCCAAAGAAAATAAGGGAATAAATATGCGGAGGACTATTGAAGGTATTCAAGCTGTCGCAGTGTGTGTGTGCCACGCTGTATAAAGGTTTATGGGGAACCTCTCAATTAGGATTTTCGGGCTTTCATATTTAGGTATGTATTATTCTACTCTTACATAAACAATAACATATTTAAAATGTAACCGTGCTGGATTTGTCCCGATGTCAATGTTCAAATTAATTGCACTAAGTGGGGAAAGTGGTCATGTTGAGGATAACTTACCGCAATGCAGTAATCGATCAAGAGATATTGAAACGCGTGGTATAAAATGAGCTGCGTTCATGTTGTTCTCTTGGCCACTTTTTCCTTCGATGCTTCCATTGAAATTGTTCATCGTTGGGAGAAAGGAGAATGGAATTACTGAACGCCACCCGTTCAAGAAATATATACACAAAGGAGGGTGCAAATGATCTACCATAATAATGTTCTATTTACTGATATCCGCTAGTCCATTCAAAATAAATAGTTAACAATATGTTAGAAAGAACTGTATTTATAATTTTGCTTATTGCGAATTTACGGCATGTTTTAATATTTATTCCTCCGTATAGTCAATGCTCTATGGCAGAATAAGTATTGAAACATGTCGTAAATAGTCGGACAAATTTATTTAAATCCGCTTAACAGTTCAGGTGATGTTGCAGACCAATCCGGTGGGGGAAATATTACGAAGATCCGCTATTCCGTCCGTCCAGAAGATATGGAGAAAAGTATGCCAAAAAGAACCGTCTGCATAATGTTGCTCATTGTGAATTTTATGCATGTTTTTACTGAATTCCGCTAATCCGAAAACAAGAATGAAAAGGAACTACCCTAATAACGTTCCCATGAACAATTTAGCTTCAAGAGTTATTCTGCTATTGAGCGCATGAAGGCATCCAGGGGACGGTGGCAAAGGTAGAATTGACTGAAATCAGTTATTCCGTAATTTAAGGTAGAGCAATCACAGGTGGAACGAGTTTACTTAATTTCGCTAATCCGTACAGAAAATGTAGGAAACCAATTCGCTGGGGGAAAAATTGATAAAATTCGCGAATCGATTTTGGAGATGAGGGCAAAATTATACAAAAAGAACTGTTTGCATAATTTTGCTCATTGTGAATAATGTGCATACTTTAATAATTATTCTTCTCTTCTTGATCGAATCGGTGAGGAAAATTTTCGAAAATACGCTAATGCTTTCAAGAAATGCTAACAGAAGAAATATGTGAAAAATAACTCATTGTGAATTGCTGCTCAATGTACATTTTTCCGCATTTTTCTACATTTAAGGAGTATCTACACACTTTTCAGTCATAAGTCACAGTAGTTTCCCATACAAGTTGACAGATTGTCAGTTAATTGACAATGGACTGTTACTGTAACTGATAAATGATTGAAAACTGTAGAAAAATGTGGACAAATTCACAATGAGCAACAATTCACAATGAGTTCTTTTTTCACATATGTACTTCCATCTGGGTACCTAATTTTAACATTTCATCGTATCTGCCATCATGATTTACCCTCTCCTCTTTATTCAAATCAAATAGGCATTTGAATGTGATGTGCAATAAATGTCAATTTTCAACTGATTTGCCTGAAATCTATAGATGATAATTGATTTGTTGCAAATCTCTCTCAGACAATATCTTTTAGCAAATTGAAATTGATTTACACCGGAATTGATATGATTCCTTTGCTGTTATTGTTGTCAGACTCACTTGATGCTTATGCTATACTCATATCAAGTTCAATTAGCCATTAAAACAAAAGCGACAGTACCGACTTCATATACGGATAGCGTTTGTGCCTTTCCAGAGGGGTTGTCGGCTGAACTATATAATGTCCGTAGAACTAGTACGTATTCTGTCAATTTGTGTGCGGATAGTCTTTGCTTTAGGCCGCAATGAGAATGGCGATGCCAAATAGTCATGTTTGTACGGGCGCAAAAGACTTTCTATACACATACAAATGTGCATGGTACGAGCATTTTCGATGGCATTGCGCCTCCAATGGTTGAATGCTCCACTTGGCATACCAATGAACTTTTGACCGACCACCATTTCGTTTCGGGATCGGACAAGGGCTAAAGCCGCGCGGCTCTCACTATCCGCTCTAATTGAATCAATGAACTGTTTTAATTGAAAAATTTGCATGCCAAGATACTGCCGGTCACAAGACTTGTGTCATATGTGGACAATGGACTAGAACATATTTCACCGTATTACCCTTTGAATCTCGCAATTGGATATACAAACATAATGGTTTGGTGTAGTTGATATTTCAGAGTGTATGGGAGTCAATCCAGTCGCCCTGCCCTGGTGATGATCGGCGGAGTTATAGACGATATTTATGCGCCTTAATAATTTGTATTTTATAACAAAAACGGAGTCCAATAAGCATTAAATTATAATCCTTAAATTAATTAAAATTAATACTCATTAGTTAAAAAAAAACACCTTGTGATCACCGTCAGTGAATTCCTTTAGATTGTAAAACTGATTTTCAGCCTCAATATTCTCATGGTGTCTTTGCAATAATTGCACTTGTAGGTACTTAAAATTAATTTTCCATATTTTTGTCTATACGACAAATATCAACATTTCCAGCAATTATCACAAATGAATCCTTTGACTTATCATACACTTAACTCGACTAATTAATTCCAAGTTATGCTGATTAAAAAATCTGGGCGGGCATGTTAAGACGGATGTGGATTGTGACAGTTGTGCTCGTTTCACTGAGCTGGAAGTCATCTTTATTGGATGTGCTTGCTTGCTAGTGTATAGAATCAGTGAAGAGTAAAAGTCGGTTCGGTACTATGGTCAACGTAGTCGACTTTAGGGGATGAGCAATCTGGTAGAAGACACGACAGCTAGTTGAAATTAATAATATCTGATTGACCTTGTTCCGACTGGAGAGATGACTGTAGAGATAGTGAGTGTGCACAAAGGATTGTTGCGGTTATCTTTTAGGAAAACTGTTTATTTGATAATAATTTAATTACTCTATGAGTCAAGATGTGATTCGTTGATGATACAATGGATTGGGAGGTAACAAAGTATGATGTAGAGTTTAAAAATTAAGTTCTACGAGATGCTAGTATGTCGCCTTATCATTGGAGAATATGTCCTTAGGACTGAATTATTCTCGATATTCTATTTCATTCCGTATTTCTCACTATTTGCTCGTGACTCGCCCCAGGTTTAATAAAAAAAAAAGAGGCTGTTTTTATTAAGAGGTACTTCCCGTATACTAATATAGGTTTTCCTCCAGAATCTGCCATGTTCATAGGCATCACCCTTTGGCAGAAGTTAGCGATAATGAAGAATGGGAAATAACTAGTTTTACCTATTGTATTGTATTTATTTCATAAAATTCAAAATTAGCTACATAATTGAATATATAAAAAATATATAAAAACATATAAAAATATTTCAGGAAGTAAACCGTTGAAAATTATAAAAATTGAAACATTATGTATTCTAAAACTAAAAGAATTAAGAATAGTGTTTAATTTTACTTCGAGGAAAACAAAATTCGAAATGTATGTGTGGGGTATCTCAAAGTTATTTCAATGAAAAGACAAGATATAATTCAGGTGATAGAGTTACTAAAAAAAATGCAAAACTAAATGTATAGAGACTAGCAAGCTAAAGCAACAAACTCTTTGCAGTCACACCAGAATGTAAGAATATAAGGATTCCATATTATCAAAATCTAAACAGAAGAGCCATTTTCTAACAAACTTAGCAAATCTTCCAGCTGTTGTTACTGATCTGATTGAATGCGGAAGGCTATTAAATAGACGGAATGAGGAAACCACAAAGTAGTTTCTGAAGGTGGTAGTCCGGGAAAAAGGAACTGATACCAAATTTCTGAAGTTACTGCGAAGATTATGGTCAGAGTGTAATCTAAAATTAAGATTACCTGATCGAGCAAAAAATATATTTAACACTTTGTAGCAATACAAGTGTCTGACTGGAAGGATATCCGGTTTTTTCGGCAAATGATTTTCACCACGCTTTTTTTTGCAGAATGAGGATAGGCTGGATTTTATTAAAATTATTTCCTCCCCAACACGCAAATCCATATTGAAGTTTGGAATGGAAGATCCCAAAATAAATAGTTTTTAACAGATCGTTCGAGCAAACATTTCTCAAGTAATAAAAATAAAAATACCTCAAAGTACATCTGAAGCTTTTACTTAGATCTTGCGTGTGGAGAGCAAAACTCAACTTGGAGTCCAGTGTAAGACCCAGGTATTTGAACTTATCAACAACTTCAATATTCAAACAATTATCACTTTAATCGAAGTTGGACTAGAGACTCCTGAATGATACGCGGGAGCTTGATCCCGTCAGGTGACAAAGCATCTCAGGAAGAAGTTTTTAGCATCGTCGAAAATTATCAGTACGCAGAATACGCTCTAAATTATCTCACTATTAAAACATCTCCGCTGTGAATATGCAGAATTTTCAGTGTAAAACAACAATAAAATTTACAAAATTATGTTTTTATGTCAATTTTAACGTAGTATTTAGTTTTTTTTTTTTGCACGTGAGTGTACAGCCCACTATTATGGCGAATCCCTGCTTTTATATCATCTAATTACTATGCGCAAAGTTCCAATATTCATTCAATCGGACCCATACAAAGCCACCTATGTTAGAAAGCTAGGAAGCAGCGAGAGAAACTGCAGAAATCAGCACATGATTGCCTTTGTTAATACGATAAAATGGTGTACCAATGTACAGGAAAATTGTACCGTCCGGGTTTCAAACACGCGAAAATTCACTAAAAATAAATATTTCTCGCGTTTTTTTTTTGTTTCACTGTTCTCACAACCTTTTGGTGCCTAACATATTAACTTTTGGCGACGCAAATCGACTGGAAACCAATATTTATCGTGGAAAGTTTGCCGCGACACCATCCGATTCACTTTAACGTAATGTAAATTTGGAATCTTCTCAAGCCTATGATTGCCTGTCAAAGTGTATGAGTTTTATAGCTGCTGGCTTTGAACTAGAGGGGGCTCTGGACCCATGCTATAAGTTAATACGATCCGCCATTTTCCCCAATCAATGAATAAGCTCTGAAAGATTGCGACACTGCACAAAAGGTATCTAAACTTTTGTGCGCAATTTTAACGGTAGAGTTTCAAAATTCCTGCCAAAATTGAAATTGATGAATTCACTAGTTTTGCCGGGAATTGCAGTCGAAAAATCTGAATTTAGCAAAAGACACGAAGCTGCAAGACGATGTTTTAGTGATTTTAACGGCGAACTATTGATTTTATGAACATGTAACAGATATTTGTTGTGAATATGAGATTCAAATCAAATTGTCTCGTATTACGCCAGTAAAACTTTACAAAAAAAGGCCTAACCTCGGAATGGAATACTACCGTTCTTTCGCTTATCTGTTTTAGAGTATTACTCGCTATATAAATCCAGATTTGCAACCCTGGGGACCATGTGCTAATTTTTTTGGCGACCGAAAAAGAGTCATTTTTGCTCTTTTTTTACATTTTCAACAATATTTTTTAAAATAATTGTCTTGGATAAAACCTGTGTTTGACATTTTGAAAGTATACAGAATTTCCAATCCAATGATATTTTAACAAATAAATAGGTCATAGGTCAAATATTGACGGAATTACAGGTTTCTAAAAATAGGGTATTCTTTTACCACAAAAATTGCGAATTTCAAGTAATTGTCGTTTCGGCAAACAACATAAGCTTAGAATTCGCCTTTTTTTTGTAGAAAATACCCTATTTTTGAAAACCTGTATCTCCGTCAATATTTGACCTACAAAAGTGGTTAGGATATCATTGGATTGGAAATTTCGTCTACTTTACAAATACCGATCATCGTTTTTTTTCCAAGATAATTAAAAAAAAAAATATTGTTGGAAATGTAAAAAAAATGGTTCTTTTTCGCTCGCCAAAAAATGAGCGCAGGGTCCCCAGGGATGCAAATCTGGATTTATATAGCCAGTAATACTCTAAAACAGATAAGCGCAAGAACGGTAGTATTCCATTTATTTCGAGGTTAATGACGATTTTGACTGGCCTATATATGCGGTAGACAAAAACAAAAATCCACAGAATATTTTAGGATTCTTCCATTCTTCGATACGTACATTCCTTTATCTTTCATAATTTGTTTGAAAAGCACAAATAATCTTCAGTAGTTTGGATAACTCCTTTCCAATCAAACGTTCAATATAAAATGCAGTAATATTGGACTGTTCAAAAGTAAATTTCATCTCTGAAGTAAAAATGCGAAGACAATGAGTTCGAAATGAAAAACATCCATCTAATTCCTTATCTGTAAGTGTTAAAGTTGCAAAATAATCATGGAAAATTTTAATTTCACTTTTAAGAGATTCTTATGCCTCTGTGTCATTTAGTTCAGATAATTAATGAAAAGTACCGAGCGTACAGAGGGCTGGGCCCGCAATAAGAGGGTTTTTTTTAGAATTTTAATGCATAGTGAATATTTTTTGTACATAATACTCAACGGCAAATGTACAGACATTTTTGGATTTATAATTTCTGATGAGTTCTCAACAAAAAGAAATTCAGGAAAACGTAAGGATGACTATACTCTATGCCCCACAAGGGGTTAACAGGAGCCAGAGAGAGAGAGAGAGAGAGACAGTATCTATGGAACTGGAAACATTATAGGCAGTTGCCCTTAAAGGCATGGTGAGGACGCTATTTACGACATACAGGTTGTAAGGTTGGTAACAAAGTGATCAAAGATGTAATTAAATAAAATTCTCTTCTATTGAGTTTGCAAAAAATCGAAAGATACGCAAATATGTACTCGTATTACAGGGGCATTTATGGCTATCCTTCTTTCAGTCCTGCTTTTCACGAAAAAAAATATTCGAGCTTTATGTATGTATGTATGTATCATTCAATATATGTACTAAAGTGAAGAGCACAACGAAATCTGTATGTAATTCACCATCATTAACTTTTGAGGATGAGAATCATAAAAATGACAATAATTACTGTATTTATCTTAAACATCACATAACAGCACGTGATAAGATAATTCATATTTACTGAATTTTACTCAGCCAAAAATATATAATTTTTACAAAAAAACAATAAACATGTGTTGTATCCATCATTATTATTAATGAAATCTTTTATTTGGAACGCCGACATCGACAGTGTTATCAACATCAACAGAAAAGATGAGAGAAATAAAAACTATAATCAAACACACGGGACTTTTTCTTTGTGTCTTATTACCCCTGTAAGCATTTTTCAGCGACGCGACTTGTAAGAACAATAAATTGTTGGTACTTACGTAAACAAATAAATTAAGTATGTATAAGACTCACCGACAGTCCTTGTAAAAGTAGATATCCTTATACTGATGATTTGACTCGTTCGTATTGTCGTTCGTTATCTCAGATCGCCTGTAACAATATTAGATACAACTAATCTTCAACACCATAAATCAAACTTGTAAATCTGAAAAAATGAATCACTTTTTTCTAATCACAGCGCTAATCTTTTTCCCTCGCATTAGTGCGACAATATAATTCAAACATATGTAACGTTCATAACACACATTAGATGGTAATCAATACTAATTTCTCAAATTACAAAGCGCTTACGTAATTACGAAAATTTTCAGATTTTTCACGATCTGCAATTGCACGTCTCGTACTTAAGAAAACGGCCAGGGAATGCGCGGGATGACCGCTTGACAACAATACAATGCGAACGTGAAGGAAAATGTTTACATATTTTTTTCCGTGGATCTGAGCCGCGAGTATGTATGCATACAACTTGAAAACTTGAATGGTCGAGATCGAGATCACACAGAACACAAATTAGCACTTCCTCTTTGACCTAACTGCTCTTAACTGAATGCACTTACACTGAAACGGGGCCCGGGTCGTTACTTTTTATTTTGTGGTTGAAATATTTCTGATTTATCTTTTCGTGTAAAAAATGATTCAATTGTTGTTTTTCCTCCCCTCGACACTAATTGAGTGGCAATTCAATAAATATTTCGTTGGAATTTCGGGATGACTGGTACCAGTGTAGGGATGAAAAAAAATCTCAATTCAAAAGATAAAAGATCAAGTTAGAAGGGGGTGCAAGGCACTTCTTTATAATAAAAAATTTCGCGAATGCACTTTTAACCGGAACACATTGAACTATGATGATGAACTGACCAACCGGTGTATTGAAATTTACTTCTTGCTATGGATAAACTAGACTGAGGAGCAATCCAAGGAGCCGATCCCGATCCGACTTCAACACAATGATGCCACCAACTGATAAGAAGAAATCCAACACAAAGCACAGTATGATATCAGTTGGATTTTGTCAGCAAAAGATATGCGATCTCGCATTGGAAACATTCAGCACGCTGGAATTCAATGGAAATGTGGAACTATACCTATCCAACCATATCTGGTCTAGGTGAATAAACAAACCCAATAGATTTCTAGATATGTAACTAAGCTTCGGATAGCTAGGCGGAAAATTATCACCTTTGGACGTGACGTAATCTATTGTATCTCAGATATTGAGAGAATCTCTAATAGTGACTTGACTGGAAAGTACTACCGGTGTGAAGCAGGTGCTTCCAGTTACTCTATTCTATTATTCTAAAAATGTTTCGCTCTGAGATGACTGTAAACAAATCTGGTGTGGATCGTTGTGCAGTCAATTCAGGGCTTGGCACCTGGCACTTGCTATTGCTGTTTAGAAAACGCGAATAATAATTCGCGTAATGACTTTGCTTAGGTGTGGATTGATAAGTATGTTATCGCCTATGGAATATTGTGATTATAGCGTCATATGAGTTTGAGTAGTATGTTCAAAAAATATGTGGATTCATTATAGACGGGTGTACTAACACTATACTCGTACCTGCAGATGATTACCGGCAAATTGATGTCTCGTGATGATCCACGGGTATTGATTACCAACCTGATTGTTCAATTCTCGTCGATATTTTTTTTTATTTGGATATTATATTTGAACAAATAGACAAGTATGAACATATTTATTTATATATACATATGTACATATATAGATGTGTACATATTTGTCTATTATGTCACATGATTATCAGCTTCTGCCAAAATAAGCCCATTGTTTAGCAGCAGGATGCATTCGACATTGACTAATTTGTGGATAGTGACGTCATGCTAATTATAAGTACATACATATGTACATATTATATAGTACTACGTATTTATGTATTAATTAAAAAAAAATATGACCCCTGATTTGTACACGTATTTTATCGTATCGTGTTTTATCATATACATATTTACTATTAGAGCAAGTGGCGTAACGTACGGTGCTCAATTTGTTCAGTGGAACACGGGCCCTTAAGCCACATGAGCGCCCAAAGCTAGATCCTGGAGTACATGTTTCTTTTAATACGATCGCTTACTTGGTAATATTGTACCTACTGTATAGGCCAGTCAATAAACCGAAAAATAAGGCGTTAGGTTGCAAAAAATTGCTCGGCTCTAGTTTTTTAGGATAATGTTAGGATAGATACCAGAAGTGTACCACCAAGTTTGCAACTTCGAAAAACCTGTGCTAACCCCGTGGCCCTCAAAAAACCTCAAAATTTTCGGACTTTTTTCATATTTTTGTTTGTAATTTCTAAAAGGTGCTTCCTACAAGTAAGTTGTCCACTGCACTGTTAAAGCTAAGAAAATTTCCTTTAATTTGAGTGTAACCCCAGCTTTGTAGGCGTAAAGGATCCCAAGATACAGCACTTTAAACATTGTTTTTTGAAAAAAAAGTCCGAAATTGTAATTTCAGTCATGTTCCGAGCTGAATATCGGCTTAAATGCGCATTTGACGGAGAAAGTCATGTGACATGAAGTTATAAACCAGTTCCTTAGCTGTATATATCTCGGAACGAATGGAATCAGACCATGAGATCATAGGGCTGCCCCTGAAAATTAGGTTCTTCTAAGAAAAACTTTTTTCTTTATGTACCAATATTAACCAAACTTCACCCAAGTATGTTCCTGGTTAAGCTTCAAAAAATATCTAGGAACGGATGAAATCGGAACACTACGTTATAGGGCTGTCATACAAACCAAACTCTGGAAATTAGGTTCTTCTAAGAAAAACTTTTTTCTTTATGTACCAACTTTTTTCTTTATGTACCAATATTAACCAAACTTCACCCAAGTATGTTCCTGGTTAAGCCTCAAAAAATATCTAGAAACGGATGAAATCGGAACACTAGGTCATAGGGCTGTCATACAAACCAACCCCTGATAATCAGGTTCTTCTAAGAAAAACTTTTTTCTTTATGAACCAATCTTAACCAAACCTCGCCCAAAAGTGTTCCTAGTAAAACCTCAAAACATATCTAGGAATGGATGGAATCGGAACATTACGTCATAGGGCTGTCATACAAACCTCCTAAAATACAATTTCGGACTTTTTTTTACAAAAAAACACATTTTTTAAAGTGCTGGGGTTACACTCAAATTAAAGAAGATTTTCTTAGCTTTAAAAGTGCAGTAGACGACTTACTTATAGGAAGCACCTTTTAGAAATTACAAACAAAAATATGAAAAAAGTCCGAAAATTTTGAGGTTTTTTGAGGGTTACGGGGTTAGCACAGGTTTTTCGAAGTTGCAAACTTGGTGGTACACTTCTGGTATCTATCCTAACAATATCCCAAAACAACAGAGCCGAGCAATTTTTTGCGACCTAAAATCGGTAATTGACTGGCCTAGTATACCAGTGAGCTTTTCTTACAATTCCCTTAATCTTCCAATAAAACATTCATCCCAGCAATCAGTCAATTGCAAGGAAAGCGTAATGGTGACTGACTTGTCTAATATTAGTTTTTCCTGGGTTTTTGGTCGCAAGCATATTGAAGAGATATAAATTTTGAACTTGTTGGATAAGTGGTCCTGTTGAAAGTACATACATACATACTTTTATAAAACGAAGCCATTGCGGCAGAAAGATCGTTCAACAAGGTCCAAGTCAGAAAGTCTTTTTTTTTTAACTAGGACTAATGGAATCAAGAAAAATATGCCTACCGATAAACCCTTCGGTTCCGAAAATCCGCTGCATGACGCATACATATTCAAGTGAGCTCGACTTGGACATGGATACACCAACGACTGGTGCTTGCTTAATTTGGCTAAGGTCGTCAAAGCTTTCTACAGTTGTGATCATCAGATTTAGGAATAAACACTGGTCTAGGATCAATTATTTTTACGACAGTACATGCCTGAGACTCCCTTGGTTGACTCGCACTCTACGATACTGGTAATCTAGAGGTCCGGAAATCGAATCTCGGCGTGGTTCAAAATTTCCGTAAATGTGCGGATACGAAATATATAGTGCTTGCAATATTATATATACTCCGAAATTATATGCAATGTAACGTTGCCTCGCAATAGCCTATAAACGGCTGAGTGAACGCACCATGCCCCACAAGGGGCTACGGTACAGAGAAGAAAGAAGACATGCCTGGGCACTTCTTGAGTTTGTGCTATTTTGCGGTTCCTCTTGAATTTGGTGCAAAATAGTTAAATACGCCATGTAGATGACATTACAATCTATTTGATTTTTGAAAATTCAATATTTGCCTCAAAAATACAAAAAACAGGTGACTAAAAACTTGTTGCTCATTTCTTAACTGCAGGTTAATTCAATATTTCCTGTTTAAAAAATCGAACGTAAGGGCCCCCATTTTAAGTTCGAACACAAGAAATTTTGGAAGCGTTACGTCACTGATTAAAGCCTGAAATTTTTAAATTTATAAACTTCTGCAATGCATTGTTTCTTTGATATTTACGAGTATAAAAAGATATGAATGTAATTCCGATCAATCCGAATTAATGAAGAAATAATTTAATGCAAAATATCGAATTACTTTGAAAAATCCAGCTTTACAACCTTGTCTAATATTTCGCAAATAGGTAGTTGAGAGGGAGTGGAGTTATGAAGATGAGAAATATGTATGCCATCCTCTGACAGTTTACATATCGAAGCATAAAGCAGATGTAATTTATGTACATATCTACATAACAGAAAAGTCTGAACTTGAATGCAAATGAAGCGAATTGCAACGCTTCATCGATTTATTCTTTTTGAGCGTTGAAAGTCTAGCAAATAGAACCTAATAGTATACTACAGTCGAGAACAGATAAGTGCAATCGTCTCCGGCAGCAAGAAAAATTGCACTTATCCGTTTTCGGACAGATTCAGAGAAAAAACATAATTTGAGATTGAAAGATATTAAGCGTGCAAAAAGTGTATGTTAGGCTGAGTAGCTCCAGTCTCAGAACTGTATTTATGAACATACCCTAACTCAAGGAGAACTTGAGTCGAGGATGACGAAATTCAAAAAATTAAATGTCGTTTCCCATACTTTTTGATAGAAATCATTTATATTCAGGAGTCAATGCATCATTGATTTAAGGCGAAATTCAATGAGACCTTAAGTTTTCAATAGACTTGAAATATAATATTTCAAGGTAGGTGGGTAGCTACCTGGACTTCAAGTGAGGTTGACTATGACATTTAAGTTTTTTAATTTCGGCATCCTTGACTTAAGGTCTCCTTGAGTTAAGGTATGTTTATAAATACGGGCCTCAGTTTTACATAATTATATTATTTCCCCCATATGAGTGGAAAATTTATCGACACATTTTATTTCCAATTGAAAAAAACGACAACAACAGTGTTTTAGGAGTATAAAAGAAGAAAAGATAAATAAAAATTGCACGAAGAATAATGTTAAAATTAGGCATCGCATATACTTGAAGAGCTACACAACAAAGATTCTTACAAAGAAGGTTTAGCAACAACAACAAAAATGGGCGTACGTCGCCCAATATAAGACAGACAACAACAATTAAGCTTGATGACGGTTAACTAGAAAGAACATTCCGAAGCCATCAATTATTTTATAATTTTGTAATTTTCATTTGAATGAAATTGATTCAATGTCAAAATCGAGGCGGAAATGAATTGCCATCATCAATGATAATCAAAATTTGCCACCGCATACTGAAATCTGATGAATTCAAAACAAAAGTAACTGCCAAAGGATATATAAATATTATAGTTTGAATTTACTTATTTTAGGGGTGCCCTTGTGTCAATAAGTTTGCTACTCATAGTATGTATTAGGTTTTATCCAGTCGATAGGCACTAGTATTTGTACGTTTAGATTTTAATTTGTTTGTTAAATTAACAGTGGTCCGCATTTTTAAACTCTTAAGTGTAGAGCACCTTCAGAAAACAATCGCATTAAGATTCGTGAAAAAAAAACACAATCGTATTCTTAAGTGCAAAACGAATGCAAGTATGCAAGTCATCGAAAATCGTAACTTGCACTTATCCGTTGCAGTTAACGTGTTCGTATGCTCTACCTTTCATACATTTTCACGTGTGCGCTTATGCGTTCGGCACTTATCGAGACAATTTCATATGAAAACCATGTGAAAAGTCATGGGGCTTTCAAAAATCTTGCAGAAATGCTTTTTTTTGCATTTATGCGTTTAGCAGTTATGCGTTCCCAACTGTATATATTCTAAATACATTGCATACGCTCTGAAATCTTCACATCAGTTAATTTACGAGGGACAGTGAACAAATTGTCATTATCATTTCCAATCTGCACCGTTATGGCTTTGAGAGCGTCAAAATGGTATGAACATGAATATGATATACACTGAAAAAATTAAACTTCCTAATATCCACGAATCGCATTCGTTGACCCATTTTCATTACCACAACGTAACTTTTCATTATTATAAAGCATACATTCGTAAAGGTTTACGCCACGTTTCATTACATTAAAGAAATCTGATTCGTTAACATTTCTATTCGTCAATATCACAAATTTTCACATTGACGTGACGAAAATATTCGTTGATCAGGTCAATAACAGCAAATTTCATAAAATAAAGGAATCTTTTCCTTGATGTAAAATTGACGTAAAATTTCGTTAAAATTAAGCAAAATGTTGAGGAATCTTTGCGTTGCATTTAGGAAGTTTTCTTGGTTTAACGAAACTTTTACATTAATTTTTGCGAAATATTACGTTAATTCTAGGAACTTTTTAGTTACAATAATTTTACCGTTCATTGTGAGGAATGTTGCATTTGTTTTCCGGCTTGCTTGGTATACTGTGTTTTTTAAGTGGAAAAATAACATTTTTGTGAAAACATTAGTTCATTTTAAACAAACAACAACGTCTAAACTTAAAAACGTCTACGACCCGAAAAGTGAGTATATGCTACTGAAAGCCTGCAAAATATTCTTCAGTTTAGTAAATTTTATTGGATTTTGCAGATTATTTGACCACAGTGAAGCTTAAATTTCGGAAATTTATTCCTCATTGATTTCACGGGAAAATCAGAACGGGCAATTCCAAAACATATGGTAAAGGTATTTTTCAACTTGTATACCTAGTGGTGTGTTCTATATAAATGCTGTTGATCCTTAATTTTCAGACAAAAAAGGCTATGTTGCATGTGATTTCCGAACTAATCTTATCCTCCTTTTAGAGACCATCTATCAACGTTTCTTCATTAAAAGGCTACTTACAACCAGCAAAATGCTAATTCGATGTATAAAAAAAATATAATAATAAAAGAATCATCATGATATCATTGTTTTTTCCTGACAAAATTACTGCATTGACCGCAATGAAAAAGATATCAGCGAAGCAAAATCGTTAGGTCAACGAAATCTGTTCGTTGGAAATCAAAGTGAAATTTCGTAAAATTGACGAAAATGAATACTTGACTTGACGAATATTTTCTTCAAATAGAAAACTGCGTTCTTCAAATTAAAGAAAACGTTCATCAAAACTACGAAACTTCTGCTTAAATATCAACGAAAGGTTTTCCTTGAAACAACGAATGTTTAAGTAACTTAACGAAACCAGTTTCATTGAATTGACGAACTGGTTCGTTGGAGGTTTTTTAATGAAGTTTTCGTTGAATTGAGGAAGCTTTTCATAGCATTTACGACGACTTTTGGTTCAGTGTAGAGCAGTGCATCGCAATCTTTTTCAGTCCGTGCCGCGTGCCCCTTTGCGAAGTCTGAAGACACTGACGCATCCGGAAAATTTGTTTATATTTCTGTATTTTCGACTAAGAACTTATGGTCACCTAATTTGTTTCAAATTAATTTTTTTTTAAGTTTTCCGACGCTAACAAGCAATTATCAAGTCAAACATTTTTTATATCTTAGAAAGGTAGTCACAGTTGAAGGGTTTTCTTGGTTATGTACTACTTAAATATCACTTAGAATTTTCATGTGAATAAATCTATAATTATACCCTTCGCTTTCTAAGCAAAAAGGGTATTGAACAAAGTTCTTTCATTTAGTATAATGAAAACAACTTACAGCGGATAAGTCAACAGGAACATTAGTGATGAAAATTAAATTTAAATTGCACAGCATTGCCAGATATAAATAAATTAAAATTAACTTTAGAAGCAAATAAATTAACGAAAATGTAAAATGGCATAATGCTAAAATAAAATAAAATAATAAAATTGATAAGTAAAATATAAAAAATGAAGAATTGTGCGTTAACAGGTATATTAACTTTGTCATTGAGTCCGTCTGTTGCTACGCGTTTTACTCGGCCGATTTAAAAGCTACGAAGCTGAAATTTTGCACACTTGCTTTTTTTTTGCTGCAGGCAGTTTGTATGTTTGATTCGCATGAATCGCATAATGGGGTCACGGGGCTGCCATATAAACCCAGTTCCCCAAATTAGGTTTGTCTAAGAAAAACTTTTTTATTTGTGCAAAAAATTCAACGAAATTTCACACAAATGTATTTGTATTGATGGCACAAGACATATGTACGAATGGATCAAATCGGACCATACCGTACAAACCTAACCCCGCAAATTAGGTTCTTCTAAAAAAACTTTTTTATTTGGGCACAACCAAATTTCACCCAAATGTGTTTCTCTTGATGATACAAAACATATGTAGGAATGGATCAAATTGCACCATGGGGTCATGGAGCTGCCATACAAACCTTAACCCTAATTAGGTTCTTCTAAGAAACACTTTTTTATTTGTGCTCCAGATTCAACCAAGTTTCACACAAAAATTTATTTCTACTGATGACACAAAACATATGCAAGAATGGATCAAATCGGACCATGGGGTCATGGGGCTGCAATACAAAACCCAACCCCCTCCCACCATTTTGATTCTTCTAAAAAACATTTTTACACCAATTTCACAAAACCTTGAATTAATCACTAAATTCGCTATTTATAGGCGATGCAATTTGCTCCAAATTCCTTCACCACTACAAATACGAAAACTTTTCTTTTCTGTAAACCCACATGACAACTTTCAATGCATCTCGCTTAGTCCAGAGTGGGCATCAGAAAATAAAAATGGCACCGTTCTCACACTATTGCAGCTCATAGTATGCGTGAAAATATTATTCAAACGTCAATTTTTTGTTTACAATTGAGAATATAAAATCCGCGTAATATTCATTACTCTCTTAAAATGTCGACGTGATATTTAATCCTTCTGTTGGCGTATAGATCCAGACAAGCTAACCATCTACAGGTATACCGTCAGGGGAGCACCTAGCCTTTCGGCCTTTATCTCCCGGTCCCGCTAAAATGTTTGGACCTTCGGTTTTTTACTAACAAGGTGTTGTTGTCAGACGGAGATTTCTCCATCAGGCGCATGCACACACCATCCGGAATCCAACCCCGGGATTGCATCACTAGCTGGATGACTTGGGTAACAACCTCCAGCCACTACGAGTCCAACACCTTGATGGGCAAGGACCATGGTCCCCTGGGCACACCCATCCCCGTAGTACACTATTCGCTATGGACTTCTCCATAGCAGGTGTGATCCTCCTTCAGGACTCGGGTCATGCGGAGCCGTCACCTCCGAAGCTCACACGACTTCCGTATGATGCACCCCCCCCCCCAGAGGACATCAAAATCGTGCTAGGCCTTTAGTGCTTCCCTCCCGCAAACTATGGGGGGAGGTAGGCACGCCAAGAGCCACCCGTGCATAACTCAGGAGTACGGGACCGTTAGCGCCCGAATGGTCTTTGTACAGATCCTCGCCATGGCGTATCAACTGTACCAGGGGCCCCCTTGCACTGTTAGGTCCGTGGTGTCACAACTCACCAAAGATCTCTGTCCGACTACAAACAGCCTTCCGAGCTGAGTGTCACACGGACACAAACCCCCCTGCGGGGCGTATAGATCCAGACAGACCATTGGTACTATATCTTGATGAAAAATATCGTTCAATAATATTTTCCACCCCTTTCCATATAAATTTCATAGGAACCGACGGCCAAAAATGCGATCAAACGTTCGGCGAAATGTAAACTATGTCCAGTGTTGCCAACTGGAAATTTAGAAAACGGCTAAATTTGGCCGGAAAACCGGCTATATTTCTTTCAAAAACGGCTAAAAATACGGCTAAATAAATTTCAGCCAGAAAAACGGCCAAAAAAACGGCTAAATCATACAAAACAATCACATTACGAAAAAAATATAGTAAAAAACTGATTTTAATAGTTTTATTTCTTTTCTGGAGTACTACCCGTAAACTAGGCTTTAGGAGGTTTTGACACTCGTACGTAATCTGGCCAGATTACGTAATCTGCGGTGTGGTGAATTTAAAAATATATGAAATTTGACAGCTCAAATTAAGTAATTTGCTCAGATTACGTAATCTGACCGTTAGTGTGAAAACCTCCTTAGGAAGATTTCTTATTTTTATTACATTTATGCTCCAGTCACTGGCATTACAGTGAAAATTTACTTTGTTCGGAGTTACATAGGTCAACTAGTCAAAATTGTTGTACACAGGTACAATTTCTTGGTCAAGTCCATAACCACATTAGGTTTGAAATTGTGGAGCATAAAATTCGTAAAAGGAACGTCCAATGCGTAACTATGGGCAAGGGCAACCGCATTTATGTATGGATATCTAACCATCATCGCACTTGAACAACCTTATGTTTTGATTAAAATTTAACCATTCTAGGCCCAAGACACATATCCAAATCATCATGACAATAATCCATCATCATGATGATGATGAAAGTTCGAAATTGGAGTGACACATATGCTTTCGTCATTAGAATTTGTCATTTACTTTTGACGTTTGTGTAAATGGTGAAAATGTCCCTCACAATTGCGATATTTTGATGAATATTCAGTTTCAATTTGAGGACACACTTTTCTTAAAGAATTTGAATAGAAATGTGTAAAGATTGATAACAAATTTAATATTTTTGTAAACACTCTTATTCTTCAATTTTACAACTGATGGCGTCCCCACTCATTATTGAGCAAATGTTGCTTGAATTACATTTGACGCGTCAGCATCGGCAACGGCATCAGCAGAAAAATTTCAATTTAGAACACACGCATTTGCCTTTGATGACCCACATTGACAGCAGAAGTAGAAAAAAAGCTTCTGCCGCTGCTGCTACTGTCAATGTGGGTCATCAAAGGCAAATGCGTGTGTTCTAAATTGAAATTTTTCTGCTGATGCCGATGCTGACGCATCCAATCTATTTCAACTTAGATGGTCCAAATGTGTAATTTGGAACTCATGCTAATGATGATAAATTTGCGTCTTTCGAAAATATGTGTTTAAGCTTGTTATTCATTTTCGACTTTAAGCCCTCCAAATTTTATTTTATTTTCCATAGTTACGAAATTCATGTTCCATTGTCCCATTGATGATGTTCCGCAATTACGAATTTAATGGTTCAAAGATATGAAATTGATGTTCCAAAATTATGAGCTTGGCCGGGAAATGGTATAGATTTTTGATAAATTTGTTGCTACAAACCCAACAAAAAAATGTAATGCATATACGAAAATGTGTTTGTGTAGGTTCTATGAATCGTCAGACGTTGTGCAAGTAGCTTGCCCAGTAAACTACAAAAATTAGATTTCAGTGAGTATATATTTCGGGGGCAACTTACCCCCTTCTTTAGCACTTAGCTTTTGTGCGGAAGAAGGGGGTAAGTTGCCCCAAAATATAGGTATACACACTTAAATTTTTTAGTTTACTGGGCAAGCTACTTGCACAACGTTAGTGTTGAATACTACAAAGTTCCGGCGATATTATCAATATACATATATGAATCGCCCTAAAAGGTTTTCACTCTTCTACTGAATCTGGCATGATTACGTTATCTGTGGTATAGAATTGACACTTCGATAAATGGATAAAACTTCAGGTACCCCCATGCTCCAAGAATTGATCAGCAAAGAATTTTATCTAAGAAACTGTCTTCCATTTTGTAAATTATTCAGCATATTGGTGGTTAGGAAATTATATGCTTAAACTAGGTATGTACTAATATCGTCAGTTTACGTGCAACCCATTACCCTGAATTTATTGAAAAAAAAAGACAAGTCTCCGCGGCAAATTTTTCCCAGGAGACATAAATGTAAGTTTTCCTCTAGGGGGACATAGCATACCCTAATACACGATAATAAGTGTATGTAGAAATAATTACCCGGCGATTATTTATTTTGTTTGTCAATATTGGAAAATTGATTCTAGTTTCAAAGTAAATAAAAAATTCATAAAATAATTTTAGCCGGAAAAACGGTCGAAGAAAATCAATTCCGGCTAAAAATCCGGCCGGCCGGAATTAGAAATTTCTTCCGGCTAAACAGCACGGTTTCCGGCTAAATTTGGCCGGAAAACGGCTAAATTGGCAACACTGACTATGTCTATCGAATCGAAAAACGGCGCATCATCGTAAGACACAGTATGTAAACTGTTTCTAGAGCCAAAATTAGACCTCTTCAAAAAATAAGATTGATTTCACAGAAGATTCAGCTACACCTTAGGCATAATAGCTCGTAGGCGGCGTCAGAAGGGTTAATAATTACATCGACAATATTTTGACATTTGAATTATTTCGTGGAGTGTAGTGTAATAAATTTGGAGTCAAACACATATGGGTTGTGTGATCACATAGCCACTCTGGACTAACGCATGGCATGAGTTGCTATGTTTTCTCTAAGGCATCTCGAAACTGTAATGCTGTCAACGAGACTATTTTATCAATTACTAAAAACTACAAAAAAAGTGACTAGGAAGTAGTGTGGCCGAATTCAGTTGTCGTTGAAACATTCACGACTACACACGCGCCATGCTCCTCAAGGAGGGCAAGACAAGATACTGAGTAGATCAGGTATGGCAAACTTAAAAGCAGAAGTGGGCCAAAAACACAACCTTTAGGTTTTATCGGGGGCGCAGAATGAGAATTTCATGGTTTTTGCGATAGTATATAGTTTAAATTAGGGATGTAACGGATGTGGTTAAGCGGATGAGGATGCGGATACGGATCAATGGAAACGTAAATTTGCAGATGCGGATGTGAATGCGGATGCGGATGTCATAAAATTTGCAAATGCGGATGCGGATTAGTTATAAAAAATATATGAAGTGAATTTTACTAATACCGAAAATCAGATTCAGATTTCAGGAATATTCGACATGTTAGAAGTAAAAGTACAAGGAAGGGCCAGCTTAACAAAATGTGCAATCCTTTTGAGTGATGGACAAAATCATTAGCTTCATTAAAATGCAGTGTCATAGTGGAAAGCCTTTCTTTTCCATTAATTTTTTCATTTTGGACCTTTTTTAAATAAGCCCCATAACTTTTGAAAGAATGCTATTTCAGCCGTAAAATTGTGTATAACTATTCACAATAAGTTCAAGATCATTTTAAGGTAAACATTGAGTCGCTCCGGTCATGGGCACTCATTATACCCCCCATTTGTATTTGTCAAAACGATATGTCCATAGCTCCCCCCAAAATTGGAGCAGAGTGGTAAATTTGGTTTGTTGCGATTGGTGGTCATAGTCACCCCACCCACAAAAAATCAGCTCATTCGGATAAAAACTGAGGGTATCTCCCATACAAAGTGACCCATCAGCAGTTATTGTTCTACGTACTACTCATTTTATAATCTGTAGACAAAGTTGTCTTGGGTCACTAATAATTTGATGTAGTTTTTTTCGTCCTCAGACCATTTTTCTGTATCTATTGCCTTTTCTGTAATAATCGCAAATAAAACGAAAAAATGCCCCCCTTTCACCCCTTTTTTTAAGGTTACCGACCCCCAATCGGTTGGGACTTTTAATGCCATAATCTGAGGACCATCCCCAACCATAATCAAAAAAAAATTCCGTTGTAGGATTTTTGCCGTTCGATGGCCATATTTTGGCCCAATTTTCTTAGACTAATATCTACATGCATTAGATTTGGTTTCTTGCAATCGCTATTAATTCTCTATTCTATGAGTAGTTTAGAATGTAGATGATTAGATGGGAAATTTGTTTTTTATTGATATCCGCATCATATCCGCATACAAAACTGCGGATGCGGATGAGGATGTCAACATGAGGATGCAGATACGGATGCGGATGTAGAATTTGATGCGGATTATCCGCAGTTGCGGTGCGGATGCGGATATCCGAAACATCCCTAGTTTAAATACACCCTCAGTCAATTTTCGCGCAGTGAATGTACGACATATCGACGGGGAAATTCTAATATTTTCCGACTTCGTCTAACAACAATAAATTGGAAACATGTTTAAAATAAAATCACTTAAAATTGTAATCCAAAAATATCTTAAACTCCGATGGAGAAATCGATTATCTTTACAGATAAAAGAGCCCACTACCAATCAATATTTTAATCCCAACCTGAAGTTCATCTGTTTTTCCAACCTGGAAATGGTTTCGAACTGTGAGTTAGTGTTATATTAGGTGCCTTGAACATTCCTTCCTGCCTTCAAAAGCATCACTGAAAATCGAGTACTTTAACTCGGCCGGATATTCCCCTTATGACGCCCCTGGGTAGTAGTTTAATTGTCGCCCGTCATCTAAATATTGATGACGGGGAAAAATTGGAAGTAGACCAGTCATATTTACATGGAAGGCCGAGGGAGAACATAACATGATGTGGAAATTCCCATAGAATTTATGCGAAAAATGTAGTATCAGTGAAAAATGTTAAAAATACTATAATGTTCCCGGGCAGTTTATTAGTAGGAATACCCAACTGATTCCTGAGTCCATGTTTGCAATACACAAGCTATTTAGGAAGGATTTCTACTAATAAGCTTGCCCATAACTGTCATTTTGTATAAGGAGCTTCTTTGGATTCCGAATCTATAGACTCTTCGTGTATGTGCGACCTATGGTTCCATTGCATTCACATTTTCTATGAAACCATCACGCCCGTTATATCGACGTTTCACGCGTAAGGTCCAGCGTTGCAGCTGAGTATTGGGAAAATCTTCCACTGACAATTGCGACCGCTTTTGCAGATTTTTTTTATTTTATTTAATTTTTATGTAAACTGCTTTTTAAGATGTCGAAATGAGTATGAAATACTCATAACTTTAAATAAATGTGAAGCATGAAAGTTTTAAAAATATGCCGCCCGGGCAGTTGCCCAGTTTGTCCATATGAGAAATCCGGCTCTGACGGTAACATGATTCAAGCAAAAAGTTTGCTATTGATCATCGCAAGGAAATAGTTTGCCGCCAGTAAGTTCACTAACCTATACTTTTTCCGTGTCCGTCTCCGTCTGAAAGGGATAAGTTTGGTTACAATATTTTTGTGAAGTACCTAATCAGGAGTAAAGGGCTGAACACATGCATTCATTTATCGTTAAAAGTTCAAATCTGAAAGAAAGCGTTTTCGTAGATTGTTCTTTAAAAAAAAGGTATAGCTACATTTTTCGGAAAGAATATGGCTGTTTACTTTTCGCAGTCTTGAAAAGTGGGATATTTTTGCAGCCAAAGTAAAAAATTCAGGATTTGGCAGGTATGTACACCTTTTTTTGCTTTAAATAACACCAGGATTCATGTCAGAGCGCTGAAATTAATTTAAAAGTTAAATCATAATAGTTTATAAATAAAATTAATCAAAACTTTACCTCTCCATTCTACATTCTTCTTATTATCAATAATTTATATAAAAATGAACTAAAATTGTCTGTTTCATTTTTAAGTCTTTGTCATATAAAATGTATGGGTATGTATGTAGGTACCTTAGAGAAAGCATGCGTTAGTCCAGAGTGGGCATCAGAAAATAAAAATGGCACCGTTCTCACACTATTGCAGTCCATAGTATGCGTGAATTTTTTATGCAAACGTCAATTTTTTGTTCACAATTGAGAATATAAAATCCGCGTAATATTCATTACTCTCTTAAAATGTCGACGTGATATTTAACCCTTCTGTTGGCGTATAGAGCCAGACAGACCATTGGTACTATATCTTGATGAAAAATATCGTTCAATAATATTTTCCACCCCTTTCCATATAAATTTCAAAGGAAACGACGGCCACAAATGCGATCAAACGTTCGGCGAAATGTAAACTATGTCTAAAGAATCGAAAAAACGGCGCATCATCGTAAGACACAGTATGTAAACTGTTTCTAGAACCAAAATTAGACCTCTTCAAAAAATAAGATTGATATCACAGAAGATTCAGGTACACCTTAGGTATAATAGCTCGTAGGCGGCGTCAGAAGGGTTAATAATTGCATCGACAATATTTTGACATTTGAATTATTTCGTGGAGTGTAGTGTAATACATTTGGAGTCAAACACATATGGGTTGTGTGATCACATAGCCACTCTGGACTAACGCATGGCATGTGTTGCTATGTTTTCTCTAAGGTAGGTACACATATGGACAAGACAGATGACACCATCGTTTTAATTACGATTTTATTATTATCATGACTTATGTCACGCGAAACGTAACGTTTGCGCATTGGACAAATACATATTGTTCAGATATAACAATATAAATAAGACTAATTTTATACGCGTACTGAAATTCGTATAAGAAATATGAAAATGCATTTTTATCAAGAACGAGACCGAGGCTAATTTCGGGCGCGGCCGAAATTTGAATACCCGTCACATTTGAATGAAATTTAAGCTTTTTTTGTGTCAAAAATGTCTACCACATCCCTATGACGTGTTCCGATTACATCTGTTCCTGAATGCGTTGAGGCTAAACTAGGAATAAGCTTGGATGAAGTTTGGTTACGATTCAAAATGAAAAAAAGTTTTTCTTACAATAACCTATTTGCAGGTTGGTTTGTATGACAGCCATATGATGTAATGTTCCGATTCCATCCATTCCTAGGTACATTTTGATGCTTTACTTGGGACACACTTGGGTGAAGGTCGGTTAAGATCGGTTCATAATGAAAACAGTTTTTCTTAAAAGAAGCTAATTTTGGGTGGTTGGTTTGTATGAAGTATGAAAGCCCAATGACGTAAGGCTTTCTGTCTCCCTGTTTGTCCGTCGTTTGTGCTCAAACTAGTTCCTCGGTTTTCAAAAGTATCGGGCTGACATTTTGAATAAAGGTTTTTTTTTAAGCTGTATAGATATCGGAACGAATGGATTCGGACCACGGCTTTATAGGGCTGTCATAGAAACCATATCCCGAAATCTAAAACTTGGTTCTTCTAAGAAAAACGTTTTTCTTTTTTAACCAATCTAACCCAACTTCACCCAAATGTGCTCCTAGTGAAAACTCAAAACACATCTAGGAACGGATGAAAACGGAGCACTACGTCATAGAGCTGTCATACAAACCAACTCGCGGAAATTAGGTTTTTTAAGGAAAACATTTTTCTTTATGAACCGATCTTAACAAAACTTAATCCAAGCTTGTTTCTAGTTTAGCCTCAACACATCCAGTAACAGATAAAATAACGGGCTGCGGTAGAAATTATGAACACAAAAGAAGCTTTAGTCTCATTCAAATGTGATAGGTATGGAAATTCTGGCCGCGTCCGAAATTAGCTTCGGTCTCGTTGCATATATGTACATATTAAACTCTTAAACATACGAAACGAGTATACACCGTACACACATGTTATGGATTTTATAGGTATCATTCGACGACGGTGGCGGATTCCGCAATAAATTGTGATAACTGATAACAAATCTATGTAGATAATCAGAGCGAAGACAGCCCAATATTATACATTTGGAAATCGTCAAAGACATAATACACATTATTATTATTTACACAAAATTTAATATTTACTTTTCACTTCAACCAAATAAGGGGGCAATGAAATAATTTGAAATATATTAGGAAAGGATTTAATTGTCACTTAAGCATTTGCTACTGATGTTTTATCCTATCCGATTAATGGCCCGAAATAGACAAGAAATTATATTTGCTTACCGTTTAAAGAGCTTATGCTATCTTATCGTTGATACCTTGAATGTGACAGTAACAAATCAAGTTAGGTATGTATAAAATATGAAATTATTAAAAATGTTTTAGTATGTACTTACCAGTCTAGAATTTAGAATGTTAAAAATGTTTAGAGTTTATAATTACATAAATTAAAGCACATACGAATGTATTTTGTTGACTAAATTAAGTTTCCCCCATACTACTCCAATCAACGGGGAGATTTTACCTTGCAAAAATTGGGGACTTCTCAAATTTTTGATATGTTATAAAGACAGGTGGGGTAACTTAAAATCCAAGTTTGCGTCACTTTCCCCCTGTGCTCCCGCCGCTATCTTCAAAAAACCATCTAAAATCGGCTCTTTTATCAGTTTGCGGTCTATAACTCCTTCTCAGTCCATTTGAGCACGAAATGTGCCGAGACAATCTTGTAGAGCACAGAATTTCCTATAAATTTCATCTGACAAGTCTTACTCTACAATCAAAATTGGCAGAGTTATAGCGCAAAGAATATGCTAAAAATTCCAAAAATCATTACTAACAAATTTCAAAACATACTTTGAGAACTCTATACTAAAATGCAGAGGAGGCTATGAGTTATTGGTATACAATGCGTTTTTGTGAATTTGAAATTGGCATGATTTTTGATATTTTCTCCATTTTCTTGGCGCTATAACTCTGTTAATTTTGATTGTAGAGTACAACATCTTGGATTAAATTTATAGGAAATTTTGTCCTCTACAAAATTGTCTTGGCTGATTTTGTGCTCAAATGGAATGTAAAGAAGTTACAGGCCAAAAACTGATGAAAGGGCCGATTTTAGATGGTTTTTTGAAGATAGCGGCGGGAGCACAGGGGGGAAAGTGACGCAAACTTGGATTTTAACTTACCCCACCTGTCTTTATAACATATCAAAAATTTGAGAAGTCCCCGATTTTTGCACGCTAACCCCTATTATTTCGTCTCTATTGATTGGAGTATACCTCAATTCACTTTGATCGACGATGTGACGTAGTCCATAGAGTACAGCCAAAACCAAATATAATAGGAGTTTGATTTAGTGTCAATACACAAATTACTCGTAGAATTAGATACCCATACCACAGCCGAATAAGTACACAGATAGTTCACGTAGTACAAATAAACGGCACCAAAAATTTACATTATTTCAATCGAACGAAGAGAAGCTACACGTTGCCTTGCAATTCGTACCTCCATGCGAAGAGAGCTCATTTGTTCTCTTAAACAATCTATGGTGTACTCCGCGTGGTGCCGCGAGTATTCCACGTAGTGCTGTGTAGTCCCATGTAGGTCCGTGCTTGCCGGAAAGATATTTTTAGCTACATTGCGGCAACGTTGATTGAGAGAACGATATACAAATTTAGTAATCCTCTCAATTGTAAACAACTGCCGTTGTCATGGAGTACGCGTTGTAGATGCGAAGGTATTCATAGGTTTGTAATTATGTGCGTATCTATTGTATTCTTATGATTGGCAAAGCAAGCAAGAATGTATTTCTTATTTGTTGATGAATTAGAAGGACGATGGAGAATTCACACTATAAAGAGGGATATCATTTTTCATGAAATTTTAAATGGATTTTTTTTCATGTGATTTTTTAATCGAATTTTCAAGTACAGTCTTGACTCGATCATCCGGATTAATTATTGGAAGGGGAAATCCGGACCAAGACCAATAATCCGGATAAGTGCAATCATTTTTTTTTCTGTAGAAAAACCGCCGAAACAAATTAAAAAGAGGATAAAATATCGATAAATGTATTTTTAAAAGTATTCACCGTGTTCTTGCTCAAACTGCCCCATAAATAAGTACGAGACCAAATCTGCCATTACACCTTGAACATCATAAATATCCGGACCCGGAGTGTAATGTCAACATTTCCTGCCATAATCCGGACTATAGAATACATGGTGGTAACTTTTAATGATCCGGATTAAAGGTGATCCGGGCTACCGAGTCAAGACTGTATCGTGAAAAGAAAAAAAAGAAATTCTTGCATTTGATGAGTGTATTGCGTTTTCAAATTTTATAGTGATTCTTAACCCTGGAATCGACTACGCACCATCACATTTATCCCGTTTCGATGAAATTGTTCATGATTTTTATCTGATTTTTCGTACAGTATTTACCGTGCCGATGTACTTACTTTCCGGGTACACTGCGGCTAGTCGAAGTAAGCAGGATAATTTTTTTGTTAGAAATTGATGAGCTTTGTGTTACTTTTAGAGCTTTTATATAGGTAGCTAATCAACGATAAGTCTGTGTCCATACAATTACAATTCGTAACGGGTGTTTTTCTATTTAAAATAAAATTACAAAAAATATTGAGTAGGAAAGGGCTCAAAATTGTTCCTCATTTTAGAATGATAATGATGTATTTCACACTCATATAAGGATCGCCTATCTTCTTCTCTGTACCGTAACCCCTTGTGGGTATGGTGCGTTCACTCAGCCGTTTATAGGCTACTTCGAGTCAACGTTACATATAGAGGAGTGTATATAATGTTGCAAGCACTATACAGGGTGTCCCCCATTAGGTGGTCAATACTGTAAGGGTTGATAGCACAACTTTTTTCAGCAAGCTACCAATACAATCGAAATTTTTTTTATCGTTACTTTCACTTTTTATGAAAGTCATCGAAAATCGTGACTTGGCATGAAAAATCAGTTTTTATTTTACGAAACGGTGATTTGTATGAGGCACCTAAGTTGAGCATCATCTATTCGACGAAGCATAACCTTTCCGTACTCAAAGTACTCGACGACGATTCCTTCCTTTATTGGAAGAAGAATTTTAGGGGGCAGAAAACGATATGAGTCTTAATTTTTCACATTTTTCCATATGGGCAAATTTTGAAAATTTAGGATTATAAGTAGGTATGTTTTAAAAATTTTTCGTAATTATAAAAACCATTCCAAGCCGAAACCCTTACAGATTTATGAGCATTCCGTGAAGTCTTGTTTTATTTTAAGGGTCTCATCCGCAGAAAACCCTCCCAATTCCTTAATACAATTTAATTTGTGGATAAAATAAAGCGGCAGCAGATCCCGAGATTCTAAAAAGCCTAATTTTCGGCTTATTACAGTGATTTGGACTTGAGTTTTGTAGGATGGCCTACGACAGGTTTAATGAAAACGCGGTGATCACATTTATTGTGTCGTTTACTTTACAACTTAGAACTTACTCCTACTATAGTCTAGTACAATAGGTTCACAATAGCCCCAAACCCAAACATAAAAAAAAATGTTGATGCCAAATTGTTGAATATACTGCCCAATATACGCAGTAAAAAGTTACACCAATTTGCGTCATGGGTTAAGGGGGGAGGGGGTGGCAAAGGGATAAAAATTCAGTTTTTTTGCAAATATCTGGAAAAGTATGAGTCTGACCTGAAAAAGCTCTGAAGACGAAACAAACTACCCAAAATTAGCTTTGTGATGATATATAACACTCTTGATATTTTCTCAGAAAATTATACCATAGACCCAAAAGTATTATATTGAATTATACCTGAAATAAAGTTTGTTTGAAGTTTGAGTTTTACATTTCGCACTGTAAGTCTTGATAAAATAGACTTAGGATCATAAGATGACTTTGCTTATAACGTTTATTTGGATCAACTTCAACTTTTATGTGTGCCTCAGCGAGTACAATAATTAATAATCAATAGGAAAATCATGAAACTTTCATAATATAATAGGAAGAACAAGAAACGCGTGATTTTTTTTTTAGTTTAGTATCAATTTTGTACTCGCTGAGGATGACACGAAAGTCTAAATCCATCCAAATTAAAATATATAAGCAAAGTCATTTAAGGTGTTTTGAGTTCATTTTTAAATATATAATACAAATAAATCTATATTTGTATTGCCCATTATCAAAACTTAATACTATAATACAAAGCTTTTTGAAATGATAGCTGAAATGGGGTAGTTCTGAGAATATATTCATTTTGTTTAATTGACGGTCATCCGCAATCCGCAATGCGTTTTTAGATGACGACAGAGAAAGTGGATCAAATTAGACATGTATAACACCTGAAATTAAACTTTTTATTTATATTTTTTTATTTTTTATGCATGAAATTTATGTTATGCTAATTTATTATGAGAAATACATTGAGACAAATGCCAATCATTTGGCTCGGTGCATCCATGTGCGTTTCAGCTTGTTTTTCATTACAAAACGTAATGCCTTCTATTCCCTAGCACAGTTTTACTGCAAATAGCAATAATAGATTTATGACGAAAATAGAAAAAAAAATATTTTCAAGACGTGCACTGCATATCCATGGAAACTTCTAAAAACTAAATAAGAAGAAGCAAAAAGGAAAAAAAAATATACATAAAAAAGTGACTGAAGTTTGTAGGTTTCGTTTGGCCCCCCTATACATACTACCTACCCCGAATTCGTTAAATTTGCCTTTCGCGATTCTGATATCACCACTTGTAAATGTATTTTCAAGTTATGAATTCACATTCTTTAATATTTTTAAATACATCGAAGCGATATTTTAAAACATACATATATGCGAACAGAGTGTTAAATAACAAAGAAATAATAATAATTTAGTGTAACGGTTGTTGCACTGCAAATGCCGCGATAACTCAACGGTCTAGTACTGCACTCAACGACAACTAAACCTAATTTGTCGGAGATCAACAATTCGTGAAAATATAAATGGCATCCGTTTAAATATAAAAATAAATACTGCAATGTTTTGTAATTTCTTTTCCTATTTTCTATTATTATTAATCAGTAAGTCGGTTTTGTATTTCCACAGAGAGCATGGCACTCTGTATTTAATGAATGACTCGAGTTTGATGAGAACTCAATGAAGCGCGAAAAAATCTAATATCCAAGGGAAAACTGAATTGGCGGAAGACACCTCTTTTGAAGAAACACAATATTTAGGGTGTATGCATGTTCATTATGTATGTTAAGAAATACGAGACATTTGTCTATTTCTTCTATCTGTACATCTTTGTTAACACAAAATTGTTTGTTAACACAAAATTACATATAATCTGAGAATTTTACAAAACACAAACACTTCAACGCCGAGAAAATTCGCTGTAAAATTGCAGTTTTCCCAATTTGATCTTCATTTCATATTTCATCGTGTAATCGATCTTATATCTTATTTATTTCATTAATCAATGGCTATGTCCACACATGTGCGCTTTCGTCTTCACTATCGTCTTCAAGTTCCGTATCCACTTTCAATATTGAATGTGTCGTTGATTGCGTCAAGTGAACAGAAGAGATCAATGCCTCATTCTATCCACATCTGTTCATTATTTATCGGGAAATATGTGTCGCGGCTTTGGTCAGGACGGGTAAATGATAAATTCTTTCATTAATAGTATGAATAGATGATGAATTGTTAATATTTAACATTAGCAATCGCGTTCAAGAATGAATGCGTTTCTTCAATAGCGCAGGCATCTCAAGTTTCAATTGTCAAAATGATGAAGACGAACGAAAAGTGAAACTGTCTAGACAGGCACAATGAGTGTCTAATTAATACAAAGTTTCGCATACATTCATCCAATTATTTTTTTCCAAATCATATGTATCTTATTTTTCGCGGGTGGGGTATTGTAAATCATAATCATGCATGCACCCATCTATGGCATAGACACGCCCTAGCGCAGGAGATGCAAAAGTGCGAATCAAGAAATAAAAGAAATCAGGATGATACGCTCTCATATCATATGTTAACCAATGGTAAATTGTGTGTACATAAATTGAAGACAAAATATAAAAATATAAAGGAGAATTCATATTTGGGAATAAGTACATACATATGTATAGGTATGGGATAGCATAATATAAATTTATGAGTAAGAATTTATCGAAAAGACAAAAGTTTTATTTTTTTTGCATGTCCATACAACTGCGTTAAATTTTTTTATATGATTCCTTATATTATAAGACTTTGTGGCAAACGCTGTCGCACTTTCATCACAAAATATGTACATGACATACCCCGACATTCTCAATCCTCTACGTGCTACTGATTATCTGAAAATTCACATTCTCGGTTTACTAAAGTCGCAATGTTTTCAAATTTATACTAGTTACAATATCAAAAAAGCTTAGCAAAGTCACAGCAAATTTATGTAAGAAACAAAATTCGCTCCATTACAATCGGATAGACAACTCAGTTTCTTCAAAACTTCAATTAATTTGTTTGGTACCCCCAAAACCAATAAATATATTCTTATGTACACATCTTAATTTTCTCTAGCTTCTGCCAAGGTGATGTATCGTACACGTACATATTGTTTAAATCGTTGCGAAATTTGAATGTCGCATAATATTAAAAAATAATCCAATTAAGTATTCCTTTTTTTTATGTATACATATGTATATGTATCTTCAGACATATTCTACATAAGTACGTATTTCATGAAACTTGCAATCAAGCAATAAAATCAGTATATCAATTGTATAGTAATCATTTCAATCTTCAATGAACATCGTTTCAACATCAAAACATTTTCATTCATATGCACATTCGTCGATTTTGATCTCGTGTACTAGCCCAGTAAAAAAATGTCCAATTTGCTAAAAAACGTCTTATTATTATGATTCTTACATACGTTTATTGCCTGTGCTATTTGTATTGTCTTCTCTCTCATAATTAAAACGTCCACGCGCGTCCACACATTAAACTATCGCCAATCGGCCAACCGCGGCCAACGAGTACATACTGTTTCCGTAGCAACGCGAATAAACAAAATGTGATACGCACATAAACAAAAGGAGCTACGTGAGAGCGACGCGAAATAGAATGACATATAAGAGACGAAAATACTCTCTACTCAAGAGAAGACTTTATTTCTGGCGAAATCGTTTCTCTTTGGACGCATGATGCGTCCAACTTGAAATTTTACTTGGGACAAGTGCTTATATGGAGTTGGCATCTCTGTCTAATTAATTGGCTCTGTGCCCATACCATATGTATATTTAAATTTCATTCCCAGATTCCCCAGAAAAAAAATTTATTCGTCTAACGCTTCATCAACTAATCGAAAACGGACCGCTTCACATGGGAATTGCACCAAATTATATGTATTGAATTTTTCTAGTCGCCGAACATTTCCAATTCATGGCATTTCCATTAAATCATTGATACCGGAACAGCATTCTATTTGAAATAATATACCGCAGCGTATTCCCAACTCCGTTTAAATCAATTTGACTTCATTCAGTTGCAACCGCACGAACCAAATTAACTTGAGCTATATCATTCAAGTTCTCCGAAACATATATTGCCTAAGCCACATCCGGTATCGCTTCCAGTTCATCTCGTTTGGAATAAAAGCCGCTTTTGTTTCAGCGCACCATATGCGATCGGTAGCACCATCAAAACCTCCCGAAAAAAATTGTGCAAGGATGCTGCATCCAAAACAGATAAAACCCAAAACTATGGTCTATGGAGCATAGCATCATAGACAAATTTCCATAACATAGCAAATCAAACTGGATTCCCTTGGAAGGGTCAACTCTATTCTATCTCGCATTACACTAACATTTAAAATGTCCCTGCCACGGGCATCAATCAACAAAGCAATTGCACAACATATCCGTCACATAGCTTGCTGGTAGGATAATATCCTGCAAAGCCTGTAGCTGGACGGATTAAATTATTTTCGAGTTTGTTCTATGGTAAACCCACAGATTGGTTGATTCCTATACTACTAGATATGCATACATATAACATTGGTTTGCTATAGTGAAGTGGGACGGACGGACCAAATGGATTTCTAGTATTTTTCCCCATGTTTGCGATAAATAGTTTAATTATTTGAATTGTTCAATCGATAAAAAACTACTGATGCTAAACCGTAATTTCCAATTCATCCAATTTGAGTGAATGGTGCCGTCAAAGTTTAATTGAATTTAACTGAAACTCAATCAGATCATCTCATCATGTGGAGTTGTACATAAGCGGATTTTGTAAAGGGTGGCATGGCCGCAAAAGCAAAGCCTATTTGAAGTATCCTGGTCCTCTTGAGTAGAGTAATATATTAAAAATTTATCAAGTCAAGCGTTAATCTCTCTATTCCGAAAAGCGAGTGTTTATTGCAACGTTTGATTATGTCCACACAGGGGTTTTCACTCAATTTACCACTCAATTGTGATTTAACCTCCATGCTCCATCGGACTGCTTTTTCAATAGAATAACTGCATGCGGGAGTAATTTAGCTTAGCAATTATTTCTACTCAACGGATCATTTTACTCGTATCTTCGAAATCATGGTCAATTCCATACGACTTCATACTTCAGGATATTGAAAAAGAATGTTGGAAGCATTCCCCAAAATCTTTTGAAAATCGATTGTTTTGAGCATGTTTTAGTTAATTTGAATTTGTAGTGCTTTTTATACCCTATACCCTTAAGATGATATAGGGTATATTGTTTTTGTTACGCCAATATTATGTAACACGTCAAAGGAGCCTCCGGAGGTATGGCAAAGTATAATACAGTCGCCTCTCGTTAATTCGAACCTCGGTAATACAAATTTTTCAATAAACCGAACTAGTTAACCTGTCCCTTCGATAAATCGAAAAAAGAGCCAAGTTTGTATGAAGTTGTATACACTCGATAAAGCGAAATGGTTTCGTTCAACTGAGTGATCGCTAGCATTTTATAATTCGAAATTTGCATTTAGAAACTCTTTATAATTAGAATTTTTCCTGAAGTGTTCCTGTTGCTGTCTTTTAAAGGCTAATTGTGAAAAGATTACACATTTTCTTCAGTTTATTGTTAACTTTCAAGTGAAAATGGTTTCGAAAAAGTACCCGTGCATATCCGTAGATGTGAGAAGACAAATTATCGCGGCAGTGGAAAATGGTGATAAAAAAAGATTTGACAACGAATTTAAAGATTTCAGCATTTACTACTATTTTATAACAAAAAAAAATAAAAGTTTGGAAACCACATTACATTAAAAAAAACGCAAAAGAATGCGATAAGGTATCCTATTTTCTCATTAAATTTAGTGTATCTCCAGTCGATCACAAAATAAGGACAAGAGTTGTTTCGATATTTTTTCATAAATTAACTTTAGCTTGACTATTTAACCCCATGATACGTTTAGGATCTACCTAGTGCTGTTTCGCTTTATGTTGCAACAAAATTTAATTACAGGTAAAAGCACACTAGGAAGGGAAGAAATGGTTCAGGCAGTGAAAAAATGTTCCGATTGGAGGAGCTTTGCTGAATTATAAAATAAATTATTTTATTTACATAGTCCCTTTTTTCGATAATTCGAACACTCAATAATTCAAAATTTTTTCGTTGTCCCTTGGGCTTCGAATTATCAAGAGTCGACTGTATATATAAATGATTGGAATCGGTCCCTGATTCGAATAAATGTCTGTCTGTCTGTTCGCACGATAACTCCCGAAATAATGAAGCTAGCGGTTTGAAATTTTGGTCAGATGTTTGTTTTGAGAAAATCTTGGACGGTATTGAAAATGGGCCAAATCGGACCAAGGGTTTCCCTACCTCCTATACTAATTCCTATTGATAAATATTATAATTCTACCATTACTTTCAATATAATTTTGCTATCGACTTGAAATTTAGATTAATGCCTAATTCGGACATATACTTTAAGTTGATGGAAAATGGGGTAGGTACGGCTAAATTTTCATCCCATTTTTTTTCTCCAGGTGAAAAGTAAAAATGTTAAACTTTTACAAAAAAACTTCGTCTAACGAGATTGCTAGCGCTCTAAAATCTTCAGCCAAATATTCGCCGCAAAATGCTCTACATCAGCCCCCTGTTCACCCGGGATTGGATTTTTTTGTCCTTGGGTCGCGCCACAATATGTTCTTTTCTAATCCCTTTCCCAATCCCTTCTATTCATATTTGTTTTTGTTTTGCCTGATTGTCCCGCATTGGCTTCTAAAACAGTTGATCGCCTTAGACCTTAGTGATAGGCCTCGACTATGTTGTGTGGTGGTTTGGATTATTCCAGCGCCCGCTCTAGCACTTACGGCGCCCCGGGCAAGAGCTAAATTTGGCGCCCCTTAGGTACTATATCGGGCAAATTGATAGTAGAGATAGTATGAACCTACTTGTATAGTCGTTGTTGTAGACCTGAATCCAGATTTATTTCTCGACTGATCTGTGATTTTTGCAGCTTTTGGTCGCCTATGACAGCGACTAGCTCCGAAACGATTTACATTTTGGAACCGGCTCCCGTAGGCACATTTTTATAAAAACAACACAAAATTCATGGTCACAATGGGATTCAAACCAACGCTGCAGTACTTCAGATAATAGAATCTCTACCCACACTGAGTTCAGTAGCCGAGTAAGCATATGTATAGTAGAAACAAAAATTCGCCACAGTTCAGGTGGCTTTGTGAAGAGTTTTTTCGGAGTTCCAATATAAAAGCTTACCAATATTCCACTAAAACACTCAAAACATTTTAGAAAAATCCGCTCTGGAAAATTTTGTGCCAAAGATTGATGTTCATTCGCATTACACTAACCTTTTGGAGTAGTATTCGATAACTCCTTTACACCCTGTGCAAATAAACAGAACAGATAAACTTAAATTAGCCGGATCTCTTCTCGAAAGGATTTCTTTAGCGGTTTTAACCGACGTCCGACATGCCTCATCTTCAAAATTATTATTAGAAAATAAAATCACAGCTTGTTAAATCGGGGAACCAATCCCAATCGCGATATTAGCATGTCAGGAAACATATTATAGAGGAATACTATCGGTGGCTCCATCGTACCTACTTATATTACTCAAACCCAATCCCAATGTCGAACATGTCAAATTCGATGAGCAAGGATGGGAAATTGCAAACCATTAAAATCGAGTTTTCTGAGTCTTCCCTTTCAACATTTTTCTAATTTGCTTTGTGGGAGGATTGGGAATTACAATTTATCGGTGTTTATCTTCCAACGACTTGAGAAAAGCATGTTTTAATTTCTGAGCGACTGAATAAGTTGTAAAATGTTTTTTAGCATTTAAGTTTGAAAATTGAATAATTAACACTAGTATTGCCTAATCTTCTTCTGCAAGAAGCTATAATTTATGCGTTTTGACACAAGTCGCAACAAATACCTAACGACGAATGATGAAAAAATGTGGGCAAATTGAGGAATTCATGTCTTATGTTCACTTGATGCTATCAATCACAAGATCAATGTTGAAAGAGGAAACGGAACTTGAAGACAATAGGGAATAGCCAAATCAATGCTATTGAAACTGTAGGAAATCATCCACGCAAAGATCAGGTGAAATGAAGTTGAATTATTGTAATCGAAAATGCTTTTATGTCTCGAGTGTTTATACGATTCCTTATTTCTCAATATGCTATAATGTCGTCTTTTATTTAAAAATTTGGTTGCCCTTCCCTTTAATAGGAATTATTGATAAGTACGTCTAATTAGAATCCTTTGAAGAAAAGGAACTAACTTTTCAATAGGAACACCAATTTATCACATCATTCTGCAATGAAAAAAATTGGTATATCAGTTGTAAAATGCTTCGGTGCCAGTTTGTTTCCTACCTTGCGGCATTTTGTTTTAACTCATTTTATTTTTATGTAGTTTCTACGTTTTGCTTTCTACTAAATTGATGTTGATGTTAAATTTTTTTCACTCGTTTTTTTTTTTATTCGAGTGATTGCCAAAAAGCCGCCCCTAGAATTTGGCGCCCCGGGCGACCGCCCGGCTCGCCCCCCCTTAGAGCGGGCGCTGGATTATTCCAAAAATAAAACCTTAGGTTTTAACTATAAGGGACAAATTTCAGTTTCGGAAGATTAGGCCGAACGCGAGGTTGCAGGATCTGATTTATCAATGAATGATACTTGTATGTAGTGGCGCAACCAGGATCTTGTCCTGGAGGAGGCTAAGGTCATCCATATTACTGGACATTTGAATTTGCCTCTGCAAGTTAGGCGATGGTGCTATTTTTTATGAATGGCGTCATACGGTGGTGTGTTAAGCAAATTATTGTTGTCATTATTACCCGTTCAGGAGTCGAAATACAGAGATGGTTATCTCATTACGTTTTACGGGTAAGGTCAAGGGATGAGCTAGAGGTATTGAAACAAAATGCAAACTAAAACTAGAGCAAAATCTGTGAATGCTCAATGGATCATGAGAAATTTAGGCTGTGTCCGCTTTAAGGGGGGGCAAGCCGGCGGAACGCCTGGGCGCCAAATTTTAGGGGCGGGTTTTTGCCCAAACTCGACTAAAAAAATGGTAAAAAGCCGAAAGGAAAAATTCAATATCAACTTCGATTTAGTGGAAAGGAAAACATAAAAAGGCGAAATAAAAATTGGAATAAGGTTTTGTTTAAGTAAACAAGCACATCAATTGCTTATTTAGGAAACGCGGTAATTTCTTAATTTATCAACTGTATAATTAGTTATCTTTTGAAAGTTTTGTTTTAAAGAAGCAAAGTCCTGGCTAGGCTAAGCCCACAATTGATATGAACTACTGAAATTAGAATCTTAAAATGTATAGTGAGATTTTCCTAAATTGTACGTCTGTGATGCTAGCAAAGTGAGAAATTTCGCTCAGTAAATGTACTAGTTAACTTCTTCTTTAAAAAGAAACTTGTGGGAGAATTATGTCCTGATTTCATCCTCCAATTGAACATTTAGTTCTTTTTCTTTTCAACATAGTTAAGAATCTGCCTGATGATGTCTAATTCTTTCAAAAGGGAAGGGCTACCTGATTTTGAAATATACGACAAAATTAAAGCACATTATTGCAAGTAGCGGGTGTTCAAACTAGAATGCACGATGTTCATTGAGTGTCACACCTTAACGGTAAGTTTCTCGTCCTTTTTTATTAGACATTTCTTTGCTTAAGTGTTTGGCAAATTCAACCATGGAGAAGTACACAATTGAGCAGCGCGTTACGGTCGTTCGTGCCTTTTACGAAAATGGAAGTTCAAATCAAAATGCTTTTCGTGCACTTCGTGATTTTTTTGGTCAACATAATTGACCAAATGCGTCCACATAACGACTTATTGTGGCCAGAAATCGAGGATATGGACCTGGACGATATGTGGTTCCGACAGGAACACTTGCCACACAGCCAAAGAAATAATGGCTCTTTGGCCGTGTTATCTCTCGTCTTGGCGATGTTAATTGGCCGCCACGATCATGGGATTTGACACCGTTGGACTTCTTTCTCTGGGGATATTTAAAAGAAAAAGTGGACGTCAATAAGCCAAAAACAATTCAAGAGCTAAAGGATGAGATAATTCAGCACATTAACGATATTCAACCTTAATTATGTCTCAGAGTCATTGAAAATATGAACCATCGGATTGAAGTATGCCTCCGTAGCCATGGCGGGCATTTATATTTTCCGCTACATGGCGCATGGTAAAGAAAGGTATCGCTAGTGGCGATAAAAGTCAAAAATAATTTTTCTTTCGAGAGCTATAGCGTAACGTTTCAAAGATCGGTCCAAGATCGGCACCTTGTATTTCCCTAGCAGCAGTTGACCGAACAAGAAAATATGACAAAATTGAATTCCCCATCAACTCTGTCCCTTCCAGGCGTGTATTGTCCACAACTTTGAAATTCTGCTCGCGGTTTTGCAAACTCCGATCAGTGATTTTTGTTTGTTCTGTTTAATTTCCCCCGTAAGGCGGAAGATAAATTTGATAGGCTCCGGCTAATTCCTATATCTTCTTCAGTTGTGGCATAACTGCCGACCCTTAGCTATGCAGGTGAAGTTTCATAGGGTGAACGGCTTCGGCCAATTCCTATGTCTCTCAATGGGGGTAACTTTCCCGCATTATCCGAGTAACCGCTGCGCCTGGGGCTGTGTGATCACATAGCCACTCTGGAATAAAGCATGTAATGCTTGCTATGCTTTCTCTAAGCATTATATTGAATTGAATTTTTGCATAGTTGCGTTACAATTATTGTATTGATTCTGGTTCCCAAATTGCGTATGTGCGAGCATTAACTAATCTTGCCCAAGGTTACTTTCAGGCAACTTTTTATTCTGAGGTATGTACATGCTTATCGAAGCAAGCTGAAATTTTGTATAATTTTGTATGTCATTATGATCAATAGGGAAACAAAAAAAAAATTCTCCCAAAAAAAATTTGGGGTCGAAAGAGATAAATACAATAAATTAATCGAGCACTAACTTCACAGATAATAAATACGAATTCTAAATATACTAAACACACAATATTAAATAAAGAATTTGCAAACTTATCAATTTATATTATTTAACAAATTGACTAACTGACACTAATAAATTAACGAATTACAACTAAAAAATAATAAGCCTATGTACTACTATTGCTGCTTTTCCTCAGTCAATTCACTTTTCTTAGCTTGACAGTATCGTACAATTTCAACCAAACTTCACACAAATGTATTTCTATTGATGACAGAAAACATAAGTAAGAATAAATGGAATCGGACCATGGAGTCATGAGAATACCGTGTACCCAACCAAGCCCACAAAATTAGGTTCTTCTAAGAAAAACCGTTTTATTTGTGCACTAATTCCAACGAATCCTGTAATGTATTTTTATTGATGACGCACAATATGTGTAAAAATGATATAGACATATCAATATCTATATCATATCTATATCAATGATATAGATATAGTATATTCAAACCCAATCCCCCAATTTGGTACATACATATAAGAAAAAATTTACATTTTTTTACCCAAATTCCAACAAAAACCTAATGAAAAATGTCTTTATGGATACCACAAATTATAATTCCGGCCGGCCGGATTTGATTGATTGATTTTCTTTTGCCGTTTTTTCGGCTAAAATTATTTTATGAGTTATGTTTTTTAGATTTTACAAAAAAACCTTATGAAATCGATTTTGTCCGTCCGTCTGTCCGTCCGTCTGTACGCCTGTCCGTCCGTCTGTTCACTAAATAACTCGTGAACGGCTTAACCGATCGTCATGAAATTTGGTAGGAATGTGTAGAATGGTAACAGTCTTTGGCACGAAACACTTAAAAGTTGGTAGGACAAAAATAACAGGGTGTTCCGGACATTTGAAAATTTGATCACTAATTAACTCGCGAACGGCTTAACGGATCGTCATGAAATTTGGTAGGAATGTGTAGAATGGTAACAGTCTTTGGCATGAAATACTTAAAAATTGGTATGGCCAAGATAAAAGGGTGTCCCGGACATTTACAAATTTGTTGACTAACCGATCGTTATGAAATTTGGTAGGAATGTGTAGAATCGTAACAGTCTTTAGCACGAAATACTTAGACGTTGGTAGGACAAAGCAAACAGGGTGTCCCGGAGATTTGAAAAAGTCGACTTTTTTAGTTTTTATCAAATCAAAGAACTCTATGGGTACATTTCATATCAGTCGGTTTTTTTCAGTTTGGAGTCGTGGTAACGGCGTTACAGCTAATAAATCCAGTTAATATGTGGATCCATGATACATAGTAAATCTATTTTTGGATTGGTCTGACTAAAAAGTGTTCATTCTGGAACGCGTTTATTTAGACCAATCCAAAAATAGATTTACGAGAAGCATTTCATTAACATTGTGCATAATTCTTATTTATTACCTATAAAATCTATGTGCAAAATTATTCACTATGTATGTATCCAAAATCTAAAAAACCCTCGTATTGCGGGCGCAGCCCTCTGTACGCCGGTATTTTTTTACTTTGAAACTAGAATCAATTTTTAAATATTCACTACCAAAATAATTAACCGCCGTGAAATTATTTCTACATACACTTATTGTCGTGTGTTAGGGTAAGTACCTACTATGTCCACCGAGAAAAATTTGCCGCGGAGACTTGACTTTTTTTAATAAATTTAGGGTAATGTGTTTCACGTAATCTGACGATGTTAGTACCTAGTCTAAGCATGTAATTTACTAACCACCAAGATGCTGAATAATTTGCAAAATAGGACAGTTTTTTAAATAAAATTCTTTGCTGAGCAAGTCTTGGAGCAATGGGGGTACCCGAACATGTTTCCGTTTTTCAAAGTGTCAATTCTTTACCACAAATAACGTAATCATGCCAGATTAAGTATAAGGGTGAACACTTTTTAGCACGAGTCATAGATATTGATAATATTGATCGTTGGAACTTTGTAGTGTTCAACACTAACTTTGTGCAAGTAGCTTGCCAAGTAGGGTAGGGCTGGGCTAGTTGAGCAATTTTTCACTACAGCGTTTATAGCTCCTCAACGGTAAATCTTAATGGCTTCTTATGCATACTGATAGATTGGTAGTATATCCCTTTGCAAATGTGCCCAACAAAATTATTTCTAAAAAGTCAAATTATGGAGCTATATCTGTTTAAATGAAGAAAATCAAATGTGCTCAACCTACCCCATAGGTGGGGTAAGTTGAGCTAGGGTACGGGGCAAATTGAGCACATAGAAAATTTAGCCGAACCATGTGTTAAATGTTAGTTAGGCATGAAATAAAATTTCCGCTTCATAATCAACTTTTTATTTATAGACTTTAAATGACAAAACAACAAAACTTAAATCAATTTTCTTTCAAAATTTAGGGTTACGGGTTAGCGTTTGTATGAAAATTGCCCCATATAGTGCCGGTTAGCTATTGAAAAAACACGGCCAATATTTATGTCTTTTTGAACGTGCAATTATTTGCTCTCTAACATATTAATGGAGAGTTTTTCGTAGAAATAAATAGTTTCATAGTTAGGTTGAGCAACTATAGCTTCAAAATGTAGGGTTGGCTTTAGTTGAGCAACTATAGCTCAACTAACCCCAACCCGAAATTTTTAAACAAAATTGAGGTTATAAAAAAACGGTTAGTATTATACCCAGAAACTATATACATATCAAAAGTACAATAAATTTATGAACTTTTAACACTTATCTGATTAAAGAAGGATAATATTTGACTATTACAGACGAAATATTGAGGTTTATGATTATTTTACTTTTTGGTTACAAAATAAACAATGCGCGCGTGTACTTCAGTTTATCGACGAGTCGCTGCTGATGTTTGTGCGATAAGTTCTACTCCCGCGATTCGTTATTTCCGCTATATGATGATTTTGCGTGCGGTGAATAGTTTCGGAGATATTTCGATTGCCCAACTTGCCCCTATGCTCAACTAGCCCCGCCCTACCCTAAACTACAAAAATTAAATTTAAGTGTGTATATATTTCGGGGCAACTTACCCCCTTCTTCAGCACGAAAGCTAAGTGCTGAAGAAGGGGGTAAGTTGCCCCCGAAATATATACTCACTTAAATCTAATTTTTGTAGTTTACTGGGCAAGCTACTTGCAAAACGTCTGACGATTCATAGAATCTACACAAGCTCATAATTTTGGAACATCAATTTCGTATCTTTGGAGCATCAAATTAGTAATTGCGGAACATCAACAATGGAACATCAATTTCGTAACCATGGAAAATCAAATAAAATTTGGAGGGCTCAAATTCGAAAATGAATAAAGTGGTTAAATTTTAATCAAAATATAAAATTATTCAGGTGCGATGATGGTAAAATCCATACATAAATGCGGTTGCCCTTACCCATAGTTACGCATTGGACGTTCCTTTTACGCATTTTAAGTTCCACAATTTCGAACGTAATGTGGTTATGGACTTGACCGAGAAATTGTACTTGTATACAACAATTTTGACTAGTTGAGCTACTTAACTCTGAACACGTGTCCATTGCCACTCTGAAGTCCAGAATAGAAAAAAAATTATTTAAATCAGCATTTTACTATATTTTTTCGTAATGCGATTGTTTTGTATGATTTAGCCGGTTTTTTGGCCGTTTTTCTGGCTGAAATTTGTTTCGCCGGATGTTTAGCCATTTTTAGCCGTTTTCTAAATTTCCAGTTGGCAACACTAGATGCAGAACACCCACTGACATCGAGTACGAGCCGCTACTGATACATGCTCATGTAACATTTTTATCTAAACCATTTTAATTTTATATGGAGCTTCAACTCTATTCCTATTCTTCACTGTATGGCACAACTCTCCTTAAATTATGCTGTCCCTTCCAGCCTAATATCCGCACTGCAACAAAAACTCACCCCCTCACCCTTGTGTCATACCTATTCTATTTTAATAACTATTGTAAATGCATATAAAAGTCGATTGAATTGTATAGCCAGTAGCCACCATGAAATTGGCCGAGAAAAGGGATGTCCTGAACACGGTTCAGGTGGGTGGACGCAACGTGTCCATTGCCAATTCACCTGGTCTAATTACAGGCGACTGTTCGGTTGATTGTCATGTCATCGGAATAAAGTGAATAACAATCTCAAAATGACAGTGCAAATCATCCTGTCAGGATCGCGTGATTAATTGCTATCATTCGGGATTTATTTTAGGCGCAATATGTCACCGAGGTGTCACGCACACTGACTGACGTCCTTCGTCTCATTTTTGTGCTTGGGCATCCGATTTGATTACATTGCAATATATAAGCGACAAGACTAGGGCGTAATATTAAATTACACTGAACATTCATTTTATGCTGAAGTGACGTGAATGAATACAAAGATATCACAAAGAGATATATGGAGTGGTATGTTAACATGAGAATTGTGATTTCATGATTAAATTGAATTTTTTGAACTTGAAGATGAATAGAAAATAAATAAATTGGCGCGTCGCTCCAACACTGACCCTGGGCCGCAGGATGTGTTAGCGTCGACATCCCAACTACACGATCTGCATTTGGCCTTTTGTAGAGAGCTGTTTAGTTCAACAGGAACCCTGTCAAGTTATTTACCCCAAAAATGATTACCTACTCGTTTAATAAGCGAGTGAGATAATATTTGAACCCACGACACTGTGCTTAGAAGGACATCGCACTAACTAATACATCAACCAAACTACTAGCCGGACTGATATGTCTTTTAAACAATATATCAGCATAAATACTCCGTTAAAAAAAATTGTTTGGGAAACTACAGAATCCTGTATCTTGAACGCAGCGATATTCAAAATGTGATGCGACTTGAAAAAACATGTACCTTATACATTATTTTATTAAATGTCATAAGCTCTCTACAACATTGTGCAATTAAATTTAATCATTACAGAGAGAAGTTACACCACAACTAATGCGAACAAGCAAATAAACTTGTAATTTACAGGTGTCTACTGACTGATCCCAATATTCTACACATGTTCTACGGAACTTTCGTACATATGTGTAGCTGAGCTAGCTACATGAAGTAACCCAAAAGTTAATATCGGGATGACATAAGACGACTTAGCACTATCTCTCTAAACAATAACGTCGACTAGTTTAATTGTACCTTCACGCTTGCACGTCCAAAGTGAGAAACTTAGCAGCACTAGCACAAGTTTGATTGACTAATTAAGAGTTCATGCTCTAATGCTTGCACCATCATTACATACACAGGTTGTGCCTTGCGGGGTGAAATTGGGTCAAACTCCGCACATTTTGCACCTGGATGCAAATTTCAATTGAATTGCGACCGAACGAGCTTTATTACAGGGGGTTGTGTAACCGAATATCTTTAACGAGATATAATTAAGTCGGTCTCCTTTCAGATAGATAAGACACTGTGATTAGTCCTAATTTGGGTCATTGCGTTATGGCACATACTGCTGTATATTAATAGCTAATCACATACCTAATATTCTGCAACGCACCGACGAGGACTACGTACGACATTTATTGGATAGAATTAGATTTGAATCCTTCTCAGGAGATTCATATTGACAATTAAGGCATTAATTAGATTTAGACTGAAGTCTTATTGATCCTGATTTCAGCTATTTTGGATTAATTCGTGTTTGAATTTATGATTCTATACCAGTGAAGCCTTAGAATTATCTAATAAATACAAATGCAAGTTTCAATTGTTTGCAGCAAGTTACCTCACGAAAAACTCTTATTTGGTCGGGAACCTAATAATGTCCCGCATATACACTAATGATAGTAACAACATAGGTATGTTGTAACAACATAGGTAAGGTCTTCCCAGGTTAACTATTTGAATCCAATCAGGCACATACGCGATGGGTTCAAGTATGAAGTCTGCGACCAAAATGTAGTTGCCTGAACCCCTGAAAAAAAAATGAAGGCGATTATATCATATATGCCTGCCATAGAAAGTTCAATCACCTTCAAAATCAGGCTCTTCCGATATTTATTTTTTCTTTATCGGCTAATATTATCGTTACTTCACCTAAAACATGAAGCATCAAAACATTAGTAAGAACGGTTAGAATCACACATATATGGCTCACCAGGATTTTGCACGAAAGAGAAAAAACCATTTTTTTAATCAAAGTGGAAGTCTGAGAAATCCTGGTTTTAGGAGGAAGCAGTGGCATATTTAGAAAATTCTCAAGGGGGGGGGGGCACAGAGTACGCTAATTTGTTACATAAAGTTTTGGTGTGGGGATACCCGAGAGCAGCTACATAGGAAAAACATTGGGAAGACTGAGGGATCGTTGATCCTTGATCCTTGATTTAAGGCGAAACTCAAGTAGTCCTTAAGTTTTCAATAGACTTGAAATACATATAATATTTCAAGGTAGGTGGGTAGCTACCTTGACTTCAAGTGAGGTTGACTATAGAAAATTTCAAGGTCTCCTTGAGTTTCTCCTTAAATCAAGGATGCATTGACTCGTGAATATAAGTGATTTCTATGAAAAAGTATGGAGAATGACATTTATTTTAATTTCGGCATCCTTGACTCAAGGTCTCCTTAAGTTTTTCTGACAGATCATAGAATAACACTCATTAACTGCTTTTGGCTTTTCCTGAACCAAAATACGGAGGGCCTAAATAAAGTTTGCGTAGTGTAGTTTGAAGGAGCCTGAAGCCGAGAAGGAATTTTACGAATACAGTCTTGACTCGATAATCCGGATCAATTATTGCAAGGGGTAATCCGGATCATCGGAACATTCGGATTAGCGCAATCACATTTTTCTGACGAAAAACAATCCAAACAAATAAAAAAGCGCAACAAAAGTCGATAAATGTTCTATTTCTTAGAAATTAGCCAGCATCATGTCATTTGCTAAACAGTTCGGTAAAAAAGTACGAGACCAAATCTAACATTTCACCCTGAAAATCTCAAAGATCCGGATTATAGAGTCAAAATTGCTGCCGAAATCCGGACTATAGAATACATAGTGGAAATATTTAGTGGTCCGGATTAGCGTGATATCCGGATTAAAGGAGATCCGGATTACCGAGTCAAGACTGTATGTACTTAATTGGCTATGGAACTAATGCAATGACCAAAGAGACTGTTTCCATATGACAATAAATACCAAAAAGGGGGGTTTTACGTCCGTGCCTACCGTGAAGGTTTTGTTTCCATATGACAAAACGGATTCCAGACAATACACCTTTCTTTGGAAGAGAAATTTCATACATCGTCCGAAATTCTGCCAAATTTCGGCCAAATTCCGCCAAAAAGGGCTTATGCTTACTTTTGAAAGAAACACAGATGAAAAGCTGATAAACAAATTTTGGCTGCCATTGTGGTCTTGAATTCCATGGCAAGTTTAAGCGAATTTGAATGAAAAATTAGGATTTACTGAAAAAGAGGCCTTTGTATGTTTTGTCAAAAATCTAGTAACAGATTCCGTAAAATCGTAAAAAGTGCCAAATAATATTTTACAAGTACAATCCAGAATAGGTTGTAAATTTTGGTGTAACCCGGCAGTAAATTTTATAAATACATAAAATAGTAAACTCCTATCTATTCCAAAACTTTAATCAAATTTGACCCTTTTCAACTTATAATTTCAGTTTATTCAAAAATTATATTAATTACAACCGCTACGGAGTAAAACTATCCAAATACCCTTTTAGTATTATACATTTTACACCATTCGGGATAGAATAAATTGCATTGAATGTTGTTATATCATAAAAGGTAGAATCAATCCTACTATGCTATCAAATCTACACTATATCCTTCCTTGCCTCGTTCTTTATACCGCTCCATGGTTCCGCGTTGCTCGACCTGCGGTGTAGGCACATCGCCCGTTTTGGCGATAATTTCTCAGCATATTTCTACAGGCAGCTCTATCTTGGATCGTGTCATCGCCGAGACCAATGCGTTGTTGTTGCTTTTTCATTTGACACATCCAGGTGTTCTTCGGTCTGCCTCTGGCCTTGGGTCCATCAAGTGGAACTTCCATTGATATCGCTCTCTTTGCGGGGTTCTCAGGCGGACGCCTTTGAACATGGCAATACCAATCCATTCGTCGGTCTTCGAGCTTTTCGGTTATTGGTTGGTCTATGGACAAGCTGCCTCAAATCTACACTATATCAACGCAAGAAACCCATTCAACCTAGAAATCTATTGATTTGTAGTCTGTCTGGTTCGGTGAGCAGCGCGCTTGCCTACAAATCACAGAATTGTGGATTCGAAGCCGACTGCACTCGTATTACAATTTTTTATTTTTTTCGAGCGGTTTGTATAAATTTGCTTATCAATTTTATACTATTGAAGAGTAAAATGTTTATCAAGAATACTAATACTTTTAATATAGTTCAATTATACTTTTGATAAAGTTTTTATATGGAAATGTATGAATATATTTTTTTATAAAAATTACACCAAAATTTTCAGCCGTGTAGGAACTATCCGTTGCATAGAGCCGGGAAGTGATCAATCGATTAATTAAAATGAAGCAACAAAAGTAAGCAGGAAGGTATGATTGTTTGTTATTTCCATATGTACTACACTAGCTGCAAATCTATAGTATCTGCAATACCTTTTAAAACGAGTCCTAGATAGATGGTAAGCTGAAGCAACATGCTTTAACAAATCAATTGCGAAATAGAAATGAGAAGGAATGGCTACGATCGTGTTTACTTCGTGAAAATTGAAGCATTGAAGAAAGTACCCCAGGCAGGGCACCACAGACACCGAACCGTAGGAATTCGAAAATGTATGCTAAAAATGCTCTCGCACCAAAACACTTCAATTTTTAGCATTTTAACAGAAAGAGAAGCATCTGGTTTAAAGACCTTTACAGCAGCCAAACACGAATTTACGGCCAAATTAAAATACACAAGTCCGATCGAAAAATTAGACCGATTGTTTTAAATATTTATGAATTCAGCGGCTTCCAAGACATCGATACCGCAACAACATCTCCTCAACTTACATATATCAACATAAGATGGGGTCACTTCACACATGACGAGATTTTCAATAGCAGTCCTTGTTTCCGAACAGATTCATGTCGAGATTGAGCAACGTTTCATGACCTCGTTGCCTCGACATAATCATTGCTTGTACATACTTATTCTCTGAGAGTTCTTGTTCTTGAAACCACGCGTCTATGAAAATAAACTCAACCCGTTTGAAAAACGGAAAGGGTTCATCAACGAGGAGATCTGGCGAATTGAGAAGATGATGTGATGATAATGTTTCGAAATAGATTTACAAAGTTTAGTAATAGAAACGCTCAAAATAAAAAGGGAACATTTGGTACTGCAATTTTTAGTATGGTGTGAAAAAAGTTGGTTGTGCTCACAGGGTGGGCACGTGCCCCCTGTGCCCCCCCCCCCTGTAAATACGCCACTGGGAGGAAGGTGCTAGGCTAGAGAGACGAGAGCAGAGTATTACGAACATGGACTGGGCATTCCCAACGGGATTTTTTTTTAATCCTTGTTTTGATGTGTTCCGGCCAGAAAAGCGGAGATGCTAGGTGTTCCGTGACTCCGGAAAGTTTGGGAACCACTAAGGGTTTTTTTTTGTAAAAAAGGTGCAGGTTGGGGTATATAAGCAAAAAAACGATTTGGGTTAAAAGCTGTTTATATCTATTGCACCAACCATGAACTTTGTAAAAGGCTGAAGTTTCATAGTAAACTTTAACCAATGGTTTTGGTATTAGCTCATGCTTTTCGTATTAGAGCGCCTCTGGTTGTTACATCTGTAACAATTCTTCCGGGTTAACTTTGGTCAGAGTACGTACCCCCGATATTTTCGGACTTTTTCATATTTTTGTTTGTAATTTCTTAAAGGTGCTTCCTACAAGTAAGTTGTCCACTGCACTGTTGAAGCTAATATGAATGAAGCTTTAATTTGAGTGTAACCCCAGCTTTGTAGGCGCAAAGGATTCCAAGATACACCACTTTAAACATAGTTTCTTATAAAAAAGTTCGAAATTGTAATTTCAGTCATGTTCCGAGCTGAATATCGGCTTAAATGTGCATTCTACGGAGATAGTCATGTGACATGAAGTTATAAACCAGTTACTTAGCTGTATATCTGTCGGAACGAATGGAATCAGACCATGGTGTCATAGGGCTGCCCCTGAAAATTAGGTTCTTCTAAGAAAAACTTTTTTCTTTATGTACCAATATTAATCAAACTTCACCCAAGTATGTTCCTGGTTAAGCCTCAAAAAATATCTAGGAATGGATGAAATCGGAACACTACGTTATAGGGCTGTCATACAAACCAACCTCTGGAAATTAGGTTCTTCTAAGAAAAACTTTTTTCTTTATGAACCAATCTTAACCACCTTTCCCCCAAATGTGTTTTTTAGTAAAGCTTCAAAATATATCTAGAAACGGATGAAATCGGAACATTAGGTCATAGGGCTGTCATACAAACCAACCCCTGATAATTAGGTTCTCCTAAGAAAATATGTTTTCGTTATGAACCAATCTTAACCAAACCTCACCCAAATGTGTTCCTAGTAAAGCATCAAAACATATATAGGAATGGATGTAATCGGAACATTACGTCATAGGGCTGTCATACAAACCTCGTAAAATACAATTTCGGACTTTTTTACAAAAAAAAAAAAAACATTTTTTAAAGTGCTGTAACTTGGTAGCCTTTGCACCTACGAAGCTGGGGTTACACTCAAATTAAAGAAGATTTTCTTAGCTTTAAAAGTGCAGTGGACGACTTACTTGTAAGAAGCACCTTTTAGAAATTACAAACAAAAATATGAAAAAAGTCCGAAAATTTTGAGGTTTTTTAGGGTTACGGGGTTAGCACAGGTTTTTCGAAGTTGCAAACTTGGTGGTATACATCTGGTATCTATGCTAACAATATTCCAAAACAACAGAGCCGAGCAATTTTTTGCAACCTTAAATCGTTAAATGACGGCCTGAAAAATGCTGCCATGATCAGGAAAGAATCGGTGAAAAGGATGATGTCAAAGTTATTGATCATTTCATTCTGCTTCACTCACCTCTGGTTGGGAATTTGGCATCAACTTTTTTCTCAAAACTTAGTCTAGGCTTTTTGAAGTCCGTTACAGCTTTACGTCTTTTGGGAGCTGACTTAGAAAATTGCTATCGCCGTAAGGCAAAAAAAAAGTCGTGCACGAATTTAAAGGTCGCAACTTGCATTCGATCTACTAATTTTTCGCCCCATCCGAAATAACACCAAACACTTATTGAGAGTGCACCATCTGCCTACTTTCTTTGTATTGAAAATAGCGTCAATAATTAAGAAAGCAAGCTTTTTTGGTCGTATGTCCGGAGCACGCGTTTTTCGGATCCTTTCCCTTCTCAATTATCCTTACCTATCCGCTAATATAGACGCGGATATCTGTGAGCTTTTTGCTAATTTTTTTTTTCAGTCATCTTAAGTTCTGAAAAAAAAACTAGCAAAAAGCTCACAGATATCCGCGTCTGGCTGGTCTAGCGGTTAGTGCGCGCACCTTCGGTGCACAGGGTCATGAGTTCGAATCTCACCGTGAGCCATGGTGTTTTTCGAACTCACGAGCTTGTGACGGACTATGATGTCACTGAGATGTTAAGCGAGTACCCATTTATGGGGATAAATAACACTGCTGAGCGTGATGCTGATCTCATTACCTCAACAAAAAGCAAATAATATCTTGGAAATAGGATGTCACTAACACATCCTGCGGTCTTAGTCCAATGTTGGATTGTCGCGCCTGTTCTTTATTTTTTTTTATTAATAGTTCTAATCATCTAGAATTTACATTTGGCCAAGGGATAACAGTTCAGGTCCCGTCCATTTTGCCCTCCTATACCTTATAATTAGTTCGCTCCTCAGGGCCTGGTGTGATTTCAAACAAAAATTTTTTTTTTTAAAGACACACAGTGCGCTGGGTTTTCCTCATCGAACTTCTAGACTATGCCCAAGTAACAATTTCATCCATATAAAAATAAATATTCGTAAAATACTCTCTTCTAACAATTATAGGGGCACTTTACAGGGTATAACCACTGGATAATAGTCTAATAATGGCATTTGGCACCGTTTTTTAATCCAATAGAACCTTATTGTAGCACTAAATTATGCTTCATAAAAGGCGTACGTCATTTGCTTCATATCATCATTTTCTTGCATTAAACGAATTTGCAAAAAAAAAAATAGAAAAACAAAATTTCCGCAGCTAGCATCGAACCCGCGTGTCTGTTGATTGCCCGTCCTACACGCTACCACTCAGCCAACCTCACATATAGTCAACATTGCTCGAAAACACTACAAAGGGTTAGTTGATTCTATAGAAATGCTTGAAAATTCTTTATCGAATCTTCTGCAATGCACCCTAAATCTATACATTTATCAATAAAATAAAGTCAATTTCTGCGCAGAGATCACCTCAATTGGCTCTGAAGATAACAATGAGTGAGTAAATGTGGGTTTCATGCAACAATTCAAGGATTTCTATTGAAGAAATTATGTAATTCAGAGCACTTCTTTAAAAAATCCAGTCTATTCTTCTATAAAACTACGGTGAACAATTTATTGGATGACCACACGAAAGTCACACTATAAAAATGAAACCGAATGTGCTATAGAAGAATATATGCATGCGTGTGAGTTAGTTAGAGAGACTATTGCGTGCGTGTCCTGTATCATCCAATAAACACAAGAGTGGAGTATTTATAAAAGTTGATATGACAAAGATAACAGAGTGTCCCGGACAGTTGAAAAGTTGTTCACTAAATAACTCGCGAACGGCTTAACCGATCGTAATGAAATTTGGTAGGAATGTGTAGAATCGTAAGTCTTTAGCACGAAATACTTAGACGTTAGTACGACAAAGCTAGCAGGGTGTCCCGGAGATTTGAAAAAGTCGACTTTTTTAGTTTTTATTGGACATGGACGTATGGGTACTCAAATCAAAGAACTCAATGGGTACATTTCATATCAGTTGCTTTTTTCCAGTTTGGCGTAATGATACCGGAGTTACAGCTAATAAATTCAGGTAATATGTGTAGTCATGACACATACTAAATCAAGCTAAATCATCACAACATCGGGAGCTTTATGTTCAATTAAAATTAAAATTAAAAAAAAATTGTTGACCATTTCGACACACGCGATAAAATTAAAGTGACGATATTTAAATGGCTTTTGAATCGGTTGAAATTCCATGCCTTTGTGGTGAAAAGACACAAAAGCTAGTATAAACCAGAATGTCATACGCTATGTTTTTGCGGATTCATAGTCATGGGGAGTCATGAATCTACCACTTACTTCACATCGAACTCTGCTTTTGCCGAAACTTTGACAACTTTGGGCCACGAAGGAGTAAAAGGGCGATCCCATCGGGCTGAAAGTATAAAATATTGAGGTCAAAGCGTTCTTGGAACCGGTCTTTTGTGCGGTGTGTGCCACACTCCGGTCGGTCTGGGGCCGCCTTTAGGTATACATTTTGAGGGGTTGATGTCGTACGTTTTTTTTTTTTTTTGTGAAACCCCCCTTATTATTGTATACGAGCCGCCACTGGTACGTATTTAATAATTTTCCCAAAATCTTACTTATTACAGAATTAAAAATACTATACAAAGAGTTTCCTCTAATGGTGGTCCCCAGCAATTCACTTTTAGGTACGCCGACACTTGCGGATTGGGAACCACTGATATGTATTGATAAATGCCCGCAGACCAGGGTCGTAGTGTCATAGTAAAAAAAAAATAAAAAATTTTGTCTAATATCAACTAAGAACATAGTTTGGTCGTTTATTAGGGTTTTTTTGAAATTTTTTTTTTCGAAAAAAAAAACCCTTATGAAATCCGTCCGTCTGTTCACTTAATAACTCGCGAACGGCACAACCGATAGTCATGAAATTTGAAATATGTAGAATGGTTACAGTCTTTGGCACAAATACCTTAGAAGTTGGTAGGAAGAAGACAACAGGGTGTCCCGAACGTTTGAAAAAAGTCGACTCCTTTAGTTTTTATCGGAGATTGACATTTGGGTAGAGGTACGGAAATTTCGTTTTTACGAAATAGATGCGAATTTCGGCGAAAATTGCTCATTTATGCGAATAAATGCGAAATGTTTTAATTTTGACTTTTTCCATACAAAAAAGTTTATTTTTGTCCAAAAAAGTCAATTATTGTAGATCATTTTTCATCTCAGATTGATTTTCAGAAGTTTTAGTTTTAGAGAAATTGGTAAATGCAGAAAGTTCGCTGAATCACGAGCACGATGGCTTGCCGAACACCGAGCAAGCACTTTAGTTGGAGGTTTGATAGATGAAATTTGTTTTCTGCAAAACGATTTTTTCAGGAAGAGTTTTTCTCGTGGTGCTGCGGGCCCCAAAATTGAAATTAGCTTTACATAAAAAAGATAAAAGCGTGACGATATTAGCGGCATGTATGCCTCAGCAGTTTCTCTTTTTACCGTTACCATAACTCCTTGAGGACTTGTCTTGTCGACAACACATAGATAGTTGTCTGAATTCGGAGTATGATGCAGCTGGCAGACACACTTCATACTGTATAATAAACACGCGTCGTTTTCTTTGCAACGCGAGTTTTGAACAATCATTTAACTGTGAATCTACATAATTACTAGTTATAGAAAAATATAAAAACAACAAGAAAATTTACAAAACTAGGTGTTCATGCGAATTTCAGCGAAATTTCCAATATCCAAAATTATTTTATGCGAAATTCCTGTTTTTTATTTGCGAAATTTCCCTAGCTCTAATGGGTATTTAAATCAAAGATCTAAACGAGCAAATCTCATATCAGTTAAAATTTTCCAGTTTCGAGTAACGGTAAAACAGTTATTGGCGTTTAAAGTTAAACTTCCTTTTCGACTTCCGTTTTTCTAAACCGTTATAGGGAACGATATGAAACTTTGCACAAAGATTGGTCAGTATAGCCTTATATACGTTAAATATTAATACTGTTGACCTTGGCTAAGGAAAAGTAAATAACATTAAATTTGTAAAATTTCTATTTGGTCGTGTGTAGACCCTCTTAAGTTTCCAAATATGAAAATTCTGCTAAGTGTTTTTAGAAAATTACATAGGGAATATGTCTACGAATTTTCAATCGAATAACTGTATCCAAACCGGAAATATAGCCAAGTAAGTATTTAGTAAGGTTCTTTCAAAATGCAAGGGAAGCCTTTTAAGCATTTCTTCAATGCATATCTTTTAACTTGATGAAACAATGAACATGCAATTTGGTAGAAACGCATAGAATGGTAATAGTGTTTGCCACACATATTTTTGAAGTTTGTAGGACCAAGTTAGCAGGGTGTCTCTGAATAGCTGCACCTCAAATACTCGTGTCAACTGTTCATTTTCGTGCCGTTATTGTTCCTGCTGCTGCTGTTATTTAGCCACCGGCTGTTATTTAGGAAACCGCCTGTTATTTAGAACACTGCCGACATGGAAAAGAGATAGCAACGCTAATTATTACTCTGCGTATTTTATTTAACGCATATACTTTGACCCACTTGTTATTTAGGACACCGCCGACATGGAAAAGAGGCCACTTTTCTTGCCGCCCGGCCTTAAGTAACTTCGTGGACCAAGGTAGGTAATGCGGGTCGTGGAGAGTTTTGAAATCAATTGTTTTCCTGCTTCGCAGTTGCCGGTCCGGATTATATTGTCAGTCGTGTCAGTCAGCGTCTTCAACGTAAATTATGACAAGTGACACTCCGTTGGCGTTTGCTGGCGTTGTTGACATCAGCCTAGTATTATTTGTTTCATATTTTCTTGAGAACACAATCTGTTTGAGCTTTTCTTCAACTTTTCCAGGGTAGCGATTATTGAGGACGTTTGGAGTCGACGAATTCGACTAAGTTAAGCTAAGTTTTAGATGTCTATTTATTAATAATTACTAACTTAACTCTACTCTTTTCAGATTCAGGAATCGTGACAAGTTTTTGCTGAAAAGTCCAATTTATTTTACATTCAATAACACGTGTGTACGTTTATTTCCATTCTGCGGTACTAAATAATTTTCATAATTGCCTAGAAATATGCTTTCCAACAAACTGAATATTTCTATCTGATACACACACCACATTCGTTAACATTTCTTTCGTCAAACCACCCACTTTAAAGTGGGTCGACTTGTTCGTTATAAAAGAATGATTCATCAAAAGCTACGAGTATCTTTTCTGCTTAGCTTACTTGCACTACTGAACAGTTAGGTACGATCACCTTTCGTTTAGTTCACACTTCACCGATTTACTCTTAATGCTCTCTTATCATTCGTCGTGTGTCGTTATGATAACAGCGACAGCCTTCAATAGATGAATTTACGGTCGCGGTGTTCTTCGGGGGGAAAGCTTCGTTAGTGTATCTTTTTTATAAGAAAGTATTTGTGTGCTTGGAGATCTTATATATGGCCGAATCATATTGGGAGATCTGTGAAAATGTTAACTGGTCACGATAGCACGACTGTGGCTAAATGCTAAATAAACGAGTTTTATTGCAAAGGTAAAGCCATCTAGCCATCATCATCATCGTTGGTCGTTTTGTTTGATATCAAGCTGCAAGATTGCTGAATTATGGTCGGATCTTGAGGAAAGACTCAAGTCATAGCATAGTATAATCGGAAAGTCAGCGTCAGCGCGGTTTTCGGATTTGAGAGAAGAAAAAGCAGTTTACCCAGTTGCTTGTTACGGCTGGTTGTTGGAGATCGTGTTGTGTACACACATTCACATAGGACAAGAGAAAAAGCCTTCTACGATCGCACGGTGCTAGATGGTAAAGTGAATGTTGCCAAGACATTCGGTAGTGATCCGTTGCGCTGTACTTAACTGTCGACCGTGCGGCTGAAGCTAATCGTTTTAGTTGCGCGATTCTTTTTTTCTCTGCATGGTTTTCATCTTTCGTTCGACTGCATAGTGTTAGAATTTCGGTTACATTGCATCAATAGAAAAAACTGTGCGGGTTCTATACACAATGATACCCAAAACATCGAAATACCGTAATTTTCGAATATCGTGTGAACTTAGTTGGGATAACATTTAGTGCCGGTTGGTGTATCTGTATCAAGAAAAAAGTTCTAGTTATGGATTTGGCCGTTAGCTTGTGACAGTATGTTTAGATCTGAAACGATCTTTTCTTTTTCGGATGATCGTTCCCGCAAGCCAGAAGCTACAACAATGAACTCACATTGCTTAGCGACGCTATGCTAGTTAATAATATTCAAATCAGTCACTTTTGTTGTGTGGTTCGTATGTTCTTCCACCTGCATTGTGTTGTCGCTTCCGGCTGGATATTGGCCAGAAGGTAATTCGACTAAGTCTAGTGCGTGTACGATTATTACGAAGCATTTTTGGTTTTTCTTTCATTGGATTGATTCTACCAGTTCAATGACTCGGAACTATAAAGTGAGTGCAAATGTGAATTGAAGAAATAACTTATTGAAAATATTTTTATGATTAACAGTGTTCGTTAAGAAACCTTCACGAGCATCCCTGATATGATACATATGCGCGAATGTGGTGAAAATTAATTCATGCATTACATACCGGTTACAAAGCAGTATTAAAAAAGAAAAGAATCTCATTAATGTAATGCATCTAAAGTGTATTGTGAAACCGAGCAACTATATTCTGGATGATGCACATGTACTCAACAAAAGTCGCATATAATATTCGCGGTCCACATATCTTTTCAGTGTTCAGCTCTCGTAATCGTATCAGTACACGTTCTGCATGAAATATAACACCCGAAGGCATACATCGGTACGTACATGCTACAGGAATGCCACCTAAGAATTATTATTACAACACAACGTGAATATCGCCAAAATAATATCATATTTTAAAATTTTGCAAAATATCCATATCCACGGCTTGGAAAAAAAAGTTAAATCTAAAAAAATTGTGTGAGTGCAAAGAAAGGATATGTATGTCTTGTCTTGTGTACATGATGAAGTACTTCTCGTTTGAAACAAGAAACCCGTTCATGATCGTCTCCTAAGTGTTTTTCCCCCGTTGTTGATGTTCTTTTAGTGTTTCTCGTGCATATTTTCGCCATTTTCACCAGTTCCCTGTGCTGCTTTTGCCGTGTTCCGTTCTTAAAATCTTGATTACAATAATTGTAATTTTTCATCTTTATATGCCCGTTTTTGATGGATGTGTGCTGCAAATTGTGTTTTCGTTTTTTGTTTGTATGCATGTGAAAAGTTTTAAATTACACACTTTTGTGGTTGTTTTTTAGCTAAGCCTCTGGTTGAAAAAAAGTGTGAAAAGCAATATAATTTTGATAAATAGAAACACCAAACGAAAGCTGAAATACGAGTTTTATTTTCATAGAATTTGGAATAGCGCATTGGATTACATATCGATTTATTGGCAGTTGGTAAGTTGTTTTTTTTTTAAGTTTTCAATTTTTTAAAGTTACTATATTTACTATTATAAATGAGGTGATATTAAGCAAAAGATTATTTTGCTAGAAATTTGAGTTTGGGTAGCTTTTCTTGAAATGTAGGTATATCATCAAAAGCAGTGCTTCTAGTAGTGAACTACCTCTTTACGGTTTCATTATTTTATTTTATTTTAAAATAAAAAACCCTTTTAAAATAAAAAAAATGTATTTAGGAAATAACTTATTTGCAAGTGCATTTGCAATCTACATGCGAACAGTACGTATAAAACAACATTAACAATTTTTCCTAAAATTGAACTATTTTTCTGCGTACGACTTTTTTCCATCAAGTCCTTTTTAATTCTTTCTTGGCGTCTAAAATTCCCAATTGGGGCATGAGCACAACTCTTTTCAGCATTAAAACTTCCTCTAATTGATACTGTAATGATGTCACATCCATAAGTCTTTCTCATTGTCTAATAAACAGCATTGAAACTAGCAATGATTTAACTTGCGAGTAGTAATATCGAAGATAACATCTTTAAATTTGTTTAAATTCCAAAAATGCAGTAATTGAAACTTTTTTTTAATATTACGTAAAAAAAAAATCTGGAAATTTCTTAAATTGAGTACAGCATTCGATAAAATCTTAGCAAATCTTCATTGAAGTTTCGTTTTACTAGTTATTAAGTGTAAACTCAGTGACAGATTCCAGGATTTTGAGAATTTAGAATAGAGTTCTCTCACAGCGCCCACCTCCTCCTCCTGAGAGCCACCAGAGTAACACTAGCTCAACTTCGGTTGGGCTTTTGTTCACGCCTTAATTCGTACCTTTCTCGCGCAAACTCGGACATCCAAAACATCTGTCCAAATTGCTATGGTACTCCTCATGATGTGGGTAATTTCTTTCAATGCCCAGCTGCGCCCACTCATCTTACTCCTATATCGCTGTGGGAAAACCCTATCGCAGCAGCTACGTTTTTGACCCTAGATCTCATGGACACAAACATGGACGAACCGTAACTCGTACCCACATTGATGCACCGCTATATGCAGAAGAAGAAGGATTTTGAGAACGTGGAGGTTTCAAAATTTTGGCTATTGAAAGATGATTATATAAAATTAATGTGAAAAATCGTTCTGCCAAATCGTTTTCACCAATCAACTCTGAAAAGTAATCAGGACCGGATCTACCTTATATGGCGCCCCTTGGCAATGTCCGGATGGCCGCCCTTCGTCACTGGCTAAGCATATGCTTAGAAAAAACCCCGTCGCAAATACATGATAGCAAAAATGTCGATATGAAATTTTTATAAATTTTTGGTTATACATATATAATGTGACGCTCCGACTTCTTTTTTAAGTTTCCCAGCGAGTTCGAATGCAAAAAAAAAAAAAGAAGTAAAACATTCAGAGTACGTAGATATGTCTAAAATGGAATTTTGAGTTATTGTAAAACTTAGAAAACGGTCTGTAAGCCAGGGATCGTTTTAGACTCTAATAGGCCCCACACATTGGCATCTATTGAAAGTAATGCATTTACATAGATGACTTTCGTGGATCTTTGGGAATATACTTTAACATTTGTGGTAATTAAATTCATCGTTTTTGATAGACTAGCACTTAGGAAATTCATCAACGACTGATACAAGCTAACTTACATTTATTAACCATAAAATGTGAACAGCTAAATCTAAACTTTTCTAAAATTCATTTCAGAATTTGTAAAACGAGAAGTTTGCAATTCAGTATTATATAATTCATCAAGTTACCTATGAAATTGTGAGCTTGTAACAATTTCACTGTCCGATTCGAATGAAGACTTAATCCAGATCCAGTTCAAAAAGAAAAATTTGTAAAGTAGGTTAGAGTGTGTGTGCCGGCACCCATATATAGAGGCGATTTTACTAAAATTAAACTAAGTTAAAGAGGATAAATCATAATTTTTCTTTTGAATTCTTATCCTTTCACAAATTTTTTAACTAATGTTAGAACATATTTCTAAGCAATCTTGCGTCCCGGGCACGTGCCCAGGTTGCCCATAAGGGAAATCCGGCCTTGAAAATAGTGTGACTGCACAAAAGGCTTCTCAACTTTTGTGTGAAATTTTAAAGAGTTTCAAATTTCCATGGAGGTATTATAGAATCGATGAGTTCACTAGTTTTGCCACTGTTTGTGAATTTAAAAAGAAATGGCGTTGTATTGATTCTATTTTAAATTTTTTTTCAATATCAGTTCGAAGAGCACAAATAAATTTTCAATGGTTTGGAAAACTGTTTACCGAGCGAGAATTATTTAACTGCTCAGAACAAAATTTTATCTCTGAAGTAAAAATGTGGAGACAACGAATTCGAAATTAAAAACATCCAAAATGTAGAAGTTTATACTTTGCCATTGCAGAAGAATAAGACAAAAAAGAGAAGATTGAAAAATTAATGGTCGGCACGACTCCTGGATGCCTTTTGACCGCGGATTAAAGCCCTTTGTATAGGCTCTTAATCCAAGTCCTAAATTACCTCAATCAATGCCCTTTTACCGTGGCACTATACTAGATAGGGTAATTTCCTTCGCCCGTTGCCCGTGGCGAATGAGATGTCGAAAACGCTAAGGTTGTGTCGAATCTGAATCTTTATTCTTTAGACATGTTCTTTTATACTAAATCTATGTAATTTATTCTAATGAACATGGATATGTAAACATCTATGTATTTGTCAAATTCCATCCTTTAACCCGTTTCTTCTCACGAGGTGATAGAATGTAAAATTTATTACCGTGGTTCAAGTGTTCTAAATTTGAGGAAATCTACAATACAAATTTCGGTCCTTAAACCACTTATGACATGTGACATATACTCGCGGTTATGCACACTCAGGGTGTACGAGCATACGAGTATATCGCCTTATCAATAGTGTGGACACACATGTGGAAGTATTTAAAAAGGATGAAACTTGATTTGTATTTCTTTCAAATTTAAGAGTGTGTCCTTTGAATCGGTTAATGTTCAATGGGCTTGTAATTAGAGATGGGTTTAGTGTATTGCAATGTTACATACACTACACTCCGTAAAGACATATACTCGTACATGTCAATATTCATTTTGTTTTGCCCAAACTCCTTGAGGTGTAATGTTTTAACCACAACTGAATTCGGAGTTCGATACGGTTGTCAGCTATAGCAATTCCTAGTCGCATTTTTTTTTATTATTCTGCGATAAGAAATTGTTTATCTGCCGACTTTCGAGATGTCGTTTCTCTATGAATTGAAGAATGTTTGATGTTTTTCGGCAACCGTAGCAGTAACTGCTGCTTCCATACAACAGCTGATAGAAACAGGGGGCAGAACCGGCCAAGTTTGGTTTTACACTGAGAGAACTGCTTTGGCAGATTTTCAAAAAACATACCGAACAAACCAGCGAGCAATGCTCTCGATCAACGTCAAAAATTCTATCTAAATAAATAAATTCGTCCTCCCCTCCCCTAAAACGTTGGTCAATTAATATTTATGGGGAGGTTTAGATTTCCAGTCAGACTACTTTGGACTGCATTTTTCTCCATCCCGAGATCCAGAGCTATATCGGTCACATTTTGGTTTTATGCGACAGTAGTTAAATGCCGAGACATCAGCGTCCATTAAATTCTACGGCACGCTCAACCCTTGGATAAGGTCGAATGCAGAATGACCAATCACTAAAAAAACTAGAATCGAAGACAAGTTACATTCTTGCCCAAACTTTAGGACCTTAAAGTCCTCCGACAATATGGAGTACGCAATATGTATTTGCCACCGACGTAAGTTGCATTAAGATGTTAAATGGGACACCCATCTTGCTCAATCCTGCCCTGATACAATCTTGGCTCAAATTGTTGAAACCCTCCCTGAAATTAGGCTTTTTTTTCAACACTCTTTATTCGTCTGCAAGATCTGGTACTACTTTGTATATTTCACCAGGAGACGCGATCCTGGCGAACACTACGAAGCATCACCACATCGTACAACCGACATCCCGTCGATCTCAGCACACTTTGATTTATCCATATGAGACTTTTCACAGCTTGTCAGACAGTCTCACACAACTGCGAAGTGATCATTCCAACGGCTAAACTTTGCCTTGGAAGTAGCCTTCCATCACTATCTTTCAACCGTGTGTAACTCATAATAGGAGCTATGACAATTTAAATTCTTTGATTGCACTGAGCGAGGGTAAACCCAAAAGAAGCTTGAAATTGACTGCGATGGGGGGCGAGGTATACAATAGGGACACGTCTGCTGAGTTATTGTGCGAAGACTGCGAAGTAACATCGTTGTGACTGCATCGGTTAGCCTATGAGTTTTTTTTCTTTGATGAAACAACTTTTCCTAATTTTGTGGTGATTGATTTGAGAGAACACATCGCGGCTGTGAAATTTGGGGTTTCTAAATTAGCCAGGGAAGCTATTGTAATGCTTAAGACGGCTTGTAGGGATGCTGCCTTACGTAAAACCAGAGTCTACTAAAGGTCTTCACATTTAAATGAAAAACGTTAAGTACGCCCCTCTATGCCAAGAGGTAATATTGGCTCACAAAAGTAATGCTCGTAATGAGCGTAAGTCAGTCATTAATTTGATGATGATATTCCAGACTCGACTTCTCACAGGCAAGCAAAGAAATTGAGGAAGCATGATTTGAGCTTCAAAATAAGCAAAAAGGACTCTGCATTTTCTCAAGGTACCTCGTATGTTGCTTGTCGCACGACCATTAACTTCTCAAGCATTCGGCATTTCGTGTTGTGACAATTGTCATCTGATGACAAAACTAGACACACTTATATGTTTCCTTTCGACAATCCGCTGTCATGTTCCGTTTCGGCCAAGAAAACTCGGCGCATACTAAATATGCATTTTGAAACTGAAAAAATACATCAAAAAAGATTGTTTGTGATCAATTGCAAAACATGAACTCCCATTAATGTGAATGTTCGTGGTTTTAATTAGTTTTCGGCATTTGATAAAAAACAGTTAAATTAAGTTATGATAATTGTTTGAAAACAGTTGAAGGCTTTAGGGAAAGAGTTTCGACAATTTTGGAGCTATTTCTTTTTAGTTTTTCAACTGTGATTTGTAAAACACATACAACGGTACATATATCTATGGTATCTATTAAACTATTGCTCAAAATAAAAGATGAGGATACTATTTACGAAATTGATAAGGGATAAATATACATTTAGTTCCATCTGAATAGTTTTCACAACGTTTGAATTTGTGTCATTTTTCAAAATTTGTAGAGGCAACCGACAACCTTATAATTTTTGGAAAGACCTATACTGATTACTTCCAGTGCCTATCACTTCATAAGACACAAACGGACTCCTTACACTAGAAAATTGTGATTCGGATCGCCAACATTGAACTTTTGTAAAAAATTAAAAAAAAATGAAATGAACTGCTAAACACGAGGTTGGGTATCGTGGTATCTCAGATGGTAAAATTTCACTAATTTGTCAGAAAAATAGACAGCCTAAGTGATTTTTTTTTCACTAGCAATATTTTTTACCAAACGTTTTAAAGGCACTAAAAGTTTTGGATGGATTGACCTATTGGTGTTTAAGTTTTAGGTATGTATTCGAAATTTGACTGGGGTACAGTGAGACCCCACGACACCCATTACAAAAATATTTTCGACTTTGATTTGGGTCTAAAAAACCGAATTAGGCTTGAACCCAAGAAAGGATTTAGGAGACCTGAAGCCAAAGAAAGATTTCAAGTGATATTTATAAATTTGGTCCCGAGTCTGGAAACGGGTTTTCAAATAAAGAGAACTTCTGAAGCCAAGGAAGTTTTTAAAGGACGTGGTCTGTTTGAAATCGTCAAGTTATCGGAAACTTTACCTGTATGGAGTACGTGACATTTCGAACCGTCCAGTCGGAAGTTGCCATAATAATGGCCATTATTCTCTTGGACACTCGAATTGCATGTAAGGACAGTCTCCAAATGCAAGAATCTGAACAAAATCTGAATTCGTCGATGCATTGCTCGATTACTGTTGATGTGGCGCAGGAAAAAACAAATCGGAACCCTCCATGCTACTCATCGATTTTGTCTTCTAATCTATCCTTAATCGTATCCAAGACTTTTCTAGCCATGACTCGTATTTTATTTCACACATTTCGTCCCACGTTCTTACAATTTATTAGTAGACGTCAAAACATCATTTAATCTGTGGTTTGTTAAATATTCCAACTATTTTATTATCGCCACACATACACACTACACTGGTGTTTCTCTCTAGTTGTCTAAATGTTTTGTACCCTAAAATGCAGCATGCCAATTGGCCTCGTTTTGAAATATGTAGTAAATTTTTATTTCATCCTATCTCATATATTCTTAACGATTATTTTTTTGATATGGTCAGATCCATTGCTCGCCTAGCAAGCTTTTCTAATTCATTAATAGGTCATCCTATCTCGAAGTTTTCGGCAATCATTGTCGATGGGTCAAACTATAAAGAGATCCCATAAGTCTGGAAGCAATGCTGGATCGGTAATGAACATTAATTAAGCATAAGATATTCGAAGCTTGACATACACAATTGAGTGATTTTCTAGTATATGCTAGCATGGCATATTACATTCACCTACCTACATTTATTTGAATTCAAAAATAACGGTTCTACCATATTGGATCAAGCACAACCGCATAACCGTTCCAAACGTTAAAATCCCCAATTATAACATGGCGCATACTGAGATCTAGTTCCTCCCGACAGTAACACCTACCAACATCATTGTACCTTCACACATTTATACTAGTATTTTCAAATCGCTTAAAAATTTTCTTCAATTCTGTCAGAATTATCTAACAATCGACCAGATATTCCAGCTAAACAAGTTCTCACAACAAACGCTCAACAGCTGTCGTCTGTCTACATAAGATACAAATCTTTCGGATTAGATGCTCTGAAATTTCAACTCTGATTTTGTTCAACACAATTTTTCGGTAACCATTCAAAACCTAAACTGCGAGTGTTATAGTTGTCTCGTATAAATGCCAAATAGCATAGCAAACCAACCAACCAGCTAATTATGAAGTCAAAAACGATAATGGTCTGAACACCTTTTTTCTTCGCTTCGTCTCTCAATGCGTGTAGATTTTGTTTTAGAGATATAAATATATTTATTTGAATTTGTTTATGTTAATTCACTCTTTACGGTTAATATAACTATTGCAACATAATTGGAGGCATTTTATGCAGTGTTAGTTGCGACCATTGTCATGACAAAGAGAAAGTGTACAAAAATGAATTGTAGTACTATGGTATTTGAATTGTAGTAGAAACAGTATACCGAGACGGACACGCGGAAGGAAATTTTTATTAACAAGGTGTGTTTGTGGCCTTTTGAGACTTAATGTAAGTCGCGTTTTGCAGATGGCTACTTAAGTGAAGTACAAGGGGTTTGGCATGGAAATAATTTTTATAATGGTTTTAACTTTAGTTGAAAGTATGCATGCCTACTATGTATTTTGGGGCTTTTTTTAAAGAGGATTTTGTTACAATTCATGATTTGAATTTAGAAAAAAAATTGGTTAGATGTTTACCTAAGCACAGACTGATTGGAATATACATAAGTGATTTAAAATTTAGAGTGATATTTTCTTATATGTACTGAATAAATGCTTTATGGATTTTATTAATTTTTATTTAGCAAAAAAATGTTTCTACATATACACTGCGCGACAAATGCTTAGGTTCACGGATATTTTGCTTTCAAATGATATAATTTCGATGTACTCTAATCGGAAATAATTTTTAAATAATGCTGTCTCAGCTAACGGTTATTTTAGTGAATATTGCAATTCTATCAAACAACTCGCATAGCTAACGGAATTTTTTAAAATGAAAATCGCAATTTCCACTGCGACAATTGTATAGGTTCACTTACTTTAAAGAGATATCTCGTCCTGGTGAGAAGTGTTCGTGGAAACATTTTATTTCGCGTTGTACTCTGTGAGTCATATAGTGGATAATGTCAAAAGCAAAGCAATTTTCTGCCGAGGAAAAGGCGACAATTTCCATACTAAAGCAAGAAAGATATTCAAACCGACAAATTGCAATACGGATTCAGCGGAGCTCGAACGTTTGTTAAAAATTTTATACGAGATAGTGAAAATTATGGCCGACGATACGCAGGAGGCAGAAAAAAGCGATTTCCGGTGCATCAAGGCGACGTCTCTTAAGAGAAGCCTCGATTTCGCATCTTACTGCGCGTAAGCTTGGGGAGATTTTAGTGTTATCAGCAAGTGTAAGGACCATCCAACGAGTTCTTAGATCTTCTTCTTGTTTGAAACGTTTACGGTTAAAGAAAAAAACAGCCTTAACCCCGCAACATCGCCTACAGCGCCTGAAATTCGCCTCAAGTTTCATGAACTGGACATCACAATGGAGGCAAGTAATATTTACGGATGAAAAACGGTTATGTGTGGACGATCCAGATGGGTTCTCCTACTATTATAATGATATTAGGAAGGAACCTATGTACCTGTCGCCATCACTACTGAATATGTCCCGTTATGGTATGGGGAGCCATATCATATCATGGAACTATCGACTTGGTCATGTTACGAGGTCGCCAAACGGGTTCATCTTATAAACAGCTCTTAGAAGAGGAAATCCTTAAGATAAATGTCATGTACGGAGCCGAGCCTTGGATATTGCAACATGATCTTGCCCCAATTCATACAGCGAGGGTGGTTAAATCGTTTATTGAGAAGGAAAATGTGACTTTGTTAGACTGGGTGCCCATCTCCCCTGACATTCACAGTAGTGGTTAACAGTACGACTCTAAAAAAGAGGTAATTCATGGAATTAAGACAGCTTGGTCTAAAATACCGAAATACGTGCTGCATTCATTATACGATTCCCTGCCTCAAAGGCTTTATGAAATTATAAATAAAAATGGCGGAAATACACACTATTAAATTACAAAAAATGCTCTTTTTTTTCGTATTTATCCTCTTTCATACTTTTCTGAAATATTTTTCATCGAAAACATTATGTAAAACGGTAAAATCTTCCCTGAACCTAAGCAATTGTCGCGCTGAATTGACTGAATTGACTCTTTGAATGAAATAAATTACTATAATTTAAGGAAAATGTCCTTTGGGGATTCAGTCCATTAATTTTCTTTGTGATATTTAATAGTTCCGAAAATAACATTTCTTGAACCAGTAAGCTTTTATTTTACCGTTTCATGGGTGAACCTAAGCATTTGTCGCGCAGTGTATGTATACAATATTTTAAAAAATGTACTTAATTAATTTCTCAGTAATTCAATTGATTGAATCAAATTCAAGATAAGCGAAAGCGCCGAATCAAATGACAAAAAATTCTTTCTCAATCAACATAATTGAAAACGGTCTGAAAATCGCCTTTTTTCGCCAATAAAATACCACACAAAGAACAATTTCAGTTTGAATTGTGCAAAAATTTAAAATAAAGTTTAAAGATTTAATTAAAACTGACTTACTTGACTTTTTTTCTACCTAATTAATATTTTTTCCAACAGTTTTCATATTATCACATGATCTAAGCCCGTGCTTTAATACTCGTGTTTTAAATATTTCTTGAGATACCATAATAGCATTGCATATAACGATATCAGAAAAAAATTTAAGAAACTTACTGATTCTAGTATGTACTAAAGTATCTCAATGGAGATTATTATTATTGGTGCACTATGATGCATGTACTGGTAAGCAAATGACCAGCTAGATGCTTATGTCATAGATACTGTTCCACTCCTAATGGAAATGCCTTTTATGTCGTATTAAGTACATATACTGACTCAAAATAAATCGTCCCAGATATCAATTTGCACTCGCCAACGGGCTTGATGTTTGTTTTCATACTCATTTTTGAAAGGTATAACTGCAATGTACAAATAGTCTCCGTTAAGTCGACTTAACCCTGGTCTAGATAGGATAAAAATATGATCAATGATTTTTACGCCCACATATCACTTACCACTTTGAAATGTATAAAATGAAAGGTAACTGCTTCGAAAGAAATCCATACCGACTAAAGATTTTTTCGTCATTTGCAGTTCACATTTTAACTGAAACCGATGCATGTTTTTTTTTGCTGGCAAATAAGCCAGTGTGTACAAGTATTACAATGCGGAAAAGACTTCAGATCGATATTTTTGTAAGTTCAAAGACTCAATTGAACTTGAAGAAGTATTTAAGTATGCTGTTGATTAATTGGTTAAACTAGTTTTTGACAATAATAACCAAAATAGATGGAAACATGAACAAAATAAATAAACTGATGAAAATATATAATACTATCAATGACCTCTTGTGATTATGATGGATATCAATTACGACTGGTTTGGTAATTGTTACGATTACATATTAAATTTTAAAAATAAACGGCACCATGTGTATACGTCTAATTGAAAATACTTAAAGAAATTAAACATGAAATGTTTTCTGAAGTGCATACTGGTAAATATAAAGAAGTGCATACATGTGTATTTGTGCATTACATGGGGTGCTGTTTAACAACAACAGTAAAATAACATCACCCACTTAAAATGCATTGTTAGTGCATATTAAGATCTGTGTTCAATACCTATATGATATATCGACTGCATTTTACCCTTACAATATAATAAGGTTATATCCAATGCCTCTTATAGGGCACTTCACCAAATTCAACATTATTTTTATTATTTCGTAGTTTTGCGATAAAAGAAATGATTTGAAAGCGTCAAGGTTTAGTCGATTGACACGCGATCGCAAGAATAAACGAAAGACTTAAGGCAGAAACCTTTAGATGAAATCATCATTTATAGACTTAAAAACAAATAAGTCACAAAATAATAATATAAATATATTTTAAGCTTAACTATTTGAATTTTGGTTCAATCATTGCAGTTCTACATGCTACGTTATTAATGAAAACAAAAGATTTAAGGCAGCAACCTGTTATTCAGAATGAAAAATTTCTCTTTGCATGTTTGTTAAGTTAAAGCTTGAAAACTACGATGTCAATTTCATAATTCAGGTATATAAATTATGACTTATTTTTTTTTCTTTTAAAGCGCGTTCTTATCCACTACTCGCGCCGGTGGTCATTAGATAAGTTTCTATGTATGTTCTAGTTTTTCCAAAATCTCCTCCTTCATCAGAAAGATCGACGTGCTTAAGCCTAAATGAACTCAGAATGTTTTGATGTATTGTATAAGTAATATTTACATTATCTAGAGTGAGTTGCAAAAAAGACTTTTACCATAAAATGGAGTTTGCCTGAAAAAAATCCGTTCTGTGATTTTCAATTTTTTCAATGTTTCCATAGGCATAATCCGTCCTTTGGTGAGGAAGCACTATTCTTCCACATAAAATAGAAGTCACTAACACACATCCTGCGGCCTTAGCCCAATGCTGGATTGTCGCGCCTGTTATTTATTTTTTTACGACGTAGATAGAATTGAAATTCTGCATTCAATCCACGTATCTAAAAAATACGAGGAAATTTACACACGATAAGAAGAAAAGGTGCCATTAACTGGTTACAGCCCCGATTTATGCAGTGGCCGCTTTAGGCGTGGCGAGCCGTGCGATCGCCCAGGGCCTTCGCTTATAGCGAGACGCCTGCACCATAGCTGACAATAATTAAACAAAACTAAATACTCAATTCAATTTATTCAATCGTTCTTATGTTGAGCTGTTTTTCAGGAAATTGTCTTCCTTTGTCGCATCACTAATCCCAGCATTTTGGAAAATTAAAAAAAAAAACATAAACCCCCCCAAAAAAATTGGGGTAACTGAACTAGTTTTTCATGGTATTATTGTTGTAATTTAGTGTATAAGAAGAGCAGAAATTTACAAAAAATTGCTCTCCTTTTCTATTTAACGATATGACTTTATGGCTACAACCATGAAAAGGTTACTGCTGAATCGAATGGTTGACTCCATTTTCCCTGTTCGAATGAAGATATAGCGGTTTAACGCTTTAAGGATATCAGTCCCATAGTATAGATAATGTACCATTTTTCCTTCCTGATACCACAAATGATATTAATAGATAGTACGGCTAATTTAGAGAAAAATATTATCTGACCAGTTTGCTCTCTCATTTACCATTAAAAACCTGTACCATTATTTACGAAATTTTTAGGAAAGCTGGAGTTACCAAAAACACTCAAATTCACTCCGTCTTGCATTATGTAATTTACCATTTGATTTAAGGTTCTAAAAATATATATTTTTGATGCAATTTGACTTTTTTCCTTTTATATTTTGGGATTGGAAAACCCTAGTGTTGCAATCCGGCAACTGACAGCTCTATCGTAAAGTTCGATATTTTTGAGAACGTTTTGACATACGAGCGCTATTTGTGTGTTTTACAGTAACTTAAAACATTCATCTCGGCCAAATAATGGAATTAAAGCTTCAATCGCAATACTCCGTTCCGTTCAGCTGTCAAAAGTAGACCTTACGGACTGGGCATGTAAATACACACAATGGTTGTAACGGAACGGAACGGATCGGAAGAGTTGACCAAAATTCAACTTTTACGGATCACATAACCTCACTTTATGGAAAATGACAGTTCAGGAGCATAACAAACGGATATGGATATGGATGACGAGTAGTACATCGAAGCCGTACATTAGGTACAGTAAGTATAAATGAAAAAAACAATTCTAACATTTCAAGAAACTCCGACAAAACGTATGACAACTGCCAGAACGGAACGGAGCATTGTGCTTTGCACTAATATTTTGACAAAACGGAACGGATTGGATGGTTGACGGAATGGAACGGAACGGAGTATTGCGATTGAGGCTTAAATCGTGAACATTTTCGTGCGATTATTATTTACAACTTTCGACGTGGAATAACTCAGCAACAGTGCATGGATGAACTGAATTCAATTTTTGGCGATGAAGCTCCATCAAGGACCAGTATTTCTCGATGGTATGGTGAATTCAATCGAGGTCGTAGTTTACCTCAAGACGAATTTCGTGAAGGTTGTCCAAAAATCAGTTGATCAAAAGATACGATAGCGGTGCTTCGAAACACGTCTATGACATCGTGGATTTACGCGTATGAGCCCGAAAGTAAACAGCAGTCGATTTAGAAAGTGATGTTGCCACAAGTTCATTGTCTCATCTAATGTAAATAAAATACATAAATTAAATCTAATTTTGCGATTATTTTTTTTCGGTTTTAATAACTTTATTTAAAAGTTATTACTAGAGCCCGGATTTTCGTGCAGTAAAACATTGGAAAACGTGCAGTAAAAGTCCCGCAAAGTGCAAAATCGTGCAATATAAAATAAATGTGCATTTTGCGTGTAATATAAAAAATATAAATATGGCTTTTAGAAGTTCAGACTTTGGAGCAGCCAACGAAGGAAAAGTATACTTTAAGAGGACTAGCTAAATACGGGAAACTTTCAATATTTTAACCTAACGTAAGCTTCTCCCCATAAAATGCTTTCTAGATAAGATCATTTCAATAAGGTTTATTAGTTTAGGATCCATCGCAAAGCCTTCGACTTTATCTAATTCGTGAATTAATCGTTTTCAAAGGGCAGATATTCCTATTTGTATTTAAGTCTAGCTAACCACCAGTTTATTAACATGCACTCCACAAACAACAGCTGCAAAATTGTATGAAAATCACCGGGCGTTTGACGAGATTTCCATATGGCCATCGAATTGTTTAGTATTATTGTTTTTCAACTTGTTGTTCCACTCTCATTACTTTTATTCTCTTCTCTGTCTATCGAAAAATTCGGCACATTTCCATATTTCTGGAAACAAATGTCATGAAAGAGGCTCAAAAAATGGAAATGTGCGTTTTCATTCAAAAACCCTAAAACGTGCAATTTCGTGCAATATACCCTGGAAAATGCAATTTCGTGCATTAACGTGCAATTGCACGAGAATCCGGGCTCAGTTATTACATATATAAATTGGAAAGTGACTTTTTGCCCACCCTGTATATAAAAAAAGTTATTGGATAGCTCGTTACCTAAATCCAACTTACACAATAAGTAATCTCCAATTTATTGTGTCATTTCCGTTTCGACGTCCGTCGTCTTCTAAAAATGGAGCAAACTATCGCTCGTTAGAGTGCTAAAGATCCTATCATCATCATCATCATGATCACCTACATGTATAGAACCGTCTCGCGTTGTCTGATTACAACCATAGTTGGCAAGAATTATGGGTTTGATCTAGAAACCGACTGACTGAATAAACATGGCAAAAAATACGTTAAATATCTTAAGACCAGTAAGTGAAAAATAGAAAAAAAAAACTGGTCAATTGCCAATGTACTTTGAATTTCCTATCCTTAGCTCTATTTTTCTCCGAACAGTTGGTAACATTAAACATACTTTATCCATGATCCGATATCTTTTGTATGGATCTATAGGTACATACATCGATTGCCTGAAATGTTGAATAGAAGTGGATACACATAGCATGCTTGAATTTGCAGTCATCCCGACGCGACGACGGATACACCGTCGACCGCCAACAGGTGCGACCAAAAGAAGGCATCTGTTGGAGAAAAAGTGGTCAGATGTATGGATAATTACGGTCAGTGTATGAAGACGAAGACCTTCGTTTTGAGTCCAACAAACTTGCGTTGTCTATACATATATATTATGCTCTTATGTGTAAATGTCTCGCTCAATGCCAGAGGAGATGAGATTTTGTTGTTAATTTACTTTTTATATGGTGCACGGCTGACATTTCTTTTCTTCTAGAGGATGTTGCATTGTTGTGACGAAAGAAATCGTTGGTTTTTTTCTGACGTACCGTTAGACGTAGTAATGCAACTTACCTGAATTGATAACATTATGCTCCACTTTTTCATAGTTTCTATAAGGTTTATTTAGGATTTTTTTCATATATATGTACATAATAAAAATAAATTTTTCATATAAAAAGAACAATGAACGATCACAAGGTGCCATTGGGCTTGGGGGAATGTCAATAACGCTTTTTAGTAAATTGGAGAAAAAAGCTAATGATAAATTGATTTTCAAAGTTTTTTGTCCCATATAATCTGGGAGGACAAAATATAGAATTAGACGAGATATTTCGGAGAAATTTATAAATATGAAGTGAATTATGGCTCTTATGTACATACATACATATTGTATCGGTTAAGTACAAGAAGAAAAATATGTTTTGGGCAATTTTGAACGGTTGGATTTGGTTTGGATCAGCACGATATTTAATTTCGTGCGGGGACACAGTTCAAACACAATCGCATACTCCTCAAATGAAACGACATGCTGGCGCCACGACAATAATTAAAGCGGCGCGCCTACCAAATAAGAACCATACAAAATGCAAATAATGTGTTATTGTTGCATGAAACTTTGCACAATAATATTCACGTTTATTCAAATTTATTATAAAATCCGCTCTTTGATTATCGCACAAATAAATTAATAATGACCAAATTTTAAAAATGTTGCTGATTCATCCGCGACCGACAAGTTGCAATTTATTAATTTCATTGTTTTCAACCACATCCAACAAGTGCCCGTGTTGTGATAACAACTCATCTTCATAAAACATTTAAAGCATCATTAAAAAATTAGCCTTTTCCATATAACATGACCGTGAAATTTATCGGACGCGTTTAGAGCATTTTTCATCCACTTTTCAAGAGCATCATTTGGACTTTTTCAGCAAACATTTAAAAGTTTGTTGCACGCTTTTTTTGTCCGTCTTCCTATACATACTTATATTTTCCGAATAACAATGGTCGTGTATGAAATATTGTTTTAGTCATAGCAGCGCTCTAAAGCTTCTGTTAAGATGCTCATTGCGGAGGCCTTGAAATGAACATCTTTTACCCATATTAATTAAGATACAGATTTTTTTACTTCTTTCTTGAAAAAAAAATAATAATAAATTTTCTTTCTTTTATCCTATTTCCGAAGTTGTTGAACTCGCAACCGTTGTTGTTGGATATGAAAACGTGTCGACAACTTCAGCTTCAGATATACTTTTCAGTGTATGTAGATGCCCTGATGCTTCGTAATTATGTGTACTAACGGAATGGAATTTCTTCTTTGAAGTGAGAGAATGTTAGGAAAAAAACTGAAGTGGTTTGCATAATTACAATATCTATTTGAATAATAATTAGTCGCTAGTTAAAATTGCTCGATGTGTAGTATAAAGTTCCCATGCCTCTGAAACAAGATAAAGCTAAAGTTGCTCTATGCTCGATGCTGATTACTTTCACTTACTCGTAGGTATATGCATATAAAGATTCAATTGATTAGAGCGGTGAACTTTGTTCAACTTAGCTTTGGTACATAAGTACAATGTTGGTGTAAGGCGATGATAAAATACTGGAAGCACGCAAATGGAATCACAATATAATTTATCAAGAAGTTGGTTAAAAAAAGGGGATATACATATTAAAAAAACGTAAACACTTGACCCGCTTCAATCATATCTAAAAAAACCCAGAAATTACATTTTTCAAAAAATGTTGATTGAAATCCATCCACTAATTTATTTGCGATTTTGGGTTACCTTTTTATCCGGAGCATACTGTGAAGCCTTGGAATGAAGAAGTAATAAAAAATTGAAATTCGGGCACCAGTTGTCAGTTGGTGAGTGAAACGATTTAGTGCTTCCAAATTAGTGATTAACTTAAACTCATCACAAATAAATTACGGGAAATAATTAAAATTTTTATTAAATTAATTTTTTTTTCTAATCAAAGATGTGATTATTACTGATTAACAAAGGCGGTTTAAAACAAATTTAGTTGCTTATGTTAAAAAATATTAAATTCAAAGTTTGTCACATTATAGAGCTTTTCAGTGTGCCCTGGGGAAAGTGGCCTCTTCTAAAAGCTTTATCGAAATGTTTTCAGAAACACTTCCAGCTCCCTGGGCGTGGGCACCTCAGATCACCTTGTAGTATCTTTGAGTTTCCAAACTAGTTCCCTAGTTAGTAAAGATATTACTTTACCTAAATTGTGACATTATGGCAAAGCCGACTGGAACTCGTTTAATACTTTTATAAGAAACCTGGATTGTTCCCACTCGAGAAATATTGATTATATGTCTGATACTATTACTAACATCCTTTGGTATGGAATGTTCTCCTTTATTCCTCACAGTTTCATGAGTCCTACGCGGAGAGAAAAAATGTAGTGAAAGGTATTAAAACTGTAATAAAAACTATTGCATTTGTAATGATTTTTGACCCTATTGCAACTGATGTAAAGTTTATTACATCTGTAATGAAAAATGTCATTGCACTGTAATAAAATTAACAAATCGTTGGTAATAAAATTTGCCGGGAAGATAATTTGGCGATAATAGAAAAAAAAATACAAAAAGTGATTTTATTAATTTTTTCCTTTAATTTTTTTATTTTTACCTTTTTTTATATTTTACTTCTATTTGATCCTTAACTTATTTTGCCCTATTTTAACTTCACCTTTTTACAATGTGCTTCTACTGGGAATTGAACCGGGGATGTATCGTTTCGTAGTCCTACGTCCTACACCTAGGCTATCTAAGATTACAAGTTATGCGAATAAATTAGTCGTCTTATTTTTTGACAGTTTCAAAATTATTACGCGCTCTTGTTAATTTCATGTACCAAAAGATGAAAACTATTACACCATGCAATATTTATTATTACAGACAGTGGTGAAAATTACCATAAACACAATAAATGTTCCTATCCATACAAATACCATGCAATGATTTTTCTCATTACACTGGAATCATTTTCACAATAGGCCAGCACCAGTAAAAACAACTGAATTGTAATCAAATTCACTACATTTTAATAACTGTCGCTACAAATTTAGTGAAATTGTATGTTGTGAATTTCATTGTATGATTTTGTTGAATTCATTGCACATTTTTCTCTCCGTGTAAGCCTAACAAAACATCGTGGTTCAATAGTGAGTGTCAAAGAGCTATCCAAAATAAGGAGGAAGAATTTGAAGTATATATACTCAAACCGAGGAATTATCCAGGAGTTATAAGGAGGCGGCCCGTTACGTCTGAAAGTCCATCATCAATCAATCGAAATATCATTTTGACAGAGAAATACGACAAAAAGTGTTTGTCCAAGAAAGGTGGTAAAGGTTTTTGGTCTCTAATGAAAACGGTAAAAAACGACTTTTCGACAGCATCCATGCCACCACCTCTACTGCATGACAATACAATTTATAACAACAAAAACAAACAAAAGGCTGATATGTTTCTTAAAATGTTTGCTAAGAATTTGGCACCTACTCCGCACAGACCTCCCTCCGCCGCCATAATGGTCAACAACGACCTTTACATTTTCGCACCAAAGTATTGACTGTACTTGAAATTTCTAAATCTGCTGGATCCGATGGCGTTTCACCTACAGTTCTCAAAAATAGTGCGTCTTCCCTGGCGAAACCATTGCGGAAATTATTCCACTTATCATATTCCTTAGGAATTTACCCATCCGAATGGAAGTGCAACATCATCAAGAAGGGTTGGGTGACACGTGTGACCCGCACGCTTGATTTCACATACTCCTTTGACTCAGCATTGGAGTCACGCGGAAACGTCACGGCCATCAGAAACAATATGTTTTCATCTATAAATGATGATATTGCTAGAATAATCTATTTGGGTAACCGTTATAGAGTAGTTTCAATGCTGCCTTATCTCCAATAAATTAGACACCCCATCGGCAACCCATTGCGTATTTATTGATGTTGTATCGGTTCCAGATTCGCCTTCACTGGACATGTTAGGGATCAACTTATTGAGCAAACTGAAATGGACAGACCACATCTTTTCCATCGCCAAAAATGTCATGAAGTACCTATAGGCTTCCTAAATCGTTGCGTAAAATATACATATCTCATCAGATGACTTAGCTCATATTTACAAGAGCCATGGAAAACCTAGGCTTTTAAATATAACTGGCATGTTTGGGCTAGTGCAGGTCGCACAAACATCAGCTATGTTAGATAAAGTCCAATGCAGAACCTTCAAAATTAGCACATTTGCTAATTGATTCTCTTGGACATAGGCGTAATGTTGGTTGTCTGTCACTACTTTATCGTTATTACTGTAACCGTTGCTCCAACGAGATCCATAGTTTGATTCCTGAAAATGCACAACCTATTCGCCAGACTAGGTAAACAAGTCGCTTAGCCTCATACTCTTGAGGTCTCAACCGGTCGCACTGTAAAATTCGGAGTCATTTTTAACTCGAAAAATATGCATGTGGAACTCTCTCTCAGCTGCTGTTTTTCCGGACAATTATGAACCGCAAAAAAATCAAACGCAGAAACAGCACTGGTACTGTTTTATATTTACCAGTTAGCATGGTTCGGCACGATCAAAACTCATTTCGTTTTTTTTTACAATCCCATCAATCAAAAATAATCGCAGTTTGATTGAGAATTGCGTTCTTTCATCCGTCGACAGTGTAGAGAGAAACAGGAAGTAAATTACACAAAAAGCTTGCTTTTTTTCCGGAATCATTTCAGTTACGTTTGGGTAAAAATTAAATATTAGCTGATACTTCAGAGTCCCAATATACAAAGTGGGCATTTTCATTTTTTTTAATTGTTATTATTTTTTCCGAAAATTTGAAGACAATAAACTAGAGAATTTTTCCTGCGTATGAGTCGATTTACCTTGAACATGTTTCGACTGCTGTTAGGTGGCTGGTGTGAAATGTTGGATTCATGCATAGGTGTAGAATTCATGTAGGTCGCGATCACGGTAATTTTTTTTTCTTACTGCTGTACTATTCACAAAGAATAGCGCATCAGCTGTGTCTATCCGTAATTCTAAGTACTGAAATTGAAAGATTTCAGACTTGGAGATTTGAATATCCCTAGACAGGCAGGACTGCCTTTTGGACATTGTGGCTAGGATTACGGTCTTAAAGGCTGAAATTTTGCTGTTTTGATCCGACCAGTTTTCGCCGACCAGTTTTCGCCGACATTCCCACTACGTCTGGCATCCGAAAATCCATAGATTTGTCATATGTGACTCATAGACGAGAAGGAGAAGGAAAAGTACTCAACTTCGGGCAACAGTCCTGGTGATCAAACATTTTTTTTGGGTTTGCCATTAACCAGGAATGAAATGCATATTTTTGTAATATTTGGCAGTTACTGTTATCGACCATTTTGCAATGGTGCACTCTATCTTGGTCAGCACGAGGACTTATCAATGGCAATGGCCTTGTATTAATTTTACGATTTTTTCCAACCTTTTCCCTAGCTCCTGAGCGTTAAGTGATATTATAAATAGTTACATTTTAATCTGGTAGCTACTTTCAATATATTTAGTCTCGTCATAAGAGCATAACAACGCGCAACTGGATTTTTCGAAGATTCGATAGTATGTATTCACTTCAGTGACCTCCTTTGCAAAAATCAATTGCTCCCCAAAAAACAGTTTCTGTCTTAAATATCATTTTGTAACTAATTATTTTTATTACTTTTTGGATTTTTTTTATAAAAAATGCCTAAAATTGTTAGTGGGATAAAACATTTTGAGCAAAAGACAAAAATTACTTTTGGCAACAATTCTGCTAATGGGATTGTTTTACAAGTTACTTAATCGGCACAAGGGAAATTCACTTTTTATTGCTTTTTGTGTGTGCATATCTTAATGAAAGAGTCTGGTTGGTGTTGTCGTTAGGCGTTAGATTCAAGTCTGGAATAACTCCTACCATTCCCTATATTAAGGCTTGGTAAGAAACGACATACGTAAATGGTAGGGTGGAGTCTCCCAGACGCCATAGATCAACTTCGATCTGCTATATATATATATATATAACATATTAACTAAATCTCGAATTAAAACAAATTTGGGCTGAAAACAAAGTTACTTGAATTACATGCGTAAAAAATAGCATCCAACCAGTTTCGATTAAAATTTGTTTGTCAGACCCCACCTATCCATCCGAGGGTTAAATTCATATCGAAACATTGTTGAAGAATTGTTCCATTTAGACTCTTGATAATTGATACCTGAAACAACATTTAAGTGTTCATGTAGTTCATTTTCACACTTTACTCTAAAAACCTATCTACATACATACATAATCGTATAGGCTTATTTTGATTTGAGCACTTTAGTATAACACTTTTATGTGTTGCGTTCCATTTCACAATAAAAACGAACATTTAGCAGAATTGCATTATCGTTTCGTTATGCGCGTTCCATTCAAAACCGAGTTACGCTGACTAAGCAACAGCCTAAGAATACTTATATTGTACTCGTGTACTTTATCGAGCACAAATATTCACTTTATTCAATGATTGTGTGGTTAGAAAATCGTGTGCTCGCATCGTCAATCGTATATTGTGTAAATTGCATAAGTAGTCTTGCTAGACTTGAGTCTTGGTTTAAAATTATTGGATCGATTCAATTTCGACCTGCTTCCTCGTTTACCTATACATTTATGTTTCTACGCGCATTTAAATCGACATTGTGCGAAAATTTTATTCCGCGATTGAATAACTCTGTCTGTAGGTGTGTTGGATTTTATCATTTTAACATAATTTATGCATCAAAGCGAACCCAAGGCAAATGTCAGGTTTTTTTTTGCAAATGATTTTGCATGTTTATGTCATTTCTGGGTTATGCATAAAAGAAAGGTCGAAATATGTTGAATTGACTCATTACACTTGACCCGCTTCCGTTTTCCGAACGGTCAATTTTGAATACTGTGCATAGCGCTGTATAAAATTATAGCTACGTCCTTTGGCTCAAACTCAAATCATCCATCAAATTCAGATAAAATCTCTGACAAAAAGCCAAAATTAACTAAAAACAGAACACTGCAATTATGTATGTGTACGTACATGTGTACAAACCCATTAAAAGTGAAAGACGACAACTGACTTTGGTACAGTATCAGGCTTGTTAATATTGCCATTAAAATGAAAGTGAACTTGCAGTGAGTTATTTAACACCGAAAAAAATGTTAATGCTGCCAGCAAACTTGCTTCTCAACTGGAAAGTACTTGAGTTTGAGTCACATATTGGTACCTACTGGTTGCACATATGCAAAAACTAATTAACGACAGTAATTTATCTGTAGCGTTTACGAGCAAAATAAAGTTGTTTTCGAGTCATATCATAATCTTGGTATAGAGATACTGAGTCGAGTTCATAAGTAAAGGAGCACCTACGCAATCTCAAAATTTCCAGATGAGTATTCATATGTAACTGTAGCAAATCATTTATTCATCTGGATTGACGCATAAATACGGGAGAAAATACATGAAAATACACAACCACTTTTGAGTGATAACATATCAACTGAAAAATCAAGTATGTTACGAAATTATATAAAATATGTTTTTGCCAAAAAACTTTCTATTCCAAATTTGTTTGACGGCGTTACATATTTGTAATGTAAATTAAACGCGCGACACCTTCGCCCAACGCATCGTTTATGCTTTGGAATTGTGATTAACATAAAAACATGATCTTCTTTAGGGAACATTAAGTAAGCATCCACTGTATTTTCTTTTTTTTAATTTATGTAGATTTTTTATTTTCACTAAAAGTGACGCTTACAAACGATATAATTTAGTGAAGTATTATCGGAATCACTCCCTCCTCAAACTGTTACATATGGTTTAAATATATTAAATCAAATTAAAGATGTCTCCAGACTTATTAATATTCCATTAGTTCCGATTTATGATATATTTATGGGTTGATGTTGTATAACGTGCTTATTAGTTTAAACAGGGCATTAAATTAACATATATTAGAACGTATGATAGTTTGTGTTCCTAAAACATATAGAACAGCACTCAGGCTCAACAAGTCGATCATGTGCAATAAAGTTTAAGTAGACAACACGGTAGCACATTTTACTGCTTTTAGGTACATAATATCGGTGATCATAAAAAAGGACACTTGATATTATGCCACCATTTGTCTTTTGATACTGCATTATAACAAAACTCGTAAACTTAAATGATACGGATCTTTAAGTTCGCCTACTTTCTCCTGGTCCACCATATCACATCCCCTGGAAGCTGTGATTTTGACCTGGTCCCATCCAGTATAGTGAAGACTGTGATTTGGGGAATGGGGTATAACGGGAGAGATTTATGGGGTTTCAAGATTTTTGTTATAAATATAATACATATGTTGTTATGAAAAATTACACCAGAAAACATAGTGTTCTGTTTTTTTTTGTCGTGGAGTGCATTATCATACCGAAGAAAGAACCCAATATTTGAGTAAAAACGCAAGTGACCATTTTAGTCTCCATTTTTTTTTAGACTAAATTCGAGAATGTTCAGCTTTTGAAAGGCAGTCTGTGACTGAGATAAATTATTTTTTTCTTATACAGGACATTGTGGTCATGAAAAAACTCGTGCATTTCAATATCGAAATTGACAATTCTGTAATATTAAAATTTTCAACTTTCCTATTCATTTCATTAATATTTTCATCTTTATGAAATATCACGTTTAGCGTTCTTTCGTTGGTTTCAAATGTCAACGCCGCTTCAGAGTCTATTTATGCTGGTTCAGGTTTGTATCGGGTTTTCATCTGAATCCAATAGAAATCAGGTCCTTGATTGTTTTTCAGGGAAAAACACACTGTCCACAAATCTGATAACCGTTATCAGGTATTTTCCTGATTGTGAGTTATTGTTATTGCAATTTTCGCCTCATATAACCCTTCGTTAGGCGCGGTGGCTACGTTTGTAGCGTTTAAATGGCGATCATTTTCAGAATATGAACTAAATTCATTCAACCTGTTCAGTAGCTGTTAAAATGTCGTTTCTTAATCGAATAAGAATATTGGCCCATGTGCTTCGAATATTTCTGACAGAAACGATAAACATTATTTAATAACTTGAGTTTATGTAAGCTGGACCTTTCAAACTACATACTTTCCTAGCATTCTTATCTGGGGCAATCTGAGACTTTTTAAAAAAAGGGCTGTTGTTAGAACGATTTCGTGATGGTAGGACAAGTAATTGCTAACACGAAACGTATATACTTCCCAGTAAAAGTGTTACCAATACTCTTGCCAAAAGAAGAAGTTTCCTCGAAATTTAAAAATGTATCATCGTGGTGGTTCCCTCTGAAGATGCTGCACTTTATCTATATAGGACTATTGAAGTATTAAATTTAATGTGTTCTCACTCAACAATATGAAATAAAAAATGACATCATTTTTGACCTGTTCAATTCTTCTTTCAACTAAGCTTAAAAACTTGTATCATTATTTTCCATTCTCCGTCTATGACTTCAAGTTATCAGCTAAGTCAAGTTCCTAAACGAGTCGGGCTGATTCTCAATCGGACTTGTAAATTTTCAAAGCGATTGACAATTTGCTTCATGCGGCTGTTTAGTTCAGTCAGTGCGGCTGTTGAATGACTCAAAGCATATTGAAAATGTGACACTATTTTTACGGGTCACAAATCCTTACGCAAATATCTATATGCATTCGCTTCTGTGTAAAGGCAGTGTTTCGACTTTACGACTTCTATGGTCGATCCACCACTTTTACTTTTCCAACAGATTCTCCCGCAAAAAAAACAACAGATTTGTCATCTATTAGCTGTAATTAACTCATCAGGAGCTCTCATAGTCTACTTGCGAAACACCACTATACAGCCGAAAGGTGGCGTGGTTGTGAATAAATTCGCTAAATCGATATTGCTTTATTGTATTTCAACCTAAATACCGTCGGACCCTACTCATGTGTTTTTCATTTAGCCGGAAAATGTCATAAACTACGGCATAATGATGCATGGCTGGACAACGCACAAGGCACAATCAGGAACGGCAAATGGTCGATTAGGGGGTAAAATTCAAAGAATTCAGCTTAGCACATTGATGGACAATATTTCTCAATATTTAAAAAAAAAATAAAATTTTTAACGGTCTCAGAAATTTTTCTTGGTTTCCTTTATAATTATATACACTTAACAGCTGAGTTAACGCACCATAACGCACCATAACCATAACGCAACAAAGGGTTACGGTACAGAGAAGAAGAAGAGCTGTCCAAAAGACCGCTGAAAATATTTTAGGTCGAAATCACTTGATATTGATGTCTAGGCTCGTGCTGAAATAATTTAATTTTGATTTTGTTTTATTAGCACCAATAATGGTACTTCCTTCCTTATCGATGTTTCGCTGAACCATATATTTGTTTTTGTTAAAAGTCGATTTTCAGTAAACATTTGCATCTTGCGTTTGGTTGTCCAATTCAGACTAAAAATAAGTCTGGTTGATATCAAGAGACGCGAGAGCGTCTCGCCCGCCAAAGGAAAAAGAAAAACGAAAGCGAACAAGTCTATGATTACCGGAGACAACTTGCTTTTTTGTTTGACCAGGCTACAGCCTTCCAGGCACCAGCCCCCAACAAATTTTTTTTACCAAAATATTCCACATATCCTGTTCTAGTGCCTTTCCAAATAAAATCTTCGATCGGCACAATGACGGGTAAGATATATGCAATAAACGGTGAAATTTTCACCCTCACAGACTTAAGCGAGTAACCCAATTTCAGAATGAAGTCTACAGTTGCAGAAAGACTTGCTTCTACTGTCTCTCTTCGTGATGGGATTTTTATGAAATTTGGAACGAATGATCCTCTGGTGGTGCCTCTAAAGAATCAATGTCTTCCATTTAGATAAGTGGATGGAATAACGGTAAATTAATAGGTAAAGTTAACAAAAGATTTCCAACAATTGCGTCTATCGGCTCATCGCATTGACCATTTTTTAAAACATACTGCGGCATTGGGACATTTGGATATTGGGACACCGGGAGACTGGGAGACTAGGATCTTGGGGTAGTGGGATATTAGGAAATTGGGACATTAGGGTCTTGGGACATTAGGACATTGGGGCATTAGGCACAATGGGGAAACAGGGACGTGGGGACATCGGCATATTGGGGCATTAGGACTTCGAAATATTGGGGCATTGGGACATCAGGATATTGGGACAATGTGACATTGGGACATTAGGACACTGGGAGACTGGGACATTAGGACACTGGGATATTAGGACATTGGGACATTATGACCTTGGGACAATCGGACATTGGGACATTGGGACACTGGTACATAGGGGCATTGGACCACTGAGACATCGGAATGTTGTGACATTGGGACATCGGGATATTCGCACATCGGGGCACTGGGATATAAGAACATGTGAACATTAGGGTCTTGGGTCATTGGGATATTAGGACATCAACACATTAGGACATTGGGACATTAGGTACACTGGGGAAACTGGGACGTGGGAACATTGGGGCACTGGGGCATCGGGATATTAGAACATTGGGACATTGTAACATTGGGATATTGGCACATTGGGATATTGGAACATTGGGATACTGGGACATTAGGCCACTGAGATACAGGGACATTGGGGCACTGGGATATTAGGACATTAGGCTATTGGGACCTTGGGACACTTGGTATACTGCGACATTGGGACACTGACCACTGGTACATTAGGACATTGGGCCATTGGGATATTATCACATTAGGATACTGGGACATTAGGGACATTGGGGTACTGGGATATTAGGAAATTGGGGCATTAGGACCTTGGGACATTAGGACAGTTAGACATTGGGATATTAGGACATTAGGTGGGAGACTGGGAAATTGGGATATTCCGATATTGGGACATTGGGACACTAGAGTAGTGGGCCATTCGGACATTAAACCATTGGGGCACTGTGATATTTGCACATTGGGACAATAGGATCTAAATTGGGACACTGGGACATCAGGATATTGGGACATTGGCACATTAGGATATTAGGACATTGGGACACTGGGATATTAGAACATTGGGACATGAGGACACTGTGACAATGGACCTTAGGGCATTACGACATTGGAACATTGGGACACTGTGACATTGGGACAATGTGACATTGGGACAATGTGACATTGGGACACTGGGTCAGGGGGGCATTAAGACACATCAGTAACAGAACGTTAACAAAGCGTTGGCAAGGCAACAACAGAGCGTTTGCAGATCGTTAACAGAGTATTAACAGAAAATTAACAGAACGTTAACAGAACGTAAATCGAGTAATAAAAGAAAGGTAACAGACCGTTTACAGAGCGTTAGCCGAATGATTAAAGAGAATTAAGAGAACATTAACAGAACGTTAACAGAGCATTAACGAAAAGATAATAGAGTGTTAAGAGAACGTTAATAGAGCATTAACAGAGTTAACAAAAAATTAACAGATTACTAACAGAATGTTAGCAGAGCCATAACACAAAGATAACACAAATCTATTTTGCACAAAATACATATTAATAAACTATACCCATTTCATCCCAAAATTATTTTTAAAAAATCTCAGCAACAGCCATTTGTGGCGTATTTGCAATTGCGTTTGCAGTATCTATTTATTTTAAAGAAGACCCTGTGAATATAACTTATGATATTAAATTTATGGAATATGCTGAAAAAAAAACCTATTGAAACTTTTCCCAAAACAAAAATATTAGTTGGCTATTTAAGTATGCAAAAATATATGATATCTGACCAAAAACAACAAAGTTGTAAAAGTTACCCCGCCAAAGAAAAATTCATCTGCCGCAAAAAGAATACATATCACTCCAATCCGCTGCTCCTATCTAATTTTGTTTGCTGGATGTACTTTTGTTTTAGGTGTAAATGCTGGAGAAGTTTAAATGTACAGGACTTAAAGTAATTTGGAGGGAGCCGTCAAAGTGGCACTGAATAAAATGTTAAAGCTCCCACCAAATTACTTTAAGAAGTAGTCCTGTACATTTAAACTTCTCCAGCATTTACACCTAAAACAAAAGTACATCCAGCAAACAAAATTAGATAGGAGCAGCGGATTGGAGTGATATGTATTCTTTTTGCGGCAGATGAATTTTTCTTTGGCGGGGTAACTTTTACAACTTTGTTGTTTTTGGTCAGATCAAGGCGACAGCCGAACTGTTGACAAAACTAACGTTGCGTGCTTTTCAAAAATGTCCCAAAGGTCCTAAACTTGAGCTCCACTAACAAATAATTGTGCTTTTTCTATGTAGGCTTGAGATATATATGGCTGGACAATTTTCTGGGTTACGTGTAGGCATACGTATCAGTATGTAGATTATTAACGAGACAATTCTGTGCATTGGTCATTATTTATATTAAAAAAAAAATAAAATAAAATAATCTAGACTTCTACCCAAAATCAGTGTGTAATTGCCAAAATTTATGGCAAATCATATCTCTGTATTTTGACAGCTTAAAATAAGTAACAGGCGCGACAATCCAACGTTGGACTAAGGCCGCAGGATGTGTTAGTGACATCCTATTTCCAAGATCTTATCTGCTTTTTTGTTGAGGTAATGAGATCAGCATCACGCTCAGCAGTGTTATTTATCCCCACAAATGGGTACTCGTTTAACATCTGAGTGAGATCATAGTCCGTCACAAGCTCGTGAGTTCGAAAAACACCATGGAACACGGTGAGATTCGAACTCATGACCCTGTGCACTGAAGGTGCGCGCACTAACCGCTAGACCAGCCAGACTACCAGCTTGGCAGCTTGGAGAAGTTATAAACAAAGTAAAGCAATTATTCGAAGAAAGCAAATATAATTAAAGTCCGCAACCTAGCACCTATTAAACTATATACCAACGGCGGACATACAAAAATATTCACACCTATTTTTGGTTTTTGGCCAACATTTTCTCGGATGGTGCCAGTCTCAGCAGACTTCACAAAGGGGTGTACAGACTGAAAATGATTGAGAACCACTATACTACAGTAACTTAAACTTATACACGACACGTTTCACAATGATGATTTTTTTTTGTTGTAAATATTGAAAACTAGGGCTAGCATTTTATTATATTTTTAAAATTAAATCTGTTTCTAAATTTCATAAAATACGTTTAGCCAGAAAAACAAATCTGGCTGAAAATCCTGCCTACACGGACTATAGACACAGACCTCAACAAACTGCTGTGTGTCGTGCTCTGTGGCCGTGATCGTTCGGTCGCCACTCTGTGAAATAGACACTCATAGAGAAACGAGTTTCCAAACTCGGCACGACTCGTCGCAAGTTTATTATTCAGAAGAAGATAATAAGAAATATTCTTATCGTAGAATAATAAACTAACAGTGCGACTGGGAAGTGGTATGGCTGACAACCGTATCACACTCCGAATTCAGTTGTCTTTGTAATGTTGATGACTACACACGGTAGTCATCAACGCACCATGCTCCACTAGGAGTTACGGTAATCACGAAAGAGAGAGAGAAATCTAGCCATCCTGTATTTTGAGAAATTTCGCGCATCTGCCTTTGAAAGCCAGTATTTATGATTAACTAAAAAATAAGGATCCCCCACCCTCAAAAAGAATAAGCGTGAAATTATTCGACAAAATCACGCTAAGGGCTAAGCGCAATCTTTTGCAAGAAAACATGCCTCACCCATTTAAAACTTGAGAAGACTTTTTTCAAGGAATCCAATTGCTTTCAGCTAGGTGCGTACGCTGAAACATATATGGTATGTCGGGTTCGGGAGGAGTTTTAGGAGCAAGGTTCTCGTTTGTCAGGAGTCCGGCGCGTGTGGACATACTACGCCGAAGCGCGACAACTGTGATTTGCAAAGAACACTAAGAGCAAATCATGTTAAAGAATTTATTTGTTAGAAGGGAAAGGAAAAGGCAAATTTGCTTTTGCTTTTTGCAATACATATGTAAACATAGTCTTAGTCGCTTCTCACTTTTGATTTGTTCAAATTTCTTCGTTTTTATTTGGCGGGCGGGACGCTCCCGCGTCCCTAGATTCGGTTACTAAGCATCTTGACGGCTTGTGTATTTAATTAAACATTTAAAACCGGTCCGAAGCATCATAGTGATTCCGATTTGCTAAGCTTCTTCTCTACTCCAATCATCAAAGGACAGACGAAACCGAGGCTAATTTCGGGCGCAATTTGGATACCCTTCCCTCTCCTCAGGCTAATAGTTTTTCATGCGTACCTATGACAAGTGTTTACTCTTCCTATTCTTTTCCTTCGATTTGCAAACAATTTCCGTGACGTCGATAAATCAATATTTGTGTGAAGTTTAGCTCGGAAAAGTGAACAAATAAAAAAATCTTTTAGAAAACTTTATGCATTTTTCGGGCATAAAATCAGCCTTACTCACCATGTTTTAGAATCTCGGTAAAGGTGATTTTCCTGTTTGTTCAAAGATAATCTCGGAAAATTGCGTTGCTTAGCTTCATTTGTGGAAAACCATACCTACACGGCCTTTATGATCTCGTTGAAGCTTTTGCCACAACGTGAGGCCTGGATAGACCTCGGGTGGAATGACAATTAAATTTTTGTCCTCTGCGATTTTCTCAATGAAAATGATTGCTTACTGTCGTGTAACATGTCGGAAATCGTAATTAACGGAATATTTCGTTGGTTAAATCGTGTCGAATAAAAGAATTATTATTGACTTTTAGTGCAAAAAATAAAGGGAATTTATTTTACAACTCATCTTTGGATTTTTTTTTTTAAATATGCAATTCTTCTCTTTTCTTCTCAATTTGTATACCCTTCGCTCATAGAGTGAAAGAGTTTATTAACTTTGTCATGAAGTAGTAATGCATTGAAGGAAGCATCTCCGACCATATAAAAAGTATACATATATGATCAGCATGACTTGGGCAGTCGATTGGACGATGTCCGTCTGTCCGTCTGTTGCGATGCGTTTTACTCGGCCAATTTAAAAACTATGAAGCAGAAATTTCGCACAAATGCTTATTTTTACTACAGGCAGTTTGTATGTTTAAATCGGTACAATCGGACAATTGGGTCATGGGGCTGCCATACAAACCTAACCCCCCAAATTAGGTTCTTCTAAAAAAAAACTTTTTGATTTGTGCACTAATTTCAACCAACTTTCACTCAAATGTGTTTCTATTTATGACACAAAACTTATGTTAGAATGGATCAAATCGGACCATGGGGTCATGGGGCTGCCATACAAACCCCCCCCCCCCATTTTGGTTCTTCTAAGAAACATTTTTTACTTTCAGTTTCACAAAACCTGGAATTAATGTGTCTTTATCAAAAAGGTTAAAACAAATGGAATCGTACTATGAGGCCATGCTCCCGCAGCCCCCAGTAAATTTTCTGAGTAAATATTTTTTTTGCCCACTTATTCCAACCAAACTCAATGTTTTGTCGACGAAATGGAACTTTTGTGAAGACGGAAGGAAAATAATTGGGGGGGGGGGTGGTAATTAAATACAAGTCGTAGGGACGCCCGGAAAAACTTGTAGCCCGAGGAGAGCGAAGGGTATCCAAATTTCGGCCGCGCCCGAAATTAGCCCCGGTATCTTTCTCTCAGTACGGAGAACATTATTTGGATACCATTTTGAGAAGTATAAAAACTATTTTGTTAAATTTATCTTAATTATCTTAATTTCCATATATCGCAAGAATGTAACCTTTAAATCTTCGTATAAAAAGATTCAAGACAAACTCCACCACTCGGATCATAAATCTTATTAAGGAAATTTGTCTAAGCCTATTGTTAGCTAACCATAATAAGACTATTATTTCCGAAATCAATTTAATATATTTTTTCAACAATGCTGTATTACAGAGTACTACACTATTTGACTATGATGCTATGAATAATAACTGGTCAAGGTCTGCATTTCATATAAAAGAAGGCGTTGTATGTACAGCGATCAACATATTGCATAGATCGGCCATCTGAAATACTCGTAGAGTAAATTAATTTTTATCTGTAATAAATCCGGATATTATCACGATAGTATTATTATCCATTACCGTACATTAAATCCATTAAAAATTGTTATGTTACAACTACTGCTGGATGTTCTGAAATATAAGTATGTAATTTGTTTCCCAAAATAATCGTAATGATCTTTTTGCCGGTTTCACGCCAGGTCGGCTACCTCTAAATTGATTATTATGCTTACATATTAAACCTATAAAAAAATTCAAAACTAATGTTATTTATTAATGATCTAGTTGTGCAATTGCTGTCAAGTTCAAAGCGATAATAGTTTAAACGGCTCCCGTTCATATCTAGTAATCGCAAATTATAGTTTACTCTAATAACGTACGTACCTACGTACGTTCATTTTGACCGTTAAACAAGCATTTGAACTTCGAATTAAGATTGGATTTGAAATTGGCATGATAAGTACGAGTAATTACTATGGCGCATGCATGCAATCAGTCTGCGTATCTACGTATGTATATCTACACATACATATTAGTTTAGAGTAAATGAAATAGCTCTGTTAATTGCTTGCTATAATTAAAAAAAAACAGCATAAGTAATGTCTTTATTCGCAATAAATAAACTAAAATTATTATTTTTTATATCAGGATAAATTCGTTACATTCGAAGGACTGTGATCCATCCTTGCATCACATTAATAAAGTGGTATATTATGTCTGCTTCTAATAATAACCCATAGTACATTTACTATACTATATAGTACGTCAGCTATTTCAAACATACCGATTACATTTTCTAATCAATTAAATTGCCACTAAATTGGCATTGTGCCTAATCTGTAATTGGAATAATTCGTACATAATTTCAACATTCGCTCCAATAGGAATATCGTTGAAATTGTCTAACAATTCAGCCATATTGATTAGTTACAGTCCGAATGTTCTCGGCAATACATTTTTTATTCAAAAAGTTTGAAAATCTCGCCTAGAACAATGATTGTTATTAATCATTAAGCGCGTGAAATAAAATAAAACTATTGTTGCAAAGTTCATTGGATTGCACGCTAATTATTACCCTGCAATTTATTTTTCCATCAACTTACCGCTGAGATCAAATATCTAGAATTTTTTGCACCTACGGCAAACTATAAAAAAGTTCGTTGTTGGTGGCAAAAGTAGCATAGCAAACTCAAGTGAACTGCTAAATCGGATATGTAGCTTAATAAACAATACATAATGGTTACGGATTGGATAATTCGATTAAAAGCATGTGAATGCGGAGAGTGCAAAAAGTCACGAGTCATTCTGTGAGCTGAGTAGGTACATTGACTTATATAGTTTTATCTAGAAAGAATTGTTGTTTTTTTTATTCATTTCCGTAAAATAATACGAAAATTAATTGAAATTTCATGATTTCCAGTGTGAATCTGCAATATGTGTATAGACACGCCTTTTTGTAGGAAATTAATAATAATAATAATTAGAAATCATAATAATTTATACTTCCTAAAATTTAATTTCATATCTTACGGTTTCAAAATGACTGCGTTTGTAGTAATTCGGCAGTCATCATAGTTATGTAATCACGCAAAGTTTGGTATCCATATAGCCATGAATGTCAAATTGATATGATAGTCATTAATCGTTAAATTCAAACATGGGTAAAGTATTCCATCATTACCATCATTACATTAATCGTCTCCCAAAACAGGATGAATTTAGTCGCGTTACAAGCAACACTGTTAAAAATGTACATATTTACAAAATTATCCCATAATTAATCAGCCACTAACAGTGTTTTTTTACTTATTCTTCATTTTCCCATTATGATAAAGACTAACTCACTTATAGCTTATAGCTAAAATGATATTTTAACTTCGGCAAGTTAAACATCATAGCGCGTTTATACTATGGCAAACCAAACCAAAAATGCAAATTAATTAATCCTAAGCCAATGGACAACACTATAAAGCCTCATCAATCATGAATCATGATGATGTTTGCGTGCGTGATGCTTAACGATAAATCAACGCAGACAAACAGGACAGATAGACGCTGCTGCGGCGGCGCGGCGTTGCGTTGCTATGATGCCATGATCTTCGGGACGAGATGATGTAAAATTGTGCGTTAAAAATTTTCGGATTAAGTAATCTCTATGAGATTTGGACATCCATGAATTACGATTATGTGAGTGCCGGACGTCGTTGTCGGTAAATCAAACTCAATCTATTTCGTTTGATAAAAACAAAACACGTTGCGAAATATTGAAACCACCTACATAATACATTAATAAAATAAAAAAAAGGTTCACACGGTCACACCAACACGAAGCGGAAGGAAAGGCGAAAGACAAGAATATATAGGCGGAAACTATAACGACATTTTGCATAAATCTCTGTTAGATATTACTCGTAAGCTTATGATTACAGAATTCTCATTTGTTTAAGGGACTTATTCAAATATATGTACACATTACAAATCCAAATTAATGGAAGTTTTACTTTCTTTTTTTAGTTTATTGCTTACAGACACTCATTTGGTTAACTGGTTTTGATCAAATTATGTGTAAAAGTAATCAAACTGGTTCTATATTGATATTAAGCTTAAAAAATAGCAGACGAGACAATAGCGCTGCTGATTTAATCAAATACCGACACGAGACGGAAGCAACATTTTTAGGAAAAAACGAGACCGAGGCTAATTTCGGGCGCGGCCGAAATTTGGATACTCTCCGCTCCCCTCGGGCTAAAAGTTTTTTGGGGCGTATCTATGACTTGTGTTTAGTCCGCCCCGCTTCCATGCTTTTCCTTGAATTTTCACATAAGTGCCGTGGCGAAGATTTAATGGCAGAAGCGGGGGATGTGGGTTTCTTAGAAGAACCAAAGGGGGGGGGGGGGTTGTACGGCAGCCCTACGAACGCATGGCCTTTCCATAAATTTTTACGTATGTTTGTGGCATAAATTAAAACACATTTCTATGAGATTTGGTTGAAAATGGTGGATACATAAAGAAGTTTTTCTTCGAAGAAACTAATTTTAGGGTTGGGTTTATATGCCAGCCCCACGACCCCATAGTCCGATTTCATTTATTTCCACGTTTGTTATGTGGCATCAATAGAAATATAATTTTCTGAGGTTTGATTGAAATTGGTGTGCAAATAAAAAAGTTTTTTCTTTGAAAAATTTGATTTGGGGGGCTAGGTTTGTATGGTAGCCCCATGACCACATGGTCCGACCCCATCTATTCATACATATATTTTGTGTCATCAATAGAAACACATTTATGTGAAGTTTAGTTGAAATTGGTGTATAAATAACAAAAAATTTCTTAGAAGAACTTAATTTGGGGAGCTAGGTTTGTATGACAGCCCCATGACCCCATGGTCTGATTTGGTCAATTTTTACATATGTTTTGTGATATAACTTGAAACACATTTGTGCGAAATTTGATTGAAATCGATCAGAAAATAAAAAAGTTTTTCTTAGAAGAACCTAATTTGGGGGTCTAGGTTTGTATGGCAGCCCCACGACCCCATTGTCCGATTTGGTCGGTTTTTACATATATTATGTGTCAGCAATGAAAACACATTTGTGTGAAATTTAATTGAAATTTATGCATAAATAAAAAAGTTTTTCTAAGAAGAACCTAATTTTGGGGGGTAGGTTTGTATGGCAGCCCCACGACCCCCTTGTCGGATTTCAGCGATTCAAACATACAAACTGCCTGCAACAAAAAGAAGCATGTGTGCAAAGTTTCAGCTCCATAGCTTTTAAACTGGCCGAACAAAACGCGTCGCAACAGACAGACAGACGGACAGACGGACATCGTCCAATCGACTCAGCTCGTCACGCTGATCATATATATACATATTTTATATGGTCGGAGATGCTTCCTTCAATGCGTTACAAACTTCATGACAAAGTTAATATACCCTTTCACTCTATGAGCGAAGGGTATAATGAAATTTGTTAGGAAAGTGTCATTATTTATGATTAATTCATTGAAGACACCAAACATAAATTAATTACATAATTTAAAAGATTACCGAAGACCATTGTAGATAGAATGGCAGGTTGCTCCTTAACGCATAAATTCATTGCGAATAACTTAACTTATACACATTTAACCCATCATACAGAGTTTTACCCTAGTAGGACATACGAGATTTTCCTAGTGGTGCACATTTTTTTGACGTAATACAGGGCTGCCATAACTTTTTTGTTTCTTTGATTTTTGAATTCATTTCAAACTTTGAAATAAATTTGAGACATGGGAGATTTTTTTGCATAGACTTTCGGATAGTGTTGATTCAGAGCTCCTAGGAAAAACTTATAATTGCAAATGAATTCCAAACTAAGCTTTCATAATTTACTTGCTTGTATATATATTTTGTTCTTGTTTTTTTTTTTTGGGACAATAAACTAGATTTTTGAGTGATTCTTTCGCAGCAGGTATCAAGAACTCAAAATTACGTTGAGAATCGCATCACACAACCGAAAGACTCATCTTTGGATGGTGCGCTACGAACATTAGCTTAACCTTCGGACGGGCGCAATATATCTGACAGATTAGTGACCAGTTTTTGTTGTGCCAATTAGCAAAATTAAAAGGAACAGTACATATATCTTTCTCGATCAACTACCCAAAGCAGTTTTCAATTTTTCTTCACCACTTTTCAGAAAGGGGGAGAAAAATTTGTTAATCGATCAGATGAATTGCGCCCCATCGTATTACGATTCGCATTGCGCCCGCTGGAAAGTTAAAGATGCTATTTTTCTTTGGTTACTTAATAGCTCCGTTTTTACACATTTTCTAATTTTCTTGCCTTAAATCATAAATATGGAACGAATCTTTTGATTGCACTTCGAGCATTCCGTAAAAAAATTTTGAAACAAATTTTAAATTATCTTCCCGGCAACTTAATATCACAATGAAAATAGCAAAAAGACCTTGGGCCAATTTTTCGTGCATCTTATCGGCTGGTTAGTCTTATCGCATAGAGAACACACACACAATATTCAGAAAGCTTTTCCATTGTATTGAATGGAATTGTTGTTTATTTTGCATAGTTCTGCCATATTTTGCTTGGTTACGCCATCATCTTAGATTAAAAAAATAATTGTGCGGTTTCATGGAACAGCGTAAATAAGCAAAATATAACATAACTATACAAAATAAACAAAAATGTAATTCAATATAATGGAAAGCTTTCTGAAAATTCTGGGTGTCTTCTCTATGCGATAAGACTAACCATTCGATAAGATGTACGAAAAATTGACCGCTAGTTTATTCCTGTCAAGGTCAAAAAAATTATTGACAATCATACAAGTTATAATGAGTTTAGGTTTGATTTCAGGTGAGATAATTTAGGCCCGATTCCTCAAAACTCTTATCGATTGGTTAGTTTTAGTTGTATCGTATAGAGAAGACACACACAATTTTCAGAAAGCTTTTCCATTATAATGAATTGAATTTTCGTTAATTTGGAATAGTTACGTTATCTTTTGCTTATTTACGCCATTGTATTAAATTGCACAATGATGTTTTCAATCTAAGATGATGGCGTAACCAAGTAAAATATGGAATAAATATGCAAAATAAACTAACATTCAATTCAATATAATGGAAAAGCTTTCTGAAAATTGTGTGTGTCTTCTCTATACGATAAGACTAACCATCCGATAATTGTTTTGAGAAATCGGGTCTAATTCTTTTTTAAAAACTCTGAATACCTGTCATCGTGCGATCTGATCGAAAATTTCATTCCATTTCCTGCCAATTATGACATTTTAGCGTTTTCCTTTAAACTATGTACATTATATTAGAATACGGAATACCTGGCACGATAAATTTTCGGTATTTTTCTTAAAATATAAGAAGTTTCTTTTTAAATTTAATTGTACAGGAAATACTACCCGAAAACGTTGCACGCATTACAAGCCGGGCGCAAAGTTTCGGGGTGTTATTTTAGAAATAAAAATAACAGGCGCGACAATCCAACATTGGACTAAGGACACAGGATGTGTTAGTGACATCCTATTTCCAAGATCTTATCTGCTTTTTGTTGAGGTAATGAGATCAGCATCACTCTCAGCAGTGTTTTTATCCCCATGAATAGGTACTCGTTTAACATCTGAGTGAGATCGTAGTCCGTCACAAGCTCGTGGGTGGAAAACACCATGGTTCACGGTGAGATTCAAACTCATAACCCTGTGCACCGAAGGTGCGCGCACTAACCGCTAGACCAGCCAGACTAGTGTTATTTAACTATAGCACATAATAGAAAAAAAAAATACAAAATGATAAAATAAACAACAAAAATCAGCATTTTGTTCGGCAGAAATGGAGCGGAATTTCTAAATATTGCTTCTGGCTTCTGAAAAAAAAATTAAAAGTGAAAAGTGACCTGTGAGGTAACCAATACTGAGTATCAGATATGTCGTGCTAAGTTAGGGCTCCATTACGCAGTCATGTATTATCATATCCTTAAGCCTACTCGATTTCGTTTAGTGCACGCGTCAAAATTTAAACCGAATGAATCGAATAGGCTTAATGATATAATAATAAAAATATGACTGGGTAATGTACTCCTTAGACTGGCTCTCCGCAGATTGCCAGTAATATAATATCTTATCCCAAAATTGGCGCTAACGTATTTTTCTTTTAAGTTTATCCACAATATGTACAAAACCCCATAACGACATCTGTCGTAGTTGCGATGACGAAGAAGAGGAAGGAGTGTACATCATCTTCTCTGTCATTATCCAGCTATGGCTGAGAAACGGTGACGTTTTCTTGGCTAAATGTATTTTTACGATACAGATGATCTACCTGTTGTGAGTCCACTATCGCTACACAAATATGTATATTGCCATAACGGGCTGGCTTTCAGCTTAGGTGTTAACTTTAAGGTACATTTCATTCGGTGGTATCACAATGGATCAACTTTTGGTCTAAGTGCGCTAAGTGATTGTCACTTGGCGGCCGCTATACCTAACCTAACCTCATCGCACCTTCTGCACTGGCTCCTCGCCCAACATGGCTTCCGCTGGCTTTCGGCTCACAACGATAGTGTGACTGATACCCGAAATCTTTTCTTCAGTTTCGTGTGTTTGCCTATGTTCTAATTTCTCCAAAATAAAAGAATGGACGGTCAATTGAAGTTACAAAATAAGTTGTAAATGACTACGGCCTACCGTTTATTCTACTAGGACATTTTTTTTACTCTGAAAGATTTATAGGAAAAATAATATTGCCGGTTGTCATTATGAAATCAAGAATAGTGCACTGTGAAAACATTTCGGTGATTTCTGAAAACGTACGACGAAATCATTTCGTTTTCGTCCACTCTGAACACATTATAAAAAGTATTGCATATTGTTTAGAAATATCACGCGGGAAAGTAGGAAATATTTTCTTTTCATGTTTTTTGGGGCGGTGACCATGAATTCGAGGCATCCCACCAAAATTTTGTTGCGGAACCCAATAACGGTCAATTCACCCATGAAAAGAACGAAAAAACTCGACATGAGTTAGAGATATTTTTCGAGCCATGAAAAAATCATTATTACTATTATTATTACTACAAATTTCAAATTAGAAAACCATACTCATACCAAAAAGTTCAAAGAATACTCATACCAAAAAGTTCAAAGAAGATAATCTGCAGGAGATGTCGCTGAATTCTGAATTTATTTTTTTTTTGTGAAATTCATAGGTTTGGAAAAACTCAAATTTACCATAGAAAGATTGTCTGATGGCTTTTGTGACGATAGCGGTTAGGTACATAAAATTTATAATTTTAGCATGTAAAGAGCCAATTTGTCTTTACTGCCTCTCTCAGCACATCGAAAAAAAAAGAGAAATGAAAAAAGTCTCCATCGCATCTTACAATTTCGAATGCTATTTTTATCACCTCGTCATTGGCAATTTTTTTTTGTTTTGTGCGTCTTGTAAAAATACAACCTCAATGACTAAAAAATGTTCACTGCTCAAACTTCGTCATAAAAATCAAATCCATAATCGAAATTTCATATCTATTACTTAAGTAAACTGCTTTTAATGCATTTGGGATGACATCAGAGACCTTTCGACCGTATATAACAATTACCTAGTATACTGTTTAGCAAGTTAACGTTTATTGACTAACAAGCAACACTGACCCAGTTTTTATTAAAATTGGCTCGGATAAGTCCAAGTCGAACAGATATGACAATCTTTTCGCACACTTGTTCACAACCTCGATATTACCAATTTGAGCGTTCTATATACGGTACTCACAATACTGTAGAATACAAGAAAATATATTATTTCATCAGCTCCCCATTCTATACATTAGTGTATTGACTTGGCATACACCACATATATATAGATGCGTTTCGCAGTATTTCGCGATTTTCAAAATAGAAAGTTCCATTTCGCAAATATGCCTATCCAATAGTATTTCCAAATTTGATATTTTGTGTTAATTTCTATTGAAAATAAAAGTCACCAATGATGAACGATTAACTGTGTGTGATTGTTATACATATGTATATTCAAAATAAATGTTAACATTACGATGTGATTTTGCATAGAAATAATGTCTATAATGAACTAGGTTAGGAGTGAATAGGTTTTATCGTTCGGCTTGCGTCTTTATACTATTGTGTCTTAGCTAATTTTAATAATTATCAAATCCACATCTGATTAATAATAATGATTCAATTGAGTTTAACAAAGAAGCTAGATCTGATGCAGATTATGCCAAATTTAGGTGACATATTGCGTCATTGATCTACACAAACGTGCTTATTTGGTTTAAGTTAAACATGTGATCTTCAAGCACATATAAAGGATTATTATGGATGCATTATTAAAATGAGTATTTTATAAAAAGTTTCGTTAATTTATCATTCAAGTTTTTTGTTATCTGTGCCTACCAAAAAAGCATTAGTAGACACTCCGTTGTTCCATCAATATTTTTACTAATTTAACGTCACAGATTAGTTCGTTAAAGTTTTTAGTTGCGTGGGCATGTTGAGGTGCAAAACTCGTCGATAGATACGTGTAATAAACTTGAACTGAAACAGAGAGAATTACATAAAATTAGTTTGTTCACAACAAATGCAATGATTAGCTCATCTCTTTCCAAAAAGAGACAGAAGCGAACTTACCAATTGTGGGTAACCTGTTACAACATAAGCTACCGGAAAACCAAATTTTCATTAAAATCTATTTCAGCTCCACACAAAAGAGCAATGTTCACTAAATAGAATGGAACGCATACCATAGATAATAAAATTCTAATATCCTACATATAGTCGAATACATTATCTACAATGTGAACCATATCCCACACGTCCGCTCCCAGAAATTAGCCACAATTCATAAACATAATAAACATATTAATACGCCATTGTGATTGAATGCAAACTTCATTAAACAACCGCAAACCCCTTTGATTTGGTGTTTCTGGCCTACCACAAGATGCGTGCATACAGAAATTCTATTTAAGGTATGTAAAGCTTACCGAAGGGCATCAAATTACCCTACCACTAAACTAAACACTCACAACCATACACACACAAAATGTTAATATGCTGAGAAAAACAAAAAGGAAATGTGGTTAAGCTCCAAGGATGCTCGTTGTTGTTTAAGTACATTATCTAATGAGTTTGATAAAAATCATCTCACATCACCGTAAAAATGAAATCCCTTTTTATCTAGTTAGTAACTGAAACCATTTCCACTTTTCCCTTAACGAGATTTATATTTCGTATGCATACCTACATATTTCTTGAATTTAATTGCTTGTCATTCCATACCAACTAGTAGTCGTCCACCGACTTCTTCATATACGAATGTCCTTTTTGAACTTTAATGTAATTTCCAATCGAGCCGCTTTCTAATTAATTAATTTTCTTAGTTCTTCGGTTACCACGATAGTACCACATCAATGTCTTCTTGTCTGCAAAGAAACGTCAGGAGCATATTGGTATATAAAATCCTTTATTGATGTTGCCGAGTATTATTTACAATTTGGCTTCAACAGTATAAGCTCTGAGATTCACTAGACCAACCGACTGTCTTGGAGATGTAATAGCTAAAATAGCCATGATTGTCTGCCGGTGTCGTATACACATCGTACACCGTATACACAATTCAATACGTTTCGATTGCAACCGACGAAGAAGTAAGTAAGAAACCATAAAGTAGCTCCTAGCCAAAGGCAAAAGAAGAAACAGAAACCCTAATTGAAGATCTCGTGCAACCAACGGCGAATAATGTATTTCAACTTGATGCCTTCACCATCGCTGCCGTCTCGAGTGTTGGGGAGTTCAGGCGCACAAGAATATGGGAAGTCGTCTAAGTTTTCGGTTTTTGGTTGCCTTACCAACAAATATAGATACTCAATATCGTGTATTGATAGCTAAGATACCTGCGGTATCAATATGAATGTACAGTATTGATGCAAGTGGTACTATTGTGGTTATGGTTTGAATGTTCGATGTCACCATGGCTCAAGTATACTTTTATATATTGTTTGTGTCAAGATATTAGATTCCCGATTCATGGGATTCTATTTAGAGATATACCATTGAGAAATATTCTTTTTCAATGAATAAGCTGGTTGAACGGTATTGGTGGAGATATCTATAGTTATATTGACATAAGGTCGGAATCAGATATACGATGAGACATTCTAAATTTTTTTTTTATAATTTATAGAATAGGTACTCGTACGTGTATTGTTATCTAATACAGAAACTGGATTTGTTCAAGTAATGGTCGAATTTATTTGCACCCTCCGAAAGGCATATTTTTAAAAATAGGCTTAAATTTTTTAACTTAGCATTGCACAAGCTTCTTGTTATAACCCTAAAGAGAAAGACCCATGACTTCCATAGCCAGAAACACTTTTTTTCGGTGTAACCTAAACTGAAATATTTAATGCACTATTATAATAAAAAATTCATACATTTAGATACAAAAAATTAAGTTGTGGAGTTATTTTAGTTTTGCACCGTGAATCAAAATGGCGGTGAACATTTTTAAGTTCGCATCTTCATAATCGGACTCCTCCCTGGATATTGTTTTTTAATAAACTGTTGGTGGTGTAGTGTAGTGTCGTGACTCACGGCCGCTTCATGTATGTGTTCCGTGTTAACTCCAAATGACCGATCGCAGTGGAAAGAAGTGTAAAAAGGTTCTCGTACACGGTTAAAAAAATGGTATAAACTTTATAAATTTTGGTATACATTTAGTTTCATAGACTTTCTGTATAGAAATTATACCAAGCTTCTTTATTAATCGAAGTTATCAGTTGAAGCTATACAGTTCATGCTAATCGCGTATTTTTATAAGCTAACAATATGAAAATAATCCGAATAAGGAGTAAATAGTATTCATCCAGATATGATTAAAAATATACACTTTTTTTATTTAAAATTTAAAAAGCATGACATTCATTTATATTTGAAGGATAATGTATGCCTACAGAAAACCCCCTGTGGGACATAATGTTGCAGGCACTATATATTTCCTTTCTACACATACAGAAATTTTTGACCACGCCGAGATTCGATCTCAGCACCTCTAGATTACTAGCATGCACTTTACGATGCTCACTCAACCAAGTGAGCCACAGCGACGCACGGAGTCCCCCTTACCAAATGCGAATGCAATGAAATTATTAAGAAATGTACAATTGTAGGATAAACTTTACCTCACTTTGGTATAAAATTTCAATATTATTAAACAAATTCTCGATTGGTATGCAAGTTGTAATTTATAGTATAAAATCAATAACACGTTCAGATAAAAGATTCATATAAATACTGCATAATTGTCATTAGTATTTTTGGATTAATTTTGTAACAGCTTCGTGTTTTTATATCTACAAACATCTCGAATTCAATATTCTAATACAAGCTTCGGATAAATTTAATAAAAATTAATATAAACAAAACTTATACATCGCTGTTTATTACAATTCAATGCAATGCTAAGTTAAAAAAGGTGTGAATGAGCTTTATACCATCAGTTGGTATAAAAAATACACCAGAATTTTTAACCGTGTAGATGCTGGAAAACCTCAAGGTTTTTATTTTTTTTTCCAAAAGTTCTGGGGAAGTCGTTTTGTTTTTTCTGTTATCCCGCATGGATAGCACAGAAGGCTGTTTTGCAGACCTTTCAAATCCTTTCCGGAGCCGTTAATAAATTATTATCGGTATTGAAATTTCATTTGCCTTCCGAGGTATGGAGAATACTCGTTGTTGGCATTTCACTTTTCATTTGCCCCACTGCCCATTAAATTCTTTCAAAACCTGGCATTAAAAAGGTTTGTCGACTATATATTACCTGCATATTTCGTAAATCGTTTTCCCTCCGCTCTTCCCTTTTTACCACTTTTTCTTTTCTATTTACTTGCATTCCACAAATGTTCGTTTTTTATTAGTAAAAAATTACCTAGTCCATGATGATGTATTTACGTAGGTGTTTTAGATACCTTTTGGATAATTAAGCACAAAAAAACATAAATGAACTATCCATTTTCATTAAATTTGACTGTACTGCTCAAAATTCACAATCTACCAAAAAGTATTTCTAGACAAAGAGGGAGTGGTGCTAGTTAGGATTTAAACATTTGTACTAAAAATCCCCGAACTCGGGAGGGAGGTGCCAATAGCTTACGTGGGGAGGTGGCTTGAAGCTCCCATTTTGGGTGTTTTTCGGCTATATTTCGGAATTGTTAAACACAAGAAAAAAGTCTATGGGCCATTTTTTCGTACATTTTATAGGCTGGTTAGTCTTATTGCCTAGAGAAGACACACACAATATTTAGAAAGCTTTTCCATTGTACTGAATGACATTTTTGTTTATTTTGCATAGTTATGTTATCTTTTGCTTATTTACGCTGTTGCATGAAACCGTGCAATGATTTTTTTAATCTAAGATGATGGTGTAACCATCAAAATATGGCAGAACTATGCAAAATAAACAAAAATTTCATTCAATAAAATGGAAAAGCTTTCTAAATATTGTGTGTGTCTTCTCTAGGCAATAAGACTAACCAGCCTATAAGATGTACGAAAAAATGGCCCTATAAGCAATAATAAAAGCTTCATAAGCTCATCTAATGCCCCACACTGATCAAGGTTCACCGTACTGGGCGCATTCAAAGCGTTAAGTTGGTAAATGACAAGAACAATAGACACACCAGATCACGCATTGCGCAGGCACATTATTCTTTCTGATACGAGTGACGTCACACTAGACCAGTGGTTCCCAACTCAGAAACGTCTGCGGACCACTTAGCCTGAAGATGGATCTCGACGGACCACCATTCAATAATAATGAAACGAATTAAGGTTTCGATTTTTTCGTCGAGGTATTGTATTCAAAAACTCACGCTCCCTTCACAAATTGCTCTTATTATTTTTTGTTTGTCATTTCCTACACTTAAAAATAAAGTGGAAAACCACTGATCATGTAAATATCCTTGGCATAACACATACATACGTTATCTTGCTGCTTTAGTCTGAGGAAGATGATTTTTTCAAAAACTTGGTTCGACTTCCATCTCTTCGAAGGTGCAACCGATTGTCATTGTGAAAATATAATTTTTTATAAGAAGTGTCCCGAGTCTCCCCGCGGACCACCTACGGGTTTCTCACGGACCACCCCCGGTCCGCGGACCACCTGTTGGGAAACAGTGCACTAGACCCAACATACAACACTCTGTTTATCATTTTACAAATTGTTCGTGAACTTGACAGTTCTCGTATACTACCGGTCTATTGTGACGTACATTCGCTGAACGTAGAGAGAGCCTATGAAGTATTAGAACTGAAAGAAAGATATACGAGGGTGGTGGCATTTCTATGTTCTTTCTTATCCAAGGTCCTTTCATTTTTAAGAAAGAGCTTTTCAGTTAGAAATCACTTGTATTTTGGAAATCTAATGCCAAAATTAGGGACACTCAAAAGGTGGAAATCGAGATTTCCAATGGTGTGGTTTCTTAAGCATTCCTAACTTTCATCCTTTTTACACTTTAATTCCATTTCCATTTTTACATCGTACATCTTTTTTTTCTAACAGAAGTTGGACACTTTTTGAGCTCCTCAGAAGCATTTAGAACTTTGAAATTTTTATTCTACGGCCCGCTTGAAATAAAGATTGGGTTATTTGATCCATGCCAGCACACTCCAGCTCTTTAGATTCTTCTTGAATATGTACTTCGTCAATTCAGAGAATTTGGCGAATTCTCCAAGCATCCGGTAGTTTTGAGTAAAAAAGAAACGTTTTTTTCCGGCATAACTTTGATTTATGGGACACCTTGTACACATATTTTATTTTAATAGTGGTTTCTATTCTAGTAGAACCTCTAAGGATATTATTGTTGAATTTCTTTTTTCTTTGTGTGGAATTCCTAATGCGTATTTCGGAAACCTTTGCTCCGCTCGTCAGGCGGGTAGCGAAATTAATGGAAAGCACCAAAAACTCTTGTCGGTCTCATCACCTTATGCCGGGCCCACACTGACTCGAACAATAACAACAAAAAATAGACCATTATAAACCGTTAGACTCATTCGATTTGGTTCGTTTACTATATAAACCGATAATTCATTACATGCCCACACAGTAACTCGTCATAATGTTCAAAAGACTATAAAAACCTATTTACAATAATTCGTATTAATATTCCATGTTGAAGAATCATCTTCCATACAACACTTTTCATCAAACAGAAACCCAGCAAAAGACACGGCCTGAAAAGCGGAAGCAATCAAATTAACAAAGAAAATGTCTTCATTGGAATGCTATTATCGTAAACTGCTGCAAGTCTCAGCACACCACAATAAAGGCTGCATTAATGGATATGAAAGACAAGGCTATGCTGTCTCCAATGATTTCAAAAAGATTCAATCTTGAACTTCACCATTTAATGGGTTCGTCGCATCACATCACTTCACTACCGGTAGTTACATTATTCTCGCGTCTCATATGAATCGAAACCGCGGAAAATCGCTTTTTTGCTGACGTGCTTTTAAAAACCATTAGCATGTGTGAAGAGAACAATATCAACGTGAACGTTACAGTGAGATCATACAGTTAGCGGTTTTCCTGCCCGTAAAACTACATCGACCATTGAATACATCAACAACATATTGGTGACATCAACCAAGTCAAGATGCCAAGCCGTGTGCATCTATACAGCATTTTACGAGTTTTTAGCATGTGATGATGATTCACAAATGTTTACCCAGTACAGAAGCTCCCGACTGCTATTAGCACTATGTAGCTATAAATACAAAATGTTGTCAAACATATTGTTAAGCATCGTGAAATCGACGATTTTATAATTTTACCCAAAATCATAGTTTGATGTGTCTTTACAATATTTTTTACACATGTGTGTATGTGTAAGTATGCCTTTGAACTTTCTTCGTAAAGTTCAAATCGTATGGTGCACTGATGTTTGTTGTTTTCTTATTTGTGTATGGTTTGCGTTGTTGTTCTCCGTTTTTTGGTAGAAAACGACAATAATCTTGAATAATTTTCCATATTTTTAGTGGGCCATGTGTGGATAGTTACATTGCACAGTGACCTGGAAAATAGCCATAAGACACTTACATATTTGGTTCTCTGTCTCTTTTTATAAAATTGTTGAGACATACACAGATCATGTGTGTTGTGTAGCCGTGTAGGTATAAGACAAGTACATAAAAGCGAAATTCATGAAAATTGCTGTTAAAAATTATTATTTTTATTAGATATTAATGGATGCTAATCTGAAATAATCGAAAATCACAAAATTATTATCATTATTGTCGGATTTTCAAAGACAATCAAAGTCATTCAAATTTAACTTAATAGCATTGATGCCTTAATAGTGATAATTGTGGTGATTTATTCAAAGCATTAATTTGAAAGAAGGCTGCTATCGAACTGGTAATTACATAAATTAGTTGGTAGTGAAACCATTAAGTATAGTAATGAATGGGTCGTTTTCTGATTTTAGCTATTGTCTTAACCCTAATCTGCTCCTTGCGTAGAAATCTACGCATACTGAAAACTTTTTTAAATTTTTTACAAAAACCTTTAAGAAAATGTTCATGAAACTTCTTGACTTTATAACTATGACCATTCTAAACAAGGAAATATGCTTCCCGACACACACAGAAAAAAGTTTTTCTTCATATTCAAAAACTTACGTTTTAGACCCTTTGCGTTGTTTTCTACGCATATAAGAAATTGCAGACTGTCTGGCCTTGATTTGCATAGAATTGTCATTGATTGCACATCGTGTGACAGCTGTGCATGCATTTATTCAAATCGAAGCTGTTCAAAGGTAAATCGTGAAATTGACTAGGTACTAGACGTCCTATCTTGCAGATTGTAGATTGTAGAGGGACATGAACCCGAAGGGATTCGCAGCACTGAAGCCAGTGGGCCTATTGTGCTATCGCACAATCGTGGATGGGCAGGACTATGCCTGACGTCAAGGTTGATCGTGCTGAGATAGGAGTTGAGATCGCTTATAGATGTCGAAGCTATGTCATCCGTGTCTGGGCCACTCCAAATTGTGGACCAGTGCATCGCACTCGTCGTCTTCTTCACAGAATCGACAGCTCGCGTCTTGCACAAACCTTCATGTGCGTAAATGTGATCTTAGACAGGAGTGACCTGTGAGAATGCCACATATGATTCCTACTTTAGCTCTGCTTAGCTGAAGCAGCTCAGCCGTTCTTTTGTGCTATGCTAACAGTTTAGATTGTCTAAGCCCAGGTAGTTTATCCCATTGCTCAGTTGCCTTGAGTCGTTCCTGGTCTTTGAATGTTCTCTTTACTATTCAAGAAGAGATGCTGCAGAAGGATTCAGGACCGCAGAAGGGGGATGATGCAGCTATGCGTGCCAGCTCATCAGCCTGTTCGTTCCCTGCGATACATGCGAGGAAAAAGAATCCTTACTAAAGGAAGGCAGTAAAAGTGACAGTGAAAGTAAAAGTGAAAGTGATGTTTCGGAAATCAACGATGAGCAATATACTGATGCAGATAGTTGTTCAAGTAGTGAAGAGAATGAGGAAGTTGACCAAAATCCATGGATGGAAATATTTGGCATCCACAACCCTTACTGCTTGCAGCGGGAAGATTGCGGAATGAAAATGTATGTATGTAATGCCAATGTAATCTTCAGTTTCGAACAACCAGATTTGAGATTCCTTTGAACTAACTTGAAATATGTTTCGGGAGTTTTGCTTTTTTCTGGGGTTTATATGTACTGTACCTCTATTCACTCCTCTCTCTCCTCTATTCATTATATTTTTTATCTGAATGGCCTAACTTACAGTAAAGTTTTTAGATCTAAGTACTAATCGATCGACGATTTATGAGCCGAAAAGCAACAAGGTACAGGTGTGATTTTAGATTTTAGTTTTGACACCGTGGACAAAATGTTCTCTTGCTACAGCACCAAAAGGAAGACAAACAGATTGCATATGGAGGTTTTTTAAATATTTCCGCATTGAATGCCTTTATAATATTATAAAGACCTCAATCTGTAATGGCAACCTAAACAGGTGCGAACTATGACAAGAAATTTCCTAAATGAGCTCGGAATCGTACTAGCATGGCCATTACGTCACAAAGAACCCTGATAATCCCCGACCAGTTTCAGCAAAATCACGGCTTTGAAATACCATGTCCAGTTATTTACACCATTGAAGAAAAGAATTTGAACCCTCGACATCTGCAATTCCTGCTAAGCGACGAAAAATAATGACCCCAACACAAGCAAAAGGCAAATCCCAATGTCAGCAATGTCTGGACGAAAATCTGCCCAAAAATAATTATATGCCTCAAACTATTTGCAGCTTCTGCGCTAAAAGATTGTGCAAAAAAGAACACAATTGAAATGTTTGCATTAAATGTGTTACTGACATACTATTCTGAAAGTTCATTCCATCAAATTCGATGCATATAATGTTTGTTTTTATTTCACATTCCACAAGCGTAGAAATCTACGCGAGGAAAGGAAATGTAAGTTTTTTTTTTTGAGCAGATGAAGGTTAATCTTATCCGAATCTTATGCACCGGATGTGGTGTGTTCATGTTTCAGTGATGTGTCTTTATTTTTATAGTGGCTTCCAGCATTATGCTAATAAAAAGAATTCAGTTCAATGAATTTTAATTATTAAATTTATTTGGCTTTTCAACAATATATTTTGAAAATAGTTCAGAGAATTATCTATTTTTTTTGTTTTCTTATAGAGACGGGATAAAAGATAAAAAAGATAGGTACTGCATACTGAGTAGCAAATACCCGTCGGATTTTTTAGGGCTGCTTTATAGACATTGAGCAATTGGCTATACGTTGTTGTTCGTGGCGACTGTTGATATAGGCGCGGAGTTTTGAAGCACTCGCGCCGCATACTCTTCGGACCACCAATTAATGAGCTCTTTCTTAGCTTGGGGATATCGCATGTTATTGACAGTTGATCAGTGATTTGCAAGGCATAATGTTCCGCTGATCTGTCAACTGGACCTACGTGAGACAGGGTTTCTATGCTTCATCGAAACGTCTCGTCACCTAATTGAGAGCTCTCGTTGCAACATTAGGTGGTCTGTCTGCTATCGCGTATCAAATTTACTGATGGTTGCTATGTCTATAATACTCGCTAACTTGCCACTTGCCATAGCTCTAACCAACGAACTTTCACAAATGTAATGTTAATTTTGAACGCCACATATCAATATCGGACAGGTAGAAAACATCCAGGAGAGTTAGTCGCTTTTTTTCGGGCAAAGAAGTCTCCCGCAATTTTCATAGAAGTAGAAGTATTCACGTCGTACACGAATGGGTTTAGAAAAGCATCTGCGGAAGACTCAACGATCTCTCAAAGAGTTTCATGAAGATGGATTGCATGCCTATTTATTGGAGTTACTAGCTGACACGGGTGCCAAACGAAAAAGCTGATGAATTTTTGAGGCAATTAATCTACTGGTCCTTGGCCGTTTTGCGGAGTGAGCCGGAAAAATCGAGCCGTAATCGGATTTAATGGAGGGAGTGACAGGTCCAGCAGCAGGTCTGCCCTTTTAGCAATTTTACCACAACCTTTTCAGGAGGGAAATTTACTTATGTCGGGTCCACATAGAGTTTTCAGGTTCCGATCTAATCTCAAGAAGATGCCGGTCAAAAGATACGGCCTGTCAACCTCCCTGATCTAGGAAAATTCACTGTCTGTAAAGTTGTTGCATTACAAAAAAACTTGTTGTTTTACAAATTTTAGATTAAAAATAAATAAAAACGACATTGGTCGGAAGCTTGAGGTATAAATTTATGTAGTCAGGTTAAAAATGTTCAGTGCTTCGGTATTTGTCGCCTTACTGAAATTATTTAGTGAAATCGACAGTTTTAACCTGGAAATGTTAAAATTTTATGATTAAAAATATTACTTCTAAGAATAATACTTATACAATTTTCCCTCTCCCTAAAACATAATAGAATTATGTCTCAGGGCAACATGCATAATCGCATAATTTCACGAAATGGAGAATTGAAAAAGACTTTTAACATCTATTGGTGTTTTTAGAAATGCCAGATGAGATATCTGCACCAGCATATCGTTACATTGTATACCCAACACAACTATTTACCAAAGCCAGTGCTGGATTGGCAGGATGACGTTGAGTAAGACTATTGCGGCTAGTCTTCGGTGCTGCCTTATAACTTTATTAAACGCCTCTTGTTTAGCAACTATTAACAATTCGGAAACCAGATTTTACTCAGATTTTAGAAGATAAATATGATCATTTTTTAAACCCCCATCTGGAACAATTTTGGAATGAAGAATCAATTGATTAATACTCGAATTGTAAGAATAAGTGAGATAAAACTTGAAGAGAGTATATTTCGATAGGCCGATTTGCAAGTTTGCAAGCAAGCGGCCGCTGTTCCAGATTTTAATTTATTTTTTCTAATTAGGTATAATCTGCTTTTAAAGAGCTAGACATACATTCCTATTGCACAGAGCCAATGGAAACTATAAAAGTTTTCAAAATATGCCGCCCCGGGTAGTTACCCAGTTTGTCCATATGGGAAATCCGGCCCTGATATCAGTCGTAGATTATTGTAAAGTGTAAGCTAAGAGATAAGCTTTTAGCGTCTGTATGGTCTTGTGTCAGATCAGATCTTGTGCATAAATCTCATTTAGGAAATAATTTTGTTGACTATCCCGAATATACTAGTGGTTGGGTGCTTATAGTCGGCTCTAGCTGCTTCTGAGCACAACTGTGCTCTGATCGTTGGATGCCGCAATTGTGGCCACCTCTCAACACTTGAAGCACATATTGCTTTGACCACTGCACTCTCTCGCATAGAGTGAGTTTAACACATGAAGCGTCTCTTTGGAGACAATTCCCATTTTAACCAACAGATGGTCATCCCAGCTTAAATTTACCTACTTCCATCGGGTTGTTGTTGATTTTGTCTGTAAGCATTAGTAGTCTGAGGCTCTTGGTCTTTTTGGAAATGTTTTTTTTTCTAGCGTAAATCTGCTTCTTGGTTCCATCGTACATGATGCATACGGATACGTTCCTGAGATTTTCGTCCAGTTCAGCGAACATGTATGTCTACCCTGCTGGCGTTTCCTCCGCCGCGAGGCTTTTTGTAACAACTACTAAAGGTTGTTGTTGGGAAGTCCTCGGGAGTTAGGAGCTCCTCTTGCAAGCTTGTGTTCCTGCTGGAGTATCCACCACGTTAGCTATCCAGTGGTGGTGCTTTAGATGTCAACACAAGTTTGTTCGACAGTTCTCGTCGATTTATCAAACGAGTGGTGTGTGTGTATAGGTAGAATAAACTCCTTGGTAATATTATATGAAATGTACGACGCTACATTCTAATCCGATTGACATAATTTTTGGTATGTAGTATAATGGCGCCCTCCAATGGGAATAAACAAAAAAATGTAGCGTCATTTTCCAATTTTGGGGGGCTTATGGTATGCCGTTTTGTTAAATTTAAATGGGGGGGGGGGTAATTGGGGTCCTGGAGCGGAGCGACTCAATTTTCGCAAAAATTCAAACCGAAAAGTTCATATGGCTTAACTTGATTTTTTCGAGAGTTATGGCCTAAAATCAATATACACTAATTTATGTTTTAGCTTAGCAGCTAATTTTCCAGGAAAACCTTAAAGGAATTATCAATCAATGCAAAGGAAATTTTATGTAGTTGTTTACGGTCGCGATAAACGCGAAAAACTCAAAATCAAAATTGAGGGGGTACATGTTGCGGATCTCCCATCGGTCAGGACTTTTCTTCCCATAATCAGGGGACCGTTCTCAAAATTGAATTAAACAATTTCGATTATGAGAGTTTGTTTTTGTTAAGCTGTATGTGCTTGTTAATTTTGGCAGAATTTGAAAACTGTTACAAATTTTGGAAACATTTCAGGTTTTTTGTGGTAGAGTGGTAGATATAATATTTAACAAAAAGTTTTGAATCTTCCACAAAAGTGGGAAAGTCAAAACACTGCACAGATTGCTTGCTTGCTGTTAGCAGGAGCCCTAAGTGTCGATTTTATAATAATATTCAACAAAAACCATCCTTTAGCCATATTTCATATAATGATTTTCCAATCCTGCCCCCATTAACATTTAAATAATATGGACCTAATTAACCCCATATTTTCATATACATACGAGTACTCTTCATTTTCTCGTATGTCATAAGCATTTTAAACGCAATCAATTTGTTTAAATTATATGACAACGCCCCGACAAAATCCCGAGTGAACAGACGACGCAAACTTCTCCCTTAACCGCACATTATATTGCAAATGCTATGCAAATTTGCAATTTTCTCTAGCAATTAATGCAAATGTACTACGACTGTAGATATAAAGGTAAAAAAGTTCCGCACACTCGCATACGTGACGTACTACAATGGGAATACGTCTCTTGCAATGTTTTGTCCTGACATACAATGGCTTCGAGGTAAAGTCGAATCCTTGTGTCTTGTGTATTATTCCTCTCGACTGCAATGTGTTCTCGCGGGGTCTGAAAACAAAGAGGAGAGGAAATAGAAAAAAAGGACTATGTTGCTTCTTTTTCTTATGGTATGCATCAGAATGTATATAGTTAGTCCTATCCTATGCATATATTTTTCACGCCCCTCCTGTTTCCTTTCGTATTCCCTCAGCCCGAATAATAATGTATTCCTAATACGGATTCCTTGTATCAGTCTTCCCAATAGAACATTGTTCAATTTTCCTCAACTTGACTTTCTTTTTGTTCATCGGGCGGCTTCATTCGTTTCTTGTTCCTGTGGCTAGATGTATTCCTTATTTCCTCGACTGTATATTTGTGCACGACTATATGTATAGTGTGACAGTATACGCCCGTTCAGTGTAAATTCGTATTATACGTTGTTGAACGAGTGTATAGGTTGAGCTGGAATCCATCAGGAGGAACTATAGCACGAGCGCCATCCGACAAAAGGACTCACAACATGCTGCTGAACAATGCGACATAGTCGGTTTCAATACAGGCGAAATACCTCCTCGAAATGTAATGAGATTATTCGAGGATTTGAGAGAATGTTGACGTACAACAGTTTGGTATTTGGCACTCTCTTTATAGGTATAGGTGTTTTGTCGTTTTCTAGCTTTCAGCTATTCCAGAAACAATTATTTAAGTGGATAAAGTAAACTTTTTTGTTTTGTTATGTTTTTGTTATTGTTTGTTTGCTATTTGGATGTATACATGTTGTTGTCATTTGTTGGTACATTATAGCATTTTTACAATGTTCCGGAATGTTTGTTCTGTCATTTGTAATGAATTTAAATGAAATTGTGGTAGTTTGATGCCAACATGTAACGTTCTTTTTTTGAAGTGTTAATACATGAACAAATTCGAATCATTTTCAAATTAAGATATTCTGGAATATACTATTTGTGGAAATTGGTAGACTGGTGTGAATTTTATTTTATTTTGGGATAAATTGATTAATAATGTACCTTAATTGTGGGGCCTTGTCTTTGATGGAAAATCATTAAAGTCACGTGAGTGAGCCAACCAAATTTATTTATTGTTTGATGGTGCTATAATAAAGCTCATCCAAACAAGTTAATTGAAGATTCATGTACTACCATAATATGCGAAGCCCATTAATCATCATACTGTTCTATACACTATAAGTATGAAAAAATGTCAATAACAATCTCACAAAAACAACTGTGTTGTAAAAGGTGTCCGCCAAAGAAAAGTCATCAGCCGCAAAAAGGATTGATATAAATACATTCCCGCCAAAATACTCGCATCTTGTGTCAATGATGGTGGTGGAGCAAATTTTTTTCAACGCTTATTGGTGGGGAGCTGAACGAGGGTACTATTCGCTGCTATGTTATTTTCTTGATAATTTTTAAGCTTCCAGTTTTATAGAAAATAAAAATGCGTTTTAGAACCTTATTTAGCTTTCCTTCGTATGGAACTCGTTTTTTTCTAAACGATAAAAGTTCTTTCATAAATCTCTTAACATCGATTTTATTTTGTTATTAACCTTATTCAAGCTCCCCGCCAAATAGCGTTGAAAAAATTTGCTCCACCACCATCATTGAGACAAGATGCGAGTATTTTGGCGGGAATGTATTTATATCAATCCTTTTTGCGGCTGATGACTTTTCTTTGGCGGACACCTCTTACAACACAGTTGTTTTTGTGAGATATCATATCTTTTTGCAGTTTTCGATTTACAAAATTCGTAAATATATTATGAAGACGATATTCATTGCCCTATTGTCACGAATTTGTTTGAGAACAATAATTATAAGAATGATAAACCCCTTGCTAACCTTCGTCTCCTTGGTCTCCTTGGTAACCTTGCTCGCCTTGGTAATCTTAGTAACCATAGTACACTTGACTACTTTGGTGATCTTGCAAACCCTTAGTAACCTTGGTAACCCCGATGGCCTTGGTAGCCCTAGTAACCTCGCTAACCTTGGTATCTTTATACATAACATTAAACTTAATGATAACCCTAACTTTGACCATAACCCTGGCCTATACCTAAACCTCAAACTCAGACTCAACCTTAACCCAAACCCTATCCTTACATTTAATCCTAATAATAACGTTAACTGCGATATTACAATAACTTTAACCCTATCCGTTACCCTAAACTTGATTTTGACTTTAACACCTTAGCCCTAAATTGAGTCTAAACCTTTACTTCATCTCTATCACATTCATCCTAATCTTAAATCTTAATTTTTAATGTAACCATTAAGCCTCACTGGGTACTCAATATGTGATTCAAATAACATCCATATTTCCTAAGTTCCACATTGCGCCTAAGACACATAGAGAAAGACATGTACATGTGAAAATATCCTTTTATCCCTCATCAAAGGTCCCGAAAACCTGTTGAGTTCTGACGCGCTGATTTGGTGGAAGCTTTAGGATCATCGGGATGAATGAAACAGTGCGTATGCTCATCCAATATTTAACTAATATGTACGTACCTACTCGTATACAGGGTGTCCCGCAACTCTTGGTACATACGATAATGGGTAATAGTACAGCTCATTTGGGTACAATTAATGTTCTACATGACCCCTCTATCTTTAACCGTTATAAAGTTATAGCATTTTTTGTTAATGGTGTCAGAAACCTGGACCTGCAGAGCAAAATCACTATTTGCCACACTCCCAAATATTTGATCCGAGATTTGACTTTACTTTCTGAAACTCCACAAAATTCTTCATAAAATAACTGTTTTGCCAATTAAATAATTTAAAACCCTACCCAGATACAACCATTCAAACTTTTAAGAAATTCAAAAATTGATTTTTCATTGAAAATTTAAATTGTAAAATCGTAACGGTACTTTGAACTGACAAATGTGCAAAGTTGATAAAAGTTGCCTCATAATGTTAGCTTTCGAACGGCATATTTTTTTGGTGGAGGGGGATGGCCCCATAATACGAATATATGTATTTGTTTTTGCAATGTGTCTTTATAGAAAGTACAAAAATATGTAAAAACAAATATATTCGTACTATGGGCGCATCCCCCCTCCCACAAAAAAAAAGTTTTTTTTTCCGTTTGTGCAGTTATTCTAACCAAACCTCACGCAAATATGTTTTATCGAGGTAACGAAAACGGTGAAAACGGAAGTGAAAGAATGGGGCGGATTAAACATAAGTCATAAGTACACCGGAAAAAAATATTAGCCCGAGAAGAGTGAAGGGTATCAAAATTTCGGCCGCACCCGAAATTAACGTCGGTGTCGTGTTTTTTTTTTTCATTTTTTACTAAAAAAATCTTGTTTACTAAATAAAACTCGTATAAAAATTGTGGAAATGTTTACTTTGGTTTTCTCTTGGAACCACGTTTTTTTCTCTTTAACACGTAAGATGTGCAATTTTTCAAATCCTAAGACCCTAATTTTTATATGTCGTTCGAAAGCTAACACTATAAGGCAACTTTTATCAACTTTGCACATTTGTCAGTGCAAAGTACCGTTACGATTTTACAATTTGAATTTTCAATGAAAAATCAATTTTCGAATTTCTTAAAAGTTTGAATGGTTGTATCTGGGTAGGGTTTCAAATTATTTAATTGGCAAAACAGTTATTTTATGTAGAATTTTGTGGAGTTTCAGAAAGTAAAGTCAAACCTCGGATGAAAAATTCGGGAGTGTGGCAAATAGTGATTTTGCTCGGCAAGTCGAGGTTTCTAACACTATTAACAAAAAATGCTATAACTTTATAACGGTTAAAGATAGAGGGGTCATGTACAACATTATTTGTACCCAAATGAGCTGTACTATCACCCATTACCGTATGTACCAAGAGTCGTGGGACACCCTGTATATGAGACGAACCAAAACAGGAACTTTGACCCGCCCCCTCTCTTGCAGACGATCTAAAACTGAAAATTTTAGATACAAAAGATTGTTCGGTCCTACCAATTATACTATACTATACGATTCTTTTCTAGGCTTTTTTCGGGCCTATCCCCGACTTTTGCAAAATGCTTCCTTTAAAACATATAAAAAGATTTAAGCGAGAAACTCTATGTATTTTTTCACATTTTCCGCTGTATCTTTTTTTCTACTACACGGATCGGAGCAAACGATAGCCTATGCACACCTTCACGACAGACTCTATCAATGGGAAAAGAGACCAAATCCCGAGATGCCCTCTGCAAGGCTGTAGCCCTGTCAATGAACGACAAGAACAACAAGAACAACGAGAACAAGATTTTTGAAAAAATGCGATTTTCAAACTCTTATATCTCGGGTGTTTCTTATCGTATCATCTTGAAATTTTCTACACTTCGTAAGACGGCGCGAGCGACAACGCTTACCGAATTTTAAGACTCAGGACCAACCAGGGTCCGAGCTACAGAGGTCCGAAAACCCGTACTTGTTCCGTCGTGTAAACATAGTCTTAGTCGCTTCTCACTTTTTATTTGTTCTAATTTCTTCATTTTTCTTTGGCGTGCTAGATTTAATGAAGTTAGTTAAACACTTATCATCATCTTTATTTAATGCAAAATGAGACATTATTTTCTTGAATAAAATCGAAAGGACCACTGCGTCCAATATTATTCTTTATTGCCAATTTACAGGCACTTACTCTGCCTGGGCGTCGACAACAAACAATTTAAGAGAGAAACCCTGAACTTTCACTTAGGTGCCATCTATACATATAGTTTGTCAATATTTTTTCTGTAAACATCTTAAGGTCATTAATCAACCAGAATTGAAATTTTAGAACTATTGCACTAACACTAGCCATCTATCAGTCTCATTCATAACCATCCTAACAACAAATAAGCTATACCGCTGATTTATCTTCATACTCGCGTATATTTGCCAGTCAACCAGAGGTTATTTGATTGAAATATGTACATATGTATGAAATGTGTATGTATGTATGTACGTATAATAATTTTTATTTATTATAAGTTTCTGCACAGTAAAAGTAATTTTTCCAGCAGTGAATACTTTCTTCACTAAAGGTTGTTTTGTTGCAAAAACCCCAAACATTTTTGTTTTGTTGTTAGTTCATAATTAAAAGATTCAGACACATACTTTTGTGTATAAGAAACTCCTCCGAAAATCAATTTATTACAAGAATACATAATACATATATTGTTTTGAAAATTGAGAGTGAAAGAAAACATGCTGTAAAAAAAACAAAGGGAATCATATACATAATAAAACAAAACAAGACTCAACACAACGAAAAGAATTTTCAATATTACCCAAAAATAATCCGATTGGAACCTTTTATCTAAATTGGAGAAAGTAATCAACATTTTCGTTTTTTTTATCGCGAAGAATTTTCAATTGATTTGATTTGTATATGTTTGTGTCTTTTTCGAGAGTAAATTTGCATATTATGGAATTTATTCTTGGATATATAGATAAGTATTATACGTTACGAGTGACATACATGAAGTGTGTGTGCCTACATGCATATGTTTAAAATGTTTTTTTTTCTGGGATGTCTGGTTTAGATTATTATAGGCTTTATGAATAAAATTTCAAAAAAGTTACGAAAATGGTAACATATTGACCCATTTCAATGCTAGGCTAAACGTTTAGGAACTTTAGGATGAGTGAAAGTTTAGTAACACTATACCTAATTCCTTAGATTTAATAATAGATAAATAATATTCAGGTTAACACTTTTCATTATGAAAAATATGCAAACTATATAATGAATTCTACGTATTCTCTCCGATTTTGAAAAATGGCAATGTTGACCTTTCTAATATGTATTAACAAAAAGAAGTAATAATTGCTATTTGTTTGTTTAAAACTTCAAACCCCAAAATTTGCACCGTACACCCATGCATTGTCGGTGTAGATAAGAGGCATATTTCCAGTAATAAAAATGTATAGCATGACGCCCTATGTTTCGGAGGTGTTTTGGCAGGGTTGTTCAATTCAGAAGTTGGCTTGAGCCAAATATCCCAATTATGTGGCAGGTCAGTGCCACTAATTTCGGCATTTGGCCTCTAAAACATCTTCGTATTTCAATAAGAAACGTCCCTCTGAGTCTAAATAAACAAAAGAGTGGGAGACGCATAGAGTCATCCAGGTAGAGAAGAGACTGCTGGTCGAGCATTTTATGATAAAAACTTGGATAAGTTGAACAGAACGTCGTTCCATTTTATATTTACTTTTATGCTAGAAATAGATAAGACGCAGCAACGGCAACAACGCAGCGGCCAAATGCAATTTAAATAAGTGACGTCATCTTAAAAGGCATTGGACTGCATTAATGTTGCTGCTGTTGTTCCCGTTCCTGTAGCATATCTATTGCAAGCCTTTCTTCAGTTCCAAAAAGTTCTGTTCTAGGAAACATCAACTTTTACACGCGCCGCTGAATTTCACAGCAAGAAAAGGAGCATCTGCATCTGCACAACAAAACGAACGAAACCAGATTGGCAAATAAACGAGTCGCTTTACCATACTGTCTCAGTAATTGATTCCGAAATAATAACCGATTTGTTTTTATTCTTGAATTTTCTTCAAGTTGATAGCTGGATAACCGCTAATGCCCACCGCTCTGTGTGGTCAATATGTTATGTATTTGATCCAGCTTATCTTTGGCTTATCAAAGGCGTATTTCTATGTAGTATGGATTTATATTTTTCTCTGTACCGTAACCCCTTGTGTTGCATAGTGCGTTCGCGCAGCCGTTTATAGGTTATTTCAAGTCAACGTTACATTGCATAATTTCGAAGTGTACAAAATGTTGCAAGCACTATATATTTCCTATCCGCACATGTACGGACATTTTTGGACCACGCCGAGACTCGATCTCTAGACCTCTAAATGACTTAGCATCGTAGAGTGCGACTCAACTAAGTGATTTACAGAGTGTGATTGTAGATTTATATGTGAGTTTGTATATTTATTTATAGTTTTAATGTCATTAACCAAATTTTTGGTGATTATAAGTAGTTATGTCACAAAACCCATTTTTCTAATTCGAAATTACTCGTCGGTCCCTGTGACTTTGAATTAAAAAACTAGGGGGCTTCGCCCCCTGCTCGCTTCGCTCGCCAACCCCCGGGGCCGAGGCTAATTTCGGGCGTGGCCGAAATTTGGATACACTTCGCTTGGGCTAAAAGTTTTTTCGGGCGTACCTATGACTGGTATTAAATCCCCCCCTCATTCTTTCTCTTCCGTCTTGACAAAAGTTTTGGGCTTGGTTGAAATAAGTGGGCAAATAAAAATATTTACTCGGAGAATTTTATTAGGGTTGCCGCAGCATGACCCCACAGTACGATTCCATTCGTTCTGAACTTTTTAGTTGCTTTGATAAAGACACATGTTTCGTGTCATCAATAGAAATACATTTGTGTGAAATTTGGTTGAAATTGGTGCACAAGTAAAAAAGTTACAAAGTTACAAACTTAATGACAAAGTTAATATACCCTTTCACTCTATGAGGGTATAATAACACGTCAGGTCGAGGTTGAAATATTAGACACCCAGTTCATAGTAAACTTAATCCTTTCGGCCTATGGTCAATGTCATAACATATTTATTTGTCTTTTTAGGGAGGAATTTTGGCTTTAAAAAACATTTGGAACTTATTTTAATGCAATCAATTTCGCCCATGTAAGAAAGACAAAATACAGAAGTGGGTGAAAGTATAACACGAATCACATTTTACAGCATCAATAAAATGACTCCGATATGATACGCTATGTTAGTGAGTCAACCGAATTCTTCTACTTATGGGATGGTCACCTCCACCAATGCCTCTATAACGTAATTAAAGTGCCATCCTCACACAATTACATGTCCAGGAATCATTTTCGGAAGGAAATCAACTTTTCGTGCTATTTGTTTGAAAGACCTGATTGGAACGTCAAAGTCCCTCTGTAAGAAAAAAATTTCCTCAATTTGGGCTTGAAAACTACATAATTAGCGCGATTTATATATAGGTAGTAATGGGACGGGATACACTCCTTCGTCAATCCATTTTAAAAGTATAATCACTATTGTTAAATTAGGGTAGGGTCTACGTTAGTCTGAGCATTACAACATGTTACTCAAGTATGAATTAATCTGTGCATAGCTCCTGTTTTGTATTATCTGTCTTCTGTATATATAAAAATCTGGTATCAAAAATGTTTGTTGCCAAACTCCTCCGAAACGGCTGGACCGACTAGGCTTACCTTCATACTATTTTTTGGCCCGCCACTGCTTTTAAAAACAACAATTTGGCCCGCGTTAAGTATATTAGAAGTGTGCATCTGTTCTATGATCGTAATATCGTGATCGCCCCACTGCTTCTCGGGGCCAATCATGATGGACGAACTTTAATCAGGTCGCACATTATGTCTCTATCAAAACTAAAACACGGGTCATGGGGTCCGTCATAGAAAGCATTTCTCAAAAGGATAAACGAATCTCAACCAAGACACGCCTTACTTACTGAATAAAATTTTTTGGAACTCAATTATTTTCTTCTTATATTAAATCGGTTTCCACCATTTTAGCACGTCGAAGTAAAATTCCGCTACTTTCAAATTCCTTTTCAAACTGCTCCACTTTTGTGCTCCGATCCAAACACATGTGCTTCTAAATTGCACAAATTTATCCGTGAAATTCAACAAATATGATCTTTTTCCCAAGATATGAACCGCACTGCGGTATGCTTTCTGTCTCATATAGTATGGTGAGCTCTTGTCTCGTATGCGGATGTCTATTAAAGAGTTATTCAATGTAAAAGGAAAAACTTCCGCCATCGATAGACTCTGTTATTATTTTGCATCTTGTATCTCTCTACCGCCATTTCTATTATGGTATATGTTGACAGATCGTCATGTATCTATAGCCATTTATATTTAGTTTTTAGTTATAACGGCTAACGATTAGTAGACGCACATGTGAGTCTGATCCTATATGAATAGCTCTAAATACACTGTAGTTACAATACATCAGAGAAAACGTGCGCTAATGTAAGGAACAACAAAAAAACGTTTGAAATTCAAACCGTAACAACCGTAACAACTCGTCGTCACTTTGTTGTTAATTAGAATTGTATTAGCCCATTTAATCAGCATATAGTCGATAGAGAATGATCTTGTCACGCGAAACACGGGTATTAGCACAGTACTGGAGATATGAGGCTGAGGTCGGCAAGTATCTAGCTCTAGGTGGTGGTCATGATCTTACTCATAAGTCATAAGGAAAGACGTGATCACGTGTTATTAATTTATTGGATTTTATCTTATGGTTTGATTGTAGACTGTAGAAAGCAAACAATGTTTGGCACCTAATAACACTGCTGAGCGTGCTGTTGATCTCAACACCTCAACAAAAAAGCAGTCAAGATCTTGGAAATTGGATGTTACTAACACATCTGAGAACTTAGTCAAATGTTGGACTGTCGCGCCTGTTATTTTAAATGTGATCGATAATGGAGACGCCTTACTGAATTATTGCGAATTGCGCATTCAGTAATTGCACCATATTAAATTAGATGCTACCTCGGTGCGTCTATCCAATTCTGAACCATACTCCTTGGCTGGTCTAATTAAATTACTTTTAAAATTTTATTAATTTATAAAAATAATATGAGCTTATTGCACTACGTTTCACAAAATTTATTATTCATCCTTAAAAACTTTTTAGTTTCACTACTTTTACGGATTGGATCTCTCTCCAACACCTTTACAAAAAAAAGGAGATAACCATGGAATTTATACATAAAGTGTTCAAGAGCAACCTTTTAACGAAATCTCCAAAGACGCTATAGGGAAAGAAGAATATTCATAAGTTTAATGTCCAGTACCTAGCCAGCAGTCTACATAAATTTTCCTCTAACCTAGCTGAAAATAGATAGGTTACTCTTATAATACCATACTTTGTAGCTCTATATAGGTATAGCTATCCACCGACACCAACTTACAACAACCATCTATTACTAGTTGCGTTTAGCGAGCAAGCAACAAGAAGTGAAAGGCTTTTTTGCATACCTTTGCACTTCGATAAGGTTTCATGTCGTTTTTATACTGCACAGCAGAGGTTTTTTTTATTGTTTTGCACGCCTTTCTATATCTCGGTTGTTTTGTCTTTTTATTTTTGCAAAGATAGATTTAAAGTGTAACCAACCAAGGTCTTTTACTTCCTATTAAATAGCTCAGTCTCAGTGGATTTATCTATTTCTTGCTGCTTTGTTTTTCGTTTTCAGATTGCACAAAGCATTAGTCTATTCCCTATATAACATTTCAAAGATAATTAAGTATGAAGGATCATGCATGCGTGGCACGAAGAAGAAGAGAAAAGAGACGGTTCATGACCAGTCTATTTAAATATGATAGGCAGTGTCAAATAACAGCATAAATGCAAATTTTAGCGTAAATACCTTTAAATAAAAAATCATATAATAATGACGGTAATGAAGACAGGTGGAACAATACGCATCCATCATCATCTGCGACTATTAATACTTGATACTAGAGTCGATGAAAAAATAAAGGCCCTCTTGGCAGCTGACGGCAGGTTTTGTCGACACTTGAATGTCATACGACCGTTTTTTTTTTTTTATAGGAAATAATTGGGATTAATTTCGATGTCTGATCGTGCGCGATGATGTGTGTTGCAAAGCGAACGTATTGTTAATATTATGTAAATTTCTCTTGCAATCTCAATCACGATTTGAACTATGATCGAATAAAATTGTAGTTGCTAGTTGCGTGATATTTGCATGTATTGACGAAATGTCATAGGTTCGTTATGACAGTAATTTAAGGGCGTTAGGTTTCTATGAATATTGCACAATATCCGCAAAAAATAGGGAGGTACCAGATAATATGCGGGCTCTGTGGCCGTGATCGTTCGGTCGCCACTCTGTGAAATAGACACTCATAGAGAAACGAGTTTCCAAACTCGACACGACTCGTCGCCAGTTTATTATTCAGAAGAAGATGATAAGAGATATTCTTATCATAGAATGATAAACTAATAATGCGACTAGGAAGTGGTACGGCTGACAACCTTATCACACTCCGAATTCAGTTGTCTTTGTAACGTTGACGACTACACACGGTAGTCGTCAGCGCACCATGCTCCACTAGGAGTTAGGGTAATAAAGAAGAAAGAACCAAGGTCTTTTACTTCCTATTAAATAGCTCAGTCTCAGTGGATTTATCTATTTCTTGCTGCTTTGTTTTTCGTTTTCAGATTGCACAAAGCATTAGTCTATTCCCTATATAACATTTCAAAGATAATTAAGTATGAAGGATCATGCATGCGTGGCACGAAGAAGAAGAGAAAAGAGACGGTTCATGACCAGTCTATTTAAATATGATAGGCAGTGTCAAATAACAGCATAAATGCAAATTTTAGCGTAAATACCTTTAAATAAAAAATCATATAATAATGACGGTAATGAAGACAGGTGGAACAATACGCATCCATCATCATCTGCGACTATTAATACTTGATACTAGAGTCGATGAAAAAATAAAGGCCCTCTTGGCAGCTGACGGCAGGTTTTGTCGACACTTGAATGTCATACGACCGTTTTTTTTTATAGGAAATAATTGGGATTAATTTCGATGTCTGATCGTGCGCGATGATGTGTGTTGCAAAGCGAACGTATTGTTAATATTATGTAAATTTTTCTTGCAATCTCAATCACGATTTGAACTATGATCGAATAAAATTGTAGTTGCTAGTTGCGTGATATTTGCATGTACTGACGAAATGCGATCGGTTCGTTATGGCAGTAATTTAAGGGCGTTAGGTTTCTATGAATATTGCACAATATCCGCAAAAAATAGGGAGGTACCAGATAATATGCGGATGTTATTTACTCAATGGCAGCTCATTAGCAAACATTTGTCAATTGCAATACTCTATATCTATGATCTTTGTCCTATTTTATTCAAGAAGCTAAACACGAACAATACTGCCTAATGTATTTTTTCGAATCGAATTATATGTATAAGGATAGATTGAAGTCGCGAGAATTATTTATGGAAATTGTTTTGGAAATATATTAATGAAGTAACCGAATAATATAATGTCAGTCTAATATTAATATTTATAAAATATGGATGTCTTTTAAATAAAATAGTTTAATTATAATATTTTATTTATTTAAAAATACAACATAAATCCTGAAATTACCAATTGATAATTAACAGAGATGCCAAAATTAAGGAAACAACGCTTTGTCTTTAAAAATCTGCTTACCCTTCATTTAAATGCACAAAAAAAAAACACTATACCCTATAACATCTTATGGGTATAGGGTATAATTACTGCTACGATATTAACTAAGTTATACACACACATCACTCACTTGCTCTTGGTAATTTCCTGGAAAACATTTTCATATCGTACTTTATTTTTGATTACGCTACAAAAACATTTTGTTTATAGTTTAACAGTTTAATTCTAACAATTTGTAAATTGTTTCTTTATTCGTAATTTACACTTTTTTTATACATTATTATAGTCCGCATTTTAAATAACACCTAAAACTGCAAATTGGCAGTATTTTACGACTATTATAAGTTATGTGTAGGAAACATTGCCGTTTTATTGTTTTTTGATGGTCTATTGTAATTTTTATTTAATGAAATTTACAAAACAATTCCGCATAATGTAGGTACATTTATACACAATGCTATATCATTTAATATTTTTTTTTTTGATGACATATACATATAATATGTACGTGGTAGATTGATTTTTTATGCAATTTGGAGAGTTATGTCCTCGTATGTATTTATACACAAATAAGTATTTTTTTTCATTACTCACTCAGCACAAACAGTTTGATATACGATTTAGTTACAGAGCTGCCTTAAAACACCCATAATAAAGCATACCAAGACAAAAAAGGATGTCACTTATTCAACTCGGGGCCAATAGCTTCAGTTAAGTTTTGCATTAGTTTTTCCTTATTTTATTTTATGGTTGCCTTAGAATATACAATCTTGGGTTTAGTTTTTTTATATGAATATATTTTTTGGTGTCAATTTATTGTTTATTTGAAACAAAACAAAAAATATTAAAATTTGGATTTTTTCTTTTCAGATGAGTTCTTTGCGATTGATGTATATCAGGTTCGTATCAAAATCTCTCTATACTTTTTCTGGTTATGTCAATCCACACTTTTCAGTCATCAGTCACAGTCATTTTACATACAAGGTGACAGCTGATTGTTAATTAATTGATTGTTTTTGTTAAGGCAAGAGATGCAGGGATTTTTGGGGTTCAAAAAATATTTGTAATACAGTGGTGAGGAATACGACGTTCTACTTTTTTTAAGCTAGTATAGAACTCGGTTTGAAATACGAATCTAAATCTAGTTTTCATATTTGTGCCAGAAATTTAGCGGCATTGCCTGTGTGGATTGGGTCGTTCGATATAGAAAGTGAAGGCATTTTGTATTCGTCGTGTAAGTAATCACTGATGTAATCTAAGCAAATTTTAAAACATACGGCCAGATTACGCAATCTATACATCCATAATGTTAGCTGGAAAATTCTATACACTTCTGAATTAATCACACTCCAAATTACGTATAATCTGGAGGAATACCTTCTAATTGAAATACTAAACGCTCTGGAACTAAAACTTGTCTGGAGTATGCAGCGAAGTTCTATTTACCATCAGAAAGAAATTAAATGTATACGTAAATTTTGAATGCACGTTCTGTTGAAATGTGTTTTAATATCAAAATATATTTAAAAGAATACTTATTTAAAAGACGTCTTTATTTATTTAATATTAATATATGACTGACTTATACAAATCAGGTTACTATTTTATATATTTATAAAACATTTCCCTTCTTTATTTTCTTTTCTTTTTAGTTTGATCCTTATTCAACTTTCTTTTCTACTAAATTTTCTTTACTTTACTTGCATTTCGCTTGTTGTTCTGGTCTTACTTTGCCAAAAGCGAACAACGAACACAAGATTTCTTTCTTTTTTTCTTTTGCTTTTTCCTTTCGTTTAAAGCTTCATTTATATCTCCTTCTTTTTTTCTTACCTATCTCTACTTTCTATACTTCCTTTTTTCATTCTTTTTCTTTTCTTTTCTTTTTTTCTCTCCTCTCCTATTTGTTTTCTTCTATTTACCTTTCCTTTTTCTTAATACAGGATTAAACTTCATTTTTTTTTTAAATCTTTCGGCAACTTCTTTCAATTATAATTTTTTTTTTCGTTTTCGGGTTTGCGCGAAAGTTCCTTGGACATCATTTTCACATAGTCCAATTACCGACTGCGCCATGTTTTAATATAAAAATATATTTAAAAGAATACTTATTTAAAAGACGTTTTTATTTATTTAATATTAATATATGACTGACTTATACAAATCAGGTTACTATTTTATATATTTATAAAACAAAATGTCAATGTCATTGTGTCATGTATATCAAACAAAATTAATAAAGAAATTTCAACAATATAAATTAACTTTGGAAGTTAGTCAACATCTAACCCCAACTGTAATTTGTCGAGGATATTGCAATATAGGAACATAATTTTCACTCTGGTTCGTATTATCTTGAGTACAGTGCTCGTTTCAATTACACAAACATGGTCGTAGCCAGAGGGGCAGGGAGGGGCGCTTGCTCGCTTCAAAAAAAAAAAATTGTGATATTTTAAAGCGTAAAACTGCCGGTTTGAAAACTTTTTTCCTACAAATAAACAACTGTGCGAAGGAGGTGATCAGTTGGCGCCTCGTCTCGAAACTTCAAGTTTTCTTCAAATCGAAAAATTCAGTCTCAGTGACTCGAGAGACAGGAAAACTAACAAACTGTTATCCGCACATTACTGCTGGAACTGCAGTCTCGAAGACGAGATTTATGCTTTTCAGGCCTTTTATATTCGGGGCTTTGATACGTATAATATCCTGCACTACAATCCCTCCTTTCGCCTAGTATCTCGAATCTGAAATTAGTGACATTTCAAGGTTTTGCTTTCACGATGATCCCGAAAGTATAACCGAGCTACGGAATAAAGAGCAGAAATCGTAACCGAATTGAATGTAATCAGGAGAAAGAGTTAAAAAGCGATCAAAATCATTCTAGATTTAGGCGCGATTCAGACTATCGACAGGATTTACTAAATTTTAGATTTAGTTGACAGTTGTACCATATTGTACTGCAATTTGAATAATGCGAGTACATTCTATGATGCATTTTGAATTTAATGACACACGATTTAATCTAGTGGGCGAGTGTTGACTCGATTAATTAAGTGGTTTTACTAAATCCTGTCCATAGAGGGGATTCTCTAAGTGTAGTACTTAGGTGTTTTAACCTTCATCTTCCCCTAAAAAAAACTTACGTTAAGTACCCTCATGTGTGAATTTTCACACATATGCAACTTTAGTGTAATTGGGGCAAATTTCTTAAAGTTAGAAATGTGCTTTATGTTGAATTGTTCACTATTTCGGTTATGAGAAGAGTATATTGTTGACATTTGACATTAAGGGTCAATTTATCAATGCCATGATAAGCCGTAGTTACGTACTACTACAGTTGACTCGCTTACATTTAAGCTCGATTTATTACCTTGAGGGTCCTTGAAACAGGAAACTAACACCGGATATGTATTGTACTCGACGTCTCCTATGATATGATACCCCGCATGATGACCTCCGTTCAAGGATTAGAGAGTATCCTTTTTGTCCGTTTGGGACCTTTCCGCTCAAAATTTTTTTTTAACGAAAATGAGTTTTAGATTTTTGGGAACCCATTGATTCAAAAACAACAAAAATTAGCCTTACTCTGTTTTTTTTTTCGTATTTGAAATGCTAATATGACTGGACCACCAGGACCTGCATGTTTCAAAAAATTTTCAATTATGGTGTGTCCAATACCAGAATTTCATCATGAATCACATTTTCACATAAATAATTTACTCCAAACGATATCGATTCATGCATTCTGTAAAAAAGTAGATTTCGCAATATTATTACGGTAAAAACAAAATTCACCCATATAAAACACACAGCTAATACCATATGTGTGATTTTTCACACAAGGGTAAGATTAAGATTGCAAAATGTAGTGAGAAAACAATTTTTTTTGTTTCCTATGTTTTCTTTTTTGTGTGCTGAGCTTGATTCCGGAGCTTCCCACTAAAATTTATTTTAAAATTTAATCCTCAAAATGCGGTATCGCTACAATTATAGTATTTTTTTGGCGATTGTTTGCGATTTTGACCCTGTTTCGCAATGAAATTTTGGTGGGAAGCTACGGATTTAGGCCCAGTACTCCGAAATACATAACTGATCCTGTTCCGCAACGAATTTTTGGTGGGAACCTCTTGGTTCGTGCTCAGCACTCCAAAAACATAATAAACAAAAAAAATTCTCCACCACATTTTGCAATTTCATGTTCTAGGTTACACGGATACGATCATGAAGTTGAAAAACTTTTGGACTTGCCTCCCTCCTGAACGAAATCCTGGCTATGCCATGCACACAAACATGATAAAAGCCAATCTGGGTCTCTGGCTTTTATCATGTTTGTGTGCATGACATTGCCAGAATTTCGTTCAGGGGGAGTCCTAGTCTTTTATTAAGCTTTCCGAATTTTGCGAATCCACAAAATTACTATGTTCATATAATGTTAAGGAAACCCTTCTCCGAAAACCCTTCACGATTTTTTTTGCGTACTCTCCTATGTCAAGGTTAATGTGTGCTATAGTCCCAGTCGTATCTTAAAATCATACAGGGTGTCCAGTAACTGCCGCATAAACGCACCGGATTGTGATTCCTAATGTGATTTCCAGCAAAAAAAGTTTTACGAAACATACCCCCAGTTCTTAACCCTTTAATTGCCACAGGCATTTGAATATTTTTGAAAAAATCAGTTTCTTGTACGACTTAAACCTCAATATCTCAAAAGCTAGACTAGCTAGAATAGATAATACAAAATGAAAATAAGATGATTAATACAGCCAACAAATTTACCTAAAAAATAAAACTAACCACACTGAAATCGGATAAGAGGCTTGGTTTTTACAGAACTTCAAAGTCAATTTTTTTGTGATTTGACCCAAAAACAATATTTTTTTCCATCTGAATTTTCTCCAACTTCGCATAGACGCATAATCTAAGGATCATTTCCTTCTCAAATCATTTTATTCTAGCTTCGTTATTTCTAACAGTTTTAATGCCTTAAGTGCAGAAAACTAGGGTCAATTTTGGATAGATTTTGATATAATTTGAATAAATTTTGCCAAAATGCCGATCTTTAGAGGCAGTTTGAATTGAATTCATTGAATGAAATTAATAGTTCCCACACCCAGAAGAATAACGTCCCTTGAAATTCAATCGATATCACTTTGAAATCAAGTTACATTCCTATTAAATATAATCCTTTACTTTTAAATAGATATCGCTTTAATTCAAATGCATTCTTTTTAAATTAATGGGAAATCCCTTCAATCCAAATTTTCAATGGGAAATCTTTTTAAAATGAAATGAAACCGCTTTGTTTACATAGAAAATTGTCATTTTTTTTTTGGTTTACACTCGCAGTCGGTCGGCTCGGCAGTAAGTGGTAGAGCGATGTCACAATGTATGGTATAAATTAAAAACATCGTCCCGTATAGTCTGTGTGGTGTAGTAGGTAGGGGCGTTAGTCTTCACATCATAGGGTCGCGGGATCGAATCCCACTGTAGGTAGGTAATTTATTATGCATTTTAGAGCATAAAGAGGTAAATGAAATGTCGCCAACACCTATAGCGAGGTCAGTTATACAAAACTCATTTATGAGTAATTTTCACAGGGAAAGAACACCATGTCAAAATTACTCCTTTTGGTGTAATTTAAAGTATTCTTTTGAGTTCATGCATTTGGATAAACAATAAGAAAAATTCTTTAATTTTAAATAAAATGTTATCCCTTTAAAACAAAGAGTCCATTCTTTTAAATTAAAAGGAAATCCTTTCGATTCATTGTTGTGACCTAATTAAATTGACACTGCATCACTTTAACTTAAAGTGATTATAGATAGACTTTCAAAAGTAATATCTTATTAGTTCAAAGGGAAATCCGTTTGAATTAAAAAGTCTATGAAATATGTAAAGGGATTATACAATGATTCAAAGGGAAACAAATATGAAGCAAAATCATATTTGAATCTCTTTGAATTGTATGCGTATTTTTTTAATTTACAGGATTTTTTCTCTCAGTGCATATGTTTTTAAATAATCAGATTTTTCCTATTTACAAAAATAATGGAAGAAAATGATTTAATGGGATTTCCTATTGGAATTTTTCTGAGTGTACACATTCCTACCAAATTTCATGTCGATCGTATGAGCCATTCACGAGTAATTTAGTGTACAGACGGACGTACAAAATCGATTTTATAAGGGTTTTGAAAAAATAATCTGAAAACCCCTAAAGGAGGAAAATTCCTTTGTAAACTGAAATACTTAAATTTGTTTATTTTCTTGTAGCGGGTGTCATGTGCGCTAAAATCTACTTTTGGACCTTTCAATCTAACAACGCCAACTTGGATGTAGTACTTACGCATAGTATCCACCCGCTGATTCTGATTTATGTGTTTTTAAGCAGGATTTTATTAATAAACAAATTGAATAAAATAACATTTTACCCAAATGTGTATTTTCCTTTTTGCTTTAAAAAAAATGACAGGTGTTGACAAGTGTTGTAATGAAGCACAACTTCTTTAACGAAAAATTGGAGCTCCACTTCTAGCAACACCACTGTTTTTTCCCACTGTATTGCTCATAGTGAGACTTGAACCAGGGTCTCTGTTAACGCCAGTCAATATTATTTAATTATTGTTATTATTAGTTACTCGGAACCTTTTCAGCTGAAGTTTCGAGCCGATACTGTAACAATAAATTGGGAACCATACGAAATCCCCAATCACAAAATCCCCAAACGTAGAAAAATCCCCAAAATCAAAATCCCCATATTCAAAATCCCCATAATCATAATACCCATATACAAAATCCCCATAATCATAATACCCATATACAAAATCCCCAATCATAAAATCCCCAAACACCCGAAATATGATGGTAAATGGTAGATGGATGGTAGTAAAAAATGGTAGATGGCTGGTAGATGGTAAATGGTTGATGGATGAAAGACTGTAAATTGTTGATGGTTGATGGTAGATGGAAGGTGTTAAATGGTAGATGGTAAATGGCACTAGGAGGGACGTAAATCGTTACTAACTTATTTTTTGATTAGCACAAACAAAATATTCGAGTCCATTGCATATATCGTTCTAAACATAATAGGTTTTCTTTAACATCGTCGAGACAAGTCCTCATCCGAACGAATATTCGCGCAAAACTTGGTTGGCTTATTGTTGGAACCGATTGCATATTTAATCGCCTGCACATTATCTGCTGTTGTTCTGTGTTACTTCAAAGAGTTTGCCGTTGATTAGCATATATATCAGTCCACGACGGTGATTTTTTTTATTGCATAGTAGGACTATTCAATTACAATAGTCTAAAGCACCTACGATTTATTATCTACCATTTACCATCTACTATTTGCTATTTAGCACCCACCATTTGCATTTTACAATCTACCATTTACCATTTGTCATCAACCATTTACAAGCTACCATCCGTCTACCATTAACTACCTACCATTTACCATCTACCATTTATCATCTGTCATTTAACATCTATCATTTACCATCTACAATAGCCTCAAGAAAGTCTCCATTCCCCATTTGAGGTGTGATCTTGGAACGCGCGCGCGTTCTTAGATCACACCTCAAATGGGGAATGGGGAATTTCGTTAGGGGTTTTTGGTTTTGGGTATTTTGATTTCGGGGATTTTGATTTCGGGGATTTTGATTATGGGGATTTTGATTTGGGGATTTTGGTTTGGGGATTTTGTGACTGGGGATATCGTATCCAACCCCAATAAATTAAGCTTTTTGGTCTTTTTATATAAAAAAAAAAACAAAACAATAAAACCATAAAAAGCATGTGACAAACTATTCGCATAAAATCCTATATGAATCAATAGTATCGTAAATATTTATTTCGCAGATAATGTCAACTCAGACAACAGCAAAACGTAACAATTAAATCAGCTGTTTAGTCAGCCAAATTAAAAAAAAAAAAAAACCGAAATATCTGCCAAATTCAAATTTAAAGCAGACAAAAAAAGCTAATTAGGTTTATTACGCAACATCGAACCATAGGCAATTAGTTCTCCATTCAACCGTGCAATATATAAATAAAAAAAGGCAATCTACAAATTTAAAATCAGCATCCAATCTCGAATTTACAATTCACTACAGGAGCACAATTTGTACAATATTTATAAATACAGCTTCTTTGGCTCTTTATCAAAAATCAACTTTCTATATTCAATTGCAACATCATATTGCGAAAATCCACCATAATAGCATCACTTTCGCAAGATATTCTGTGGGTTGATTGGACCACAACGCAACGCAACCGGTGGTGACCAAATAAAGATTTTATAAATCCATACACTCGTACATACAGATATCAACGGATTTATTGTTGACACTTTTTGTATACCTAGATAAGTATACAAAATATAAGCTAACGCTAGAGGCATATCATGTTAATCGAACGTGTTTATGTGCTTCTGATGTTTTATTATTTGTTCCAAAAAAAAAGTATCATGTTGGTGAAGTGGGTGTTAAAATCTCTTTTCAAAATATTGGCATCAAAAGAAGACGAAAACAGTAACAACGAGATCTCCAGAAAACCTAAAGATGCTAAAGTCGAGTTGCTTGCTGCGTGCATTCAAGATATGAGTTCAATATCACATGCAAACTGGATGCCGTCACAACTGGTCCACAATGAACCGGACAAGAGGTGTCATTGTAATGGGCAATCAGAGAAAGTGAAATTTTTGAACATGCATTGAATGAATGTGGGCCAATAAACAACATTTGGTGTCTCCGCGGTCGCTTGGTCAACGTGTTTCTGATATGAGATGGATATTATCACATGGTCTCCTTAGCATGTGCATCTTTTGTGGGATGTTGACCTGAAGACTCATTTCGATTTCATTTCGAAAACTGCAATGCATAATGATTCACAGCACAGGTAAAACATGAATCTTAGTAACTGGTTGAAATTAACTCGTGTAAAAATCATATTCGTAATTACCGGAGAAGCGATTAGCTACGGATTTCTTTTTTTTTTCGTTTTTTATGCATCTAAAGAAGATTCTCTTTTTGAAATATCACCCACATCAATCGCAGTTTGCCTGCAAGGGACACACGACATCTTTTTTTTTAATGCATATATGACTACTGTCAGTGTCATCTATTGATGCATGGGAAAGTGCGTCCATAAATATGATGCATGTAAAGTATAAATTATTTCTTGACTCAAAACAATCTTTTATTTATTATTTTATTTTAATGTTTTTTCTATTGAACGTCACAATAATAATTAGCATACTTAAATAATTCTATAATTAACGCCTACTTCATTCACTCCACAATTCGGCCGTCCTGACTTTTGTGAGTCCCCGAACAGATCCAAAGTTTTAAATGGTTAGGCTCCGCAATCGCGCTAAAAGGCTTCTGGGAAAACTTACATTGATTAATATCAGTGATTAAATAACGATCGTTTGGCAACAATTTTTTGATTATAAAAGGACCTTTAAATTTTGGACGCAATTTATTATTAACACCGGGCTCGTGGCAATGTTGTTTTAAAGCAACATAATCCCCTTCCTTATAATTATATACCGGTTTTCGCGTTTGATTATATTGATTTCGATTTTCAGATTGAGCCAGTTTTATGTTTTCGGACATTTGTTTTCGAATTTGCGTTAAATCCCGTACATTATCGTTAAGTAAGCAAGTTAACTCAGCTACCGCGTCAATAGTTTCACCCTTTTGCGCTATTCCGAATAGTGCAATACTTGGAAATTGTTTTGTAGATCTGTTTTCTGAATTATTAATGGCAAATTCACATTTTTGCAACACTTGATCCCATTGTAGTTTTTCATTAGCAAGCTTTGCGATCATAGGCCTCATTGTCCTGTTATAACGTTCTGCTTGTCCATTAGCTCGTGGCGTAGCAGTTGCATTTAAGACGTGCAGAATATTATTTTCTTTTACAAACGTCTTAAAATCCTTAGAAGTAAAACAAGATCCTCTGTCAGATATAATGCGTTGAGGCCTACTATAACAACTGAAATAATTCGTAAGATTCTTTATAACTTCTCTGGTATTCGTCGTTTTACAGGGAAATAGTTTTATGAATTTCGTAAACCCGTCGATAACAAGTAAAATATATTTGTTTCTCCGTCGTGTCTCTTCTAAAGGACCAAAATGGTCAATGTGTAATGTATGAAAGGGTAAATCACCTTTTTCAATATTTTGAAGGAAACTCTCCTGTCGTCCATATTTAGGTGAATGGACAATGCAATGGAGACAGTTATTGATGTGATTTTGCACTTTTGACGTCATGTTGGGAAAATAGTACGATTTTTTTATGATGCTTAATGTTTTATTAATTCCAAGGTGACCCATTTCATCGTGGTATTTAAATAAAATATTTTTCACCATGTCTTCCGGCACATAAAAAAATAAAGATTTTGCAATACGTTTATATAATAAACCGTTATGAATCTCAAAATCAGAATTTCCGTTGCTAGATAAATTGCGTTTTATTTCCTGAATCTTTAAGTCTCTACCTTGTTGAAGAATAAGAGTTCTAGTAAAAGGGCATTCTTCGATAAGATAGCATTCCAAGCATTCATGCATTCTACTCAATGCGTCGACGTGAGCCATTTTTTCAGCTTTGCGATGTTCCATACTAAAATCGTAATTTTGTAATTCCAAAACCCACCTGGAGATTCTTGCATTAACGTCTTTTTTTTTCATTGTAAGCATCAGAGAATTACAATCCGTTAATATTTTAAATTTCGTTCCGTATAGGTAAGGATGAAACCTCCCTGATTTAAAGTATAAATTATTTCTTGACTCAAAACAATCTTTTATTTATTATTTTATTTTAATGTTTTTTCTATTGAACGTCACAATAATAATTAGCATACTTAAATAATTCTATAATTAACGCCTACTTCATTCACTCCACACATGCGTCTTCATCATTTAAGCATTTCCTATTGTTATTTTGTGTGCTATTCGAAAATATGAATATCCGCCACTTAGTGGTCATTATCCATCCATCGCATACCCCGTTGTAACACTTTATTGAAATTTATTCACCGCATACACTTAATTAATTTTATATAATAGAGCATTAATACGAAGAATTACAATGGTTGCCTCTGCTGGACTTTCTTTCTAAAAAAAAGATAATGTCGATGACATCCGGATATGTGCGTTTGAGAAAAAGCAATTCTCTGTTGAAACTCTTATCTCAAACTTATAATTTAGTTTCTTCTTCCTTGCCTCGTTCTTTATACCGCTCCATGGTTCCGCGTTGCTCGACCTGCGGTGTAGGCACATCGCCCGTTTTGGCGATAATTTCTCAGCATATTTCTACAGGCAGCTCTATCTTGGATCGTGTCATCGCCGAGACCAATGCGTTGTTGTTGCTTTTTCATTTGACACATCCAGGTGTTCTTCGGTCTGCCTCTAGCCTTGGGTCCATCAAGTGGAACTTCCATTGATATCGCTCTCTTTGCGGGGTTCTCAGGCGGACGCCTTTGAGCTTTTCGGTGATTGGTTGGTCTATGGACAAGCTGCCTCGGATGTAGCTACTTTTGATGTGGTCCCTTTTGGTTACACCAACTGACATTCGTAACATTTTCATTTCAGTCGCTGTCATTTCTTTCGCGTAACCTTCATACATGGTCCAGCATTCTGATCCATACATGAGTGCGGGACGTACAACCGTTTTGTACAACTTGCCCTAGTAAATATAGTTTTTTT
>OX454416.1:68731178-68991178 GCA_949715475.1 Microchrysa polita | reverse complement strand
CGCGGTTTTGACCCTGTTCCGCAATGAAATTTTGGTGGGGAGCTCCTGTTTCGAGCTCAGCACCCTAAAAAATATAAGAAATAAAAAAAAATGTTCTCCACCACACTTTGCAATCTGAAATCACGTAGTAACTACGCTATAAGCTATATAAAAATATGTATTGGACTTGAAAATGAGCACCTTAAAACTGGTTGGCCAAGCCCTTCGGTCAGGTTGCGGTTCGGCTGACCAGTGTTTTTAGCATCAGGGAGTGACCCTCTATGTAATAGAATAGGTTCAATCCGACAGTTCTGAAACCCCATCGACCCGTCAAAATTGGTACTTCCAAACTGTTTGGCCGAGCCCTTCGGTCAAGTTGAGGCTCGGCGGACCAGTGTTTTTAGCATCAGGGGGCGGTCCTTTATCGAATAGATTAGGTTCGATCCGACAGTTCTGATACCCCATCGACCCGTCAAAATTGGTACTTTCAAACTGGTTGGCCGAAACCTTCGGTCAGGTTGCGGTTCGGCTGACCAGTGTTTTTAGCACCAGGGAGTGACCCTCTATCGAATAGAATAGGTTTGATCCGACAGTTCTGAAACCCCGAACGCACTTAATTAATTAGCACCTTTAAACTGGTTGGCCGAGCCCTTCGGTCAGGTTGCGGGTCGGCTGACCAGTGTTTTTAGCATCAGGGAGTGACCCTCTATCGAATAGAATAGGTTCGATCCGACAGTTCCGAAACCCCATCGACCCGTAAAAATTGGTACTTTCAAGCTGGTTGGCCGAACCTTTGGGTCAGGTTGCCGTTCGGCTGACCAGTGTTTTTAGCATCAGGGAGTGACCCTCTATCGAATAGAATAGGTTGGATCCGACAGTTCCGAAACCCCATCGACCCGTCAAAATTGGTACTTTCAAACTGGTTGGCCGAAACCTTCGGTCAGGTTGCGGTTCGGCTGACCAGTGTTTTTAGTATCAGGGAGTGACCCTCTATCGAATAGAATAGGTTTGATTCGACAGTTCTGAAACCCCATCGACCCGTCAAAATTGTTACTTTCAAACTGGTTGGCCGAACCCTTCGGTCAGGTTGCGGTTCGGCTGACCAGTGTTTTTATCATCAGGGAGTGACCCTCTATCGAATAGAATAGGTTTGATCCGACAGTTCTGAAACCCCATCGACCCGTCAAAATTGGTAATTTCGAACTGGTTGGCCGACCCCTTCGGTCAGGTTGCGGTTCGGCTGACCAATGTTTTTAGCATCAGGGAGTGACCCTCTATCGAATAGAATAGGTTTGATCCGACAGTTCTGAAACCCCATCGACCCGTCAAAATTGGTAATTTCGAACTGGTTGGCCGAACCCTTCGGTCAGGTTGCCGCTCGGCTGACCAGTATTTTTTGCATCAGGGGGCGGTCCTTTATCGAATAGAATAGGTTTGATCCGACAGTTCCGAAACCCCCATCGCACCTAAAAAATTTGCACCTTTAAACTGGTTGGCCGAACCCTTCGGTCAGGTTGCGGCTCGGCTGACCAATGTTTTTAGACTCACGGAGAGGTCCTCTATCGAATAAAATAGGTTCGATCCGACAGTTACCCATACCCCCGAACACCTCTAATTTTTGCGTCTAATTACGTCTAATTACGCTATACTGGTCAAGTTTTGCTTCGGCTGACCAACCGTTTCGATATCACCGTAACTAAACGCAACTTTTAAGATGGTTAATTTCCGACAGTTCGAAAACCCCGGTTTTTTACCATCACGGCTCGGACTATTATCTCAAACTTATAATTTAGTAACTATAGTTTTTTTTTCAGTTCGCCTTCGGAGAAAATTTCATTTCTAGGACGACCATACATAGAGTCACATAAATTCATTATGTACCTATACCGCTATACCTATACAATGTAATTTAACTCCACCCACCCCATTTTTTACGAGTACGGGTAAATGCCCGATATTTCATTAACTCTCAGTGCCTTTTAATAATATTGAAAATGTGAACAGATCGCAATGACATGAACAGACCAGGATAATAATTTTACATACTTTATGAGCTTATTACTGCAACGAGCAAGACAATTTACCTGTACAATATCCATAAAAGCGCACAATAATATTCTGTTTATAATATAAAGTGATGTCAACTACAGGGTGAAATATATTCTGACTGTACGTTGCCAATGTCAGTGTGAGCTGGTGCATATCGGATGTCAAAGTGGAAAAATATATATCGAAAAAAAGATAACGAGACCGAGCCTAATTTCGGGTGCGGCCGAAATTTGGATACCCTTCGCTCTCCTAGGGCTAAAAGTTTTTCGGACGTACCTACAATATGTATTTAATCGCCCCCTTCTTTTCCTTCCGTCTTCATAAAAGTTCCGTTGCGTCGACAAAACAATATTTGTGTGTGGTTTGGTTGGGATAAGTGGGCAAATAAAAATATTTACTCTGAAAATTTGGAACATTACGCTATCAACTCTCAGAAGAAGAATTTTCTTGTTCTTCTTATCGAGACTAGCGACACTTATCTTACCATCCGCCATTTAGCGGACATATAGCGGAAAATATCGAAAACACAAAAGTTCTCCCTATGAGACGGATAGCAGAACAAGCCATAAAGACACATTAATTCTAGTTTTTGTGAAATTGGTGTCAAAAATGTTTCTTAGAAGAACCCAACTGGCGGGTTGGATTTGTATGGCAGCCCCAGGACCCCGAGGTCCGATTTGATCAATTCTTACATATGTTTTGTGTCATCAATAGAAATTGGTACACAAATAAAAAAGTTTTTCTTAGAAGAACCTAATTTAGGGGGTTGGGTTTGTATATGGCAGCTCGATGACCCCATTGCCAAATTTTACCGATTCAAACATACACATTGCCTGCAGCAAAAAGAAGGATTTGTGCAAAATTTCAGCTTCATAGCTTTTAAATTGGCCGCGTCGCAACAGACAGACATCACCCCATCGACTCCACAAGTCATTCTGATAATATATGTATGTATGTATACTTTTTATATGGTCGGAGATTCTTCTTGTAATGCGTTACAAACTTCATGGCAAAGTTAATACATATACCCTTTCACTCTATGAGCGAAGGGTATAAAAAGAGGCAATTCCATGCAAATGAGAAATAAAGTGAAAAGTCAGGTGGGATGTTATAAATGAAAAGCCATGACAATTGATGTAGATGTAATTGTAATTACATATGCAATTGATGCAGCTTGCTGCTCATACAAAAGTGAACAGTTGGTTAAACACACACTGTATTCGAGATTGGAAATGCTGGTCCATTGTGCGATATTGTATTATATGAGTCAACACCCGCGATAAATGCAATATATGGGTGTATTTCAATTTTTACGGCCTTATATCGCACTATACAGCCATTGCATTCATGTATTTATGGCGGCATAGTAACGTCTTTATGACAGGAATATGAACTGCACTGAATTATTATAATGGTGGAAAGAATCAATTAACCATCATCTGTCCTTTCCTTATGCCATGTTTTTTCAACGATTTATTTTATAAAAGTGATTGAGGGAATATCCGTTCGGTTTATCGACATCATAAATAAATAACAGGCGTAACAGTCCAACATTGGACCACGGCCGCAGAAGTGTTAGTGACAATTTCCAATATCTTAACTGCTTCTTTGTTGAGGTGTTGAGATCAACAGCACGCTCAGCAGTGTTATTTATCCCCATAAATGGGTACCCATTTAACATTTGAATGAAATCATAGTCCGTCACATGGGTCGTGAGTTCGAAAAACACCGTAATCTGAATTGGTTCACGGTGAGACTTGAACCCACGTCCCTGTGCACCGAAGGTGTGCGCACTAACCACAACCCCAACCAGACTATCGGCATCATAATCTAAGAGAATTTCTACCGCAGTCCTTTGACTCCTTCATCCATTCCTGACTTTACTGTAAACACACTCTGCCAGCTTTGCAATGGGGGTTTTTTTTTAAGAAAGAAACATACATTTTGTCATTAAACTAATTTAATTAATTTTAACGGACTTTCAGAACCTAATAAATGCTAAAACAATGCGCCACAAGGAATTCCTTAATCTTCGATCCGAAAAAAACGTAAGGGTTTCTATAACTTCGAGTTTTGGCGGCTTTTATCTTCTTCCTTTTTTAGGCTGTTGGTCTGAGGACTCTGTCGTTATCACCCGTTCCGGAGTGGAGACATTATGAGAGGGTAATTTTATATCACAACAATTGTCAGAAAAATTTGAATTTTATCCGAAAAGGTGCAATTTACGGAAAAAATATGAAAGACTGTCTTTATTCAGCAACAAACAGAAGACATATTGTCCAAGCTGCGTTGAATTCGCGCCATTCGGCATCGGAGATCATGGAAGAAAACTGTTTTAAAACTCTAACACGTGTAATATGCAACTTAAAAAGACTAAAACTAGAAAAAAAACGCCATTTAAGGTTGTTCGTAAGGCTACACGTCTTCTTTTTGCTCGAGAACATATGACCTGGAATAGTGGCACATCATCGTATTTCCCGAACAAAAAAAAAATCATCCTCGACAGATCTGACGGATATAAATTTTATTTCCACGATATAATAACGCCTGGCAGCTATTTTAGTTATCATTATAGTCAGCACCCGCGTTAGCCCTTACACCGCCCCAGGCAAGAGGACAAATGGCCTCCTCTTAATTATGTACTGTACAAGGCAGATTAATAGGGTAGATAGTAAGTAAACTTCTTGAGAATCATGGCCGTAGGATGGGGAGAGGGTGCAGGATACAGAGTGGCGCTTGCTAGCGACACTTACCTTACTTACTATCCACCAATATCGGAAACACAAAAGCTTCCTCTTTGAGAACAAATAGCAGAACAAGCCGAAAATCGATACTCTGCGTATGAGAATTTCCGCACTACAAATAAGCAGCAATGTTTTCGCCGCCAAAAAACCCAAATTTTTTTCGTTTTTCGTCACTCCATGATCTCTGGGCTTATCATAGGGGTGCCTTCTATATTTCGGGATTAGAGAAGAATCGCTTTATTGTTTTTCAAAATATTCCCAGATCTGGACAACTAGTGTCCCATCCCGAAATATAAAAGGCACCCTAAGTAGTAATGTGTATGTACTGTGATTACATTCCTCATCTTGCTGAAACCCAAATCATTTAGTTCCAAATTTTCACCCAAAATTCTAGATGAATCAATGCGATTGTTACCAACTGAGGTAATCGATCCACGAGAGACCGGGCGAATTGTAGATAAATTGCTACCAAAAGTTATTGGAAGTTGTGAGAAATGTCTGAATAAAAGTAAGTAAATCAAATAAAAGTAAGTAAATAAAATTGCGATGTATCGTAAATAAATAATACATAATACAATTACGTTCTTTAATTTCGTCCCCTGTTAGAAAATTAGGTGGTTTTTGGGTTAGAACTAGAGAGAGACCAGCAGATTCAATTAGAATCCTTAATGCTGTTAAAAAAAGAGGTACTAAATGTTGAATTGAACGAAATTGAAGAAAGAATAACCAGAATTTGATTAGCGCATAACTGAGCGAACTGAACCGTTGTGATTTTTGGAAGTAGGGCGGGTGCTTACGCAGCGCTTACTCAGCATTTATGTATTCTAAAAGCAGCAACGTTTCCCAAGGACACTGGGATATATCTTTCGTAGGAGAGTTAAAGATAAAGTTGATCAATAAATGAATCTTTAACACTTTTTTAATAAAGAAATTGATGTGTGTCTCCACATTAAAAAAAGAAAACCCCTTTGCCTATTTTATTTTGCCCCTTTTATTCATCTGTGGGTTTCCTTTCTACTAAATCAAATCAAAGTTGATGCTGAGTTGTTCCTTCTGTTTTTTTTTCTCACCTTTTTGATTCAAGTGCTAGCCAAAAAGCCGCCCCAAAAATTAAGCGCTTGCCCCTCCTTACAGCTCGTTCACACTGCGGGCGATGCGATGCGATAAGAAGCTAAAAACTTCCCATCGCAAGAACAAAAATTTCTTAACATTTAAATAGGAACCGCATGAACCTGCTTGCACCATTCAGACTGCTTGCGATGCGACGCCGCACAGTGGGGCGAAAAACCCGAATTTTGGAAAAAATTATAAAAACAGGTCAATCTTAATGTATTTGGCCATTCTAAATCGAATGGAATTGGTTTCACGCAGATAGAATCAGCCGTTTTGAAGTTATTTCGATTTTAAGGGGGGAGAGTGGATAATTTTTCAGTTTTTCCTAATTATTTGAAAAACTATAAAAGTTACAGCAAAATGGTTCGAGGACTTATTAAACTACTCAAAATTACCTTTGCAATAACATATAATACAATTGACTTATTTTGATAAATTATACCCTAGACCAAAAAATAAAATTGGATATTATCATTTTTTGACATTTACATTTTTACCGTAACTCTGCAAGAATTGCTAGTTGAGCCAGCATAATTTAGGGAAATATTCTTAATAAAATGAAGTTGATGTTTGCTAAAAATTGAGTTGCTCCGACCAGGGACACGCCTGATTCGCCTACTAAAACTTGTTCAAGTCAAAACGTCCATAGCTCCTCTCCAGGGGGAAGGGAGGTGGTAAATTTTGGCTGAACGTCAAGACAGAGTCCCTTTATACTCTCCACCAAAAACTAGTTCAATAGGATGAAAACTACGGTTATCTCCGGTTCAAAGGACCCAACATATTTTACAGTAGATATTCAAAAATCGTGTCTAAAACAGCAAACATGACATAACACAATGGGTTATAAAAGTAGCCTGGGGTCCTGCGGGGTTATGATTCTTACATATTAGTAATCTTGAGACTTTCTGGAATAATGTAGCATAAACAGACGCTTGGAGGCACGTGGAGGTAGTTGTTAAAACTCAATGTGAAAAATCCAGTTAGGGTCAATTTGACCCGCATCAATGATTAAAATTAAATAATTTTTTTTTCCAAATTTTTTTTTTTACTTTTTTTATGCAAACATATTAATTATAATCTAAATATTGAAAATAAAATCATAAAACAAAGTTTTATCCTAATTTATAGTCAGGGTTTTCATTGAAACTTGATTATGGAAAAATGTGCAAAAACTGCAAAATCAACTCTCTACACTTTGAGAGCCGCTGACTTTTATCTATGAAAGATATCGGTCCATTTTTTTTGCAGAAAGAATCTTCATAATGTTTACTATAAGATAAACTATTCACAAAGGCTCTACAATAGTATCAATTTTTTGAATTTTTGCCTCTACGGCACCACTGTGCGCCGGCCGGGTTGGACGATGGAGAATTTTCCATGCCGAATCAGCGTGCTTGTCAGCATTGTCGCCGCTGAAATCTTCTACCAGCGACATGGGGATACGATTTGTGTTTGGATCTGGTTCGTAGTGGGATCGAGTTGTACAATGGTGGCATGATGTATACATAGTATGTATGTATGTTAATAAAAATGGAGGGGTTGGTTTCGTGTTGTTTGGCGCTGTTTGATGCTAATAGAGAGATATCAGCATGATTTGTTTTCAGATCGGCTTTCATTGCCATATGGAATTTTTATATATAATACAAATACATACGTGTCGATGATCATGTATAGTGTTATAGATTTGTTATATTAAATGAATAAATAGTCGTACGTAAGGTAATAAGGGAGTGGTCTAATAAATTGCGTTTGTGGAAATTTACAGTGCTGTGTAACCTAGTAGCGTGCACGTACCCACAAAAAAGGGCGGAGTTCGGATTTGGCAAGAATTGTTTTTATACAAATCTATGAATGGGTCAATGAAGTAACATTTCTGGAAACATGCTGTGCAGCACAATCCGTTTTGTTTGTAGCGTAGGTACATATACGTATAAGAAAATTTCGGAGATATTCCTCCCAGAAAACCGGGGTACCATTTTGGGTCGGGCAACACCTAAATTTGTTTTCTTGTTTTTGATTTCAAATTTGGAATCTGCGGGCAATAATTCTTTTAGTGTTTCTTCCCACGCCGAATGGACGAGTATTTCCCCGAGAAAACAGGAGTAACATTCTGGGGCGGGCAACCCCAAAAACTTTATTCGTTTTATTCTTAATTTGAAATCGGCGACTCAAATTTACCTTAGTGTTTCTACCACGCCGATCGGACCAGCACCGTATAAAATCCCCTTGAAAAATCTGTTTCTTGCCATAGAAACAAATCACGTCGGCTCGCAACAAACATTTCTCGAATATTTTTGAACCAATTACATGATAATTCTCCATTCATATTGCGGAAGAGTTAAAATCGTGGAGGGTCAAAATGTCAAATTGCTTGAATAGCCACTCTTCTAATCTTAATTATGTAATTTCCAAAGTATGTTGGAATTTTTATCACGGAGGGTGTGAGAAGAGGGGAGACAGTACGAAAATACCTGCTTTGAACCTATTCTGGTGACCAAAAAAATTGTTTTTGTGATGTTTTTTTTAGAAAAAAATATAAATTTATTATAATGTGTGCTTTAAATCTAAAACTAAGCTATTTTGCATCATTGCACCGCCGGCTATATATTAAGGCCGCAATGTAGACTCGTAAACGTCAAATCCGCAGATTAAATTGGATTGCATTGTTTTGCTTCTCATGACATTGTTGTTGTTTGCCCGTTTCTGACGAACAATTTAAGCAGGATCCATGCCGTCATCGTACAGCTGAGTTGCGGCCTTGATATATCTAGATGGCGTTGATCATTGACAACATCTGGGGCTATAAGACATAACAAATTTATTTTATTATAATTATTCAATTCGTTACAGAGTTAAAGCCATCATGAAGGGTATGAACATGAATATTTGTTGCGAATAGTCGGGAATAGTTGTTCAATTCATATTTATTTCAAATATGATCTAAAATAGGCTCGAGTTGGTCCTTGTACAACACTTTACTGATCCTGTATCTTAAAAAAAGTCAAATGACAAAGGACAGATACTTAATTGCCCTTAAATCCTTAAATTTACCAATATAAATAGTTCAATATTGATTGGCCATTGGTACAAAATTACATATTTCCGATTACATCGTAATTGTCGGTCTATTACTTCACTTTTAAAATACCGACGAACCATGTTGACGTGCAAATATCATTTGCACTAACATTAATCAAAACTAACGACAAAAGCGGAAAAAGTGTATTGTTTGATACGCATCGTTTTTGTTTTGTTTTTGCTCATTACATTACTTCAGTGTACTTTGAGTCTGTATTTTTATTGTCTCATTGTTTCAACTTGAGTGGAATTTTCTGCTTTTTCCACACGTTTTTTTCGCCTTTTGCTTCTAACAACAACGGTTTCATACCAGGATAAGTGTACGCACGGTATGATAAGTAAATTAACATCCGTCATGTCATATTTCATTCATGAGATGAATAAAAAATCATAACAAAAAAAACATATTTATGTCTATGTAGCCTGAAGCTCTTTGACTGCTTGCTTTGTTATGTATTTCATCCGCCATTCAGGGAAAGGAAAGCCATACGTACAACAACTGCCGGAATTGAAGAAAAATACAGATTTTAAAGTGAAAGAAGAAAAATGCACTTTCATCGGCTGCGAAGGTGGATGCGATGCGTTGCCGTTCAGGTTGGTGGGGTTTGGGGTATGGACTCAGTACAAATTGGTTATCAACATAAATTGTGTAAAAGAAAAACGTAACAATGCTCTTATTTAGAGTTCAGATGATTAAAATAATGTTTAGATGTTTTTTTCATGATAAATTCGGCAATTTTGAAGTTCTTCATGATGTCATGTCACTTTAAAATATTTGTAATAATTATATAATTGTAATAAGTTCAGGTAGGACAATAGTTTTGCACAATCTGTAAAGACATGAGTTCTTAAAAGAATATCATAAATTACATAACGGGTGGCCCAACTAGAATGGACGATGTTAATTAAGTGTCACACCTTAACGGTAAGTTCCTCGCCCAACTTTATTAGACATTTCTTTGCTTCAGTGTTTGGGAAATTCAACCATGGAGAAGTACACAATTGAGCAGCGCGTTAAGGTTGAAGCCTTTTACGAAAATGGACGTTCAAATAAAAAAAATTTTCGTGCACTTCGTGATTTTTTTGGTCAACATAATCGACCAAATAACGGACTTCTTGTGGCCAGAAATCGAGGATATGGACCTGGACGATATGTGGTTCCAACAGGATGGGGCCACTTGCCACACAGCTAACGAAACAATGGCTCTTTTGCACGAGAAATTTAATGGTGTTATCTCTCGTCTTGGCGATGTTAATTGGCCGCCACGATCATGTCATTTGACACCGTTGGACTTCTTTCTCTGGGGATATTTAAAAGAAAAAGTGTACGTCAATAATCCAAAAACAATTTAAGAACTAAAGGATGAGATAATTCAGCACATTAACGATATTCAACCTCAATTGTGTCTAATGGCGCCGGAACAGGGGGGGGGGGGGCAGCGGGGGCAACTGCCCCCTCAATATTTTGGCTAAAGGGGCAATTAGTACCTACTACATTATATTGCACTACATTAAAAATTAAGAATAATTTATTTTTATACATATACAGTGTACATATTCAATTTATTATTCTAGTGCAGACATGTCAAACTCGCGGCTGCGGGCCGCATGCGGCGCATCACGTAGTTTTGTGCGGCCTGCGACCAGGCCGAAGAGACAGAATGTATCGGCACAAAAGTGCTAAAATTAAATATCGGTGTTGAACTTAAGTCGAAATCTTCTTCTCTATTCTACAAACAATTTGCTAACGGTTATTTGATGAGAATTGATGCAGCTTATTCAGCTTTACCGTAGGAAACACTTGCTCCACCACATAACAATAAGTGTTTTTAGCCACCTTAATATCCGAAATTGGTTTATGTTAGCGATCAATTTAGGCTCTCAAGGGTGTTTTGGACTACCTACAGATATTTACCGTGCTATCAGCTGTCCGAAATAAATTCCCAGAAAGTAGTTACTGATTAATTTACAAAATATTCTGTGGTGCTCCGGAAGAAGTGATATTTGGCCCGGGCAGGTTTGAGTTTGACACCCCTGTTCTAGTGGATCAAGAGACGCGAGAGCGTCTCGCCCGCCAAAGGAAAAAGAAAAACGAAAGCGAACAAGTCTATGATTACCGGAGACAACTTGCTTTTTTGTTTGATCAGGCTACAGCCTTCCAGGTAACAGCCCCCAAAAAAAATTTTTTACCAAAATATTACACATATCCTGTTCTAGTGCCTTTCCAAATAAAATCTTCGATCGGCACAATAACGGGTAAGATATATGCAATAAACGGTGAAATTTTCACCCTCACAGACTTAAGCGAGTAACCCAATTTCAGAATGAAATCTACAGTTGCAGAAAGACTTGCTTCTCTGTCTCTCTTCGTGATGGAATTTTTATGAACTTTGGAACGAATGATCCTCTGGTGGTCCTTCTAAAGAATCAATGTCTTCCATTTAGATAAGTGGATGGAATAACGGTAAATTAATAGGTAAAGTTAACAAAAGATTTCCAACAATTGCGTCTATCGGCTCATCGCATTGACCATTTTTTAAAACACACTGCGGCATTGGGATATTTGGATATTGGGACACCGGGAGACTGGGAGACTAGGATCTTGGGGTAGTGAGATATTAGGAAATTGGGACATTAGGGTCTTGGGACATTAGGACATTGGGGCATTAGGCACAATAGGGAAACAGGGACGTGGGGATATCGGCATATTGGGGCATTGGGACATCGGGATATTGGGGCATTGGGACATCAGGATATTGGGACAATGGAACATTGGGATATTGGGACATTAGGACACTGGGAGACTGGGACATTAGGACACTGGGATATTAGAACATTATGACCTTGGGACAATCGGACATTGGGACACTGGTACATAGGGGCATTGGACCACTGAGACATCGGAATGTTGTAACATTGGGACATCGGAATATTCGCACATAGGGGCACTGGGATATAAGAACATGTGAACATTAGGGTCTTGGGTCATTAGGACATTTGGATATTAGGACATCAACACATTAGGACATTGGGACATTAGGTACACTGGGGAAACTGGGACGTGGGAACATTGGGGCACTGGGACATCGGGATATTAGAACATTGGGACATTGTAACATTGGGATATTGGCACATTGGTATATTGGAACATTGGGTTGGGATACTGGGACATTAGGGCACTGAGATACAGGGACATTGGGGCACTGGGATATTAGGACATTAGGCTATTGGGACCTTGGGACACTTGGTATACTGCGACATTGGGACACTGACCACTGGTACATTAGGACATTGGGCCATTGGGATATTATCACATTACGATACTGGGACATTTGGGACATTGGGGTACTGGGATATTAGGAAATTGGGGCATTAGGACCTTGGGACATTAGGACAGTTAGACATTGGGATATTAGGACATTAGGTGGGAGACTGGGACATTAGGATATTCCGATACTGGGACATTGGGACACTAGGGTAGTGGGACATTCCGACATTAAACCATTGGGGCACTGTGATATTTGCACATTGGGACAATAGGGCCTAAATTGGGACACTGGGACAACAGGATATTGGGACATTGGCACATTAGGATATTAGGACATTGGGACACTGGGATATTAGAACATTGGGACATGAGGACACTGTGACAATGGATCTTAGGGCATTAGGGCATTAGGACATTGGAACATTGGGACACTGTGACATTGGGACAATGTGACATTGGGTCACTGGGTCAGGGGGCATTAAGACAGATCAGTAACAGAACGTTAACAAAGCGTTGGTAAGGCAACAACAGAGCGTTAGCAGATCGTTAACAGAGTGTTAACAGAAAATTAACAGAGCCTTAACAGAACGTAAATCGAGTAATAAAAGAAAGGTAACAGACCGTTTACAGAGCGTTAGCCGAATGATTAAAGAGAATTAAAAGAACATTAACAGAACGTTAACAGAGCATTAACGAAAAGATAATAGAGTGTTAAGATAACGTTAATAGAGCATTAACAGAGTTAACAAAAAATTAACAGATTACTAACAGAATGTTAGCAGAGCCATAACACAAAAATAACACAAATCTATTTGCAGAAAATACATATTAATAAACTGTACCCATTTCATCCCAAAATTATTTTTAAAAAAGCTTAGCAACAGCCATTTGTGGCGTATTTGCAATTGCGTTTGTAGTATCTATTTATTTTAAAGAAGACCCTGTGAATATAACTTATGATATTAAATTTATGGAATATGCTGAGCAAAAACCTATTGAAACTTTTCCCAAAACAAAAATATTAGTTGGCTATTTAAGTATGCAAAAATATATGATATCTGACCAAAAACAACAAAGTTGTAAAAGTTACCCCGCCAAAGAAAAATTCATCTGCCGCAAAAAGAATACATATCACTCCAATCCGCTGCTCATATCTAATTTTGTTTGCTGGATGTACTTTTGTTTTAGGTGTAAATGCTGGAGAAGTTTAAATGTACAGGACTACTTCTTAAAGTAATTTGGAGGGAGCCGTCAAAGTGGCACTGAATAAAATGTTAAAGCTCCCACCAAATTACTTTAAGAAATAGTCCTGTACATTTAAACTTCTCCAGCATTTACACCTAAAACAAAAGTACAAGTACAGCGGATTGGAGTGATATGTATTCTTTTTGCGGCAGATGAATTTTTCTTTGGCGGGGTAACTTTTACAACTTTGTTGTTTTTGGTCAGATATTTTTTCCATGATGTAATATCTGGTTCGCAGAAAGTTGCACAGTAAGATTGGGCTGCTATGCTCGATTTCTATATTGTTGAATATGCCGGGAGCTTCACCTACATGTTGCGGCGAAATTGCTGATTAATTTGGAAGTATATCCAGCACAGCAAGTTAATATGGCTAGTAACATTACTTTTGATAGTTCCAGCATCAGCAGCATCATCACAAAGGTCGTTCAGTGTCTTACAACGTCTTTAAACATGGCTACATTCAACAATGACACAAAAACGTCTAACAAATCTAATCCTTCTCCATGTTCACAAAGATCGAACAGGGAATTTAGATCCATCAAAAATCATGAAAGATTTTGTTTCCCGAGGAAACCGGAAAACATCCTTTGGGTAAATCATTTGATCGTTAATTTTTTAAAACTATATAAAATAAAGAATACGTTTATAATCTTCAACACTTCGGAATTATAATGGGATCATAATGGGTAACAAAAAGAAACTTAAAGGTTAGTCTCATATTAAAGACAATACTAGGTGGTTTCTGATCGCTGTTGTTCTCTAATATTTTTCATAATTACTTTTTGGTATCGTTTCACAGGATTTAAGTGCTAGAGCTAGAGGTCTGGTGGTGACCGCTTAATTTAATATGAATTTGAGAACAAAAAAATCTTGCTCCCCCAATAAAAAATTCCTTCCGACGCCACTGACTATGACTCAGAGTAATTGAAAATATGGACCATCGGATAGAAGTATGCCATCTTAGGAAATCAGAATGAAATTTATGGACATCAAATACGTTTGTGCAATGTTCGTCAAAACTATATTTCTAAAATTCCAAAAACCATTATTATAATATACTACCTAAGTTATTCACATTATTAAATTTCTAGTTCCAAGTGAAGCTCTCTTTCCTGCCAGGTTTCTACTACAATTTATCCCTTTGCATTGAGCAGAGCGTTGAAAAGTTTGTCGTGTCCACTTGCATCACCCAATTCGGTATGCGCCTTCACCTTTTTATTCAAGATCATATGCCGCGTTCCAGCTTCAACTGAAAACAATTGCATTTTGAATTCACCCTCCACCATTGGCAGATGCGATGGGATGTTCTCCAATGGTGGCCATACTTTGTTCATTGAATATGTCCCCTGTTGATAAGATTGTGTCAAAATTTGAAAGTATAATGCAAGAAATCATAAAAACGAAATTTTACCGGTTCAATTGGACATTTCTCAGGAACATTACCGTGCTGTTTGATCATAGCAAAAATAAAGACGGCCATCGGATGAATTGCTTTCATTTCCAGAAGATCGCAAACGCTAATGGTTGCATTTGACATGACAAAATGATTACGATTGTCCATAGCTCGAATCTCGGACTCGATGTGAAGTTCCAGCTCGGGAATAGTTTTCAACACTTTGTGTGTGACATTGATGTAGGGTACGGATTTGTCTACAGCGTACGAGTATTCGTAATATGCATTATCGGTCCATGAGTCAATGGTGTCGGGTATAATATTCACTATTTTCTATGAAAAAAATCGTATACAGGTACATAAGGTATGTTAAAGATTTAGAAAATCAAAAATCGTGTACTCACTTCAGAACTACATTTTCCAATTAAACATAAAACGCCCACGACCAGTAAAACCGAGCTGTCGAATCCTCCCATTGTCAAGACTGTTTAGTTTGGACAATGCTTGCGGATGGGACTTATAAAGGCCCGGACTAGGAAGAATTGAGAATTATTATCAACGTCGTTTATCAGTCATGTTTCGGTCAAATGGTGTGAATCGCAGCGAATAATGTATTCATAATTGGATGACAAAGGTTTTTGAAAATGGTAATGATCCGTGACAAATTTCGGTACATTTCATCAAAATTTCGATTAGATACAAATATGATTATGTAAACAAACTTTGGAGCACGTTTGGTCTTGCATAATCAGTAATTTCACTCATGTATAACTCGAGGCTAAAATGATATACACCCACAAAGGTCACTTGTCATCAAAGATAGTATCTGTTAAAAAGATTTTGACTTTGGTCGAGTTTTTTTTATTCAGTTTAACTTTTGCCACATAGCGTTGACATAAACTTATGCGTTCGATTCTCAAAATTAAGCAAATTGCGCCAATCACAAGATCCGCCTCGTACTTTCAGAGCAGGGCTTCCTTTATTAAGTGCTGAAAACAGTCTTGACATAATTATTGGTAATACGATAGTGCAAGTGCAGTATTAAAATGAAATAGGATTTGAAAAATACATGCTACATGGATATCTGTCAGATATCAGCCTTAAGGTTTGTGTTCGTAGAGACGACTCATGGGATGATCGCTCAGCGATCGCACTTAAACTATCGGTTCTTAGCATTTTATGCGTATATTTTCTATACCGATATGTTCCTTTAGGCCATAGTTGATACAAGGAATGTTGCCACATTCAAAAAATATGTAAATAGGGCTCGGAATTGGATGTTAAACTACGATCGCTGAGCGATCATCCCATGAGTCGTCTTTACCAACACAAACCTTTAGGCCTAACAATACAACTCCAAACAACTCAAATCCATCTATGAGATGCAGTCAGCAGTCATCAATGTCTATTATGGATTGAAATATGTGTATCATCTATGTACCTGTATGAAAGGGATAACGAACGTTCACATACCATCAATCAATCATATTAATTAATTATAAGCATGCCTGCAAGATTTCAATGCGCCAAACATTTCGCTTTTTCATCTGGAGTCATGGTATTTCTGAGATTTGTGTGAATTTTATAAGTTTCTTTAAAAAACCATTACGTCTTACCTTATTAAGGTAGATATTGACAACATGATATTTTCTCTTCGTCGTGTATACGAGTGTAAGTAGTTAAACTGATCCTAAACCTGTTACACTAATTAATAAGATTTATCAATTAAAAAATTATTTTATTTTTACTTGTTTCGTATTGCTTTCAATCTTGAAGCTTCAGTTTTGTATACTACGAGTATGTACATTATTTATTTATATTACATTTTAATCTCCTGATACAGAAAGCTCACAAGTTAGTTTATACACCAAATGTTGAGAAACTACACAAAACCTTCTAGGCGAAAACTTGTTATGGGTCGATATTTTTATCATGGATATATTTATTTATTTATGTATAAATTGTGCATATTACGTATATTAGTTCTGTTTTTTTGTGTAGGAATAGTTATTTGACTTATGATATTTGTGCACAAACTGAAAAAAAGGAAAATTTGTATTTAGTGTAATTTTTATCATTAATTAGACAAAGATTGTTTTTTGTTTTGAGAAGATCCGACACATTTTCTTGATCTTTGTTTTGATTATAGAGCAAACTCCCTATCGCAAGTTCGGAGAGGATGGATTTTATTAAATATACTCGCAGTTACCAATGCTGATAGTAACCTTACTAAGTTATGATTTTTATTTTGTACTGCCACATCCATTGGAATATTGGCGCAACCAGGATATTGTCATGGAGAGGTTGAAGACTCTTGGATTATAAGATTGCCGCCGCAAGTTGCGTGATATTGCTACATATTTTCCAGTAATGGAGCTATACCGAGGTGTTTTAAACTTATTTTCGGGTCATGCCATACTCAATGAACACGTTCCTCCTCTTGTTTCCGTGAAAACCCAAATTTGAATCACTCCTGTCAGCACTGAAACTGGTATTTATAGAATAGAAACAGATAGCGAACCCAAAACATGTGCACATTACACTTGATGAAATTTAAATTTCTAGACAATAAGTAGTAATTACACTTTTCCGTGTCCCTGATTTGAACGGACTTTCAATACTTAGTAAATACTTAAACAAAAGGATGCGGATAGGAAATATGCCACTATCTATGCCCCACAAGCGATTCCATAATTGCCGCTCCTTTCCGTTAGGGGATGGGCTTGTATAATTTCAGCTTACATTTTTGTTGGCCATTTTTTTCAACTTCCTAAACTACTGGTATGGAAATAGTCCCTGCAATATTGTTGTCGTTGTTCCCCGTTCCTGAGTCGAGATATATAAAATCCTGCATCGCCGATTTTTTTGCATGATGATTGGGGATGGCCCCCAGATCCTGGGAAAAAAGTCCCAACCGATTAAAAGAGTCTTTTTTCTTTTTTTTGCGATTATATCTGACAGATGCCTCGCATTGTTTTTTTACCATAACTACTTTTCTATTGCGAATTCCACTTTCTAACTCAGAGTAGCTTCGTATACCGAGTACGGAAGCATTTTTGTCTGATAGTGAAAAATGTGGGGTCCTTTGGCTTTACGTAGGAGGATCGGGTATCTATTAGATGCATTGCGAGCACTCGTGTAAGTGATTTGAACATGTAATTGACATAGGCGCAGCAGTATACGATAAAAAAAAATATTTACTACAAGTGCAATACTTTTCGAGTTACACTATTACACCTTTGTTTTACCATTGAAGACTATTTTAAAATTTAGTTATGCTCAGAAACCTGTAAAACTGCAATTATGTAAAACATTTTTATCTCATTTTCTTAACAAAAAAATATTATGACCAGACAAGATTTTCTTCTTTTGATATTGACTATTGGTATGACAAGGCTTCAAATATTCAGATAATGAAGAAAAAACCAAATGAAGATTTTCATTATCTTACAACAGGATGACAAAGTTGGCATTTAATAGATACATTGCGTCAATTCGTGTTACATTTTTTATCGCGACTAACGGAAGGTTAAAAAGCTCCATAACTTTTGAAAAAATACTAGTTTAGCTGTGAAATTTTGTTAAAGTATTCACAATCTGACCAAAAACAACAAAGTTGTAAAAGTTACCCCGCCAAAGAAAAATTCATCTGCCGCAAAAAGAATACATATCACTCCAATCCGCTGCTCATATCTTATTTTTTTTTGCTGGATGTACTTTTGTTTTAGGTGTAAATGCTGGAGAAGCTTAAATGTACAGGACTACTTCTTAAAGTAATTTGGTGGGAGCTTTAACATTTTATTCAGTGCCACTTTGACGGCTCCCTCCAACTTTAAGAAGTAGTCCTGTACATTTAAACTTCTCCAGCATTTACACCTAAAACAAAAGTACATCCAGCAAACAAAATTAGATATGAGCAGCGGATTGGAGTGATATGTATTCTTTTTGCGGCAGATGAATTTTTCTTTGGCGGGGTAACTTTTACAACTTTGTTGTTTTTGGTCAGATATCATATATTTTTGCATACTTAAATAGCCAACTAATATTTTTGTTTTGGGAAAAGTTTCAATAGGTTTTTGTTCAGCATATTCCATAAATTTAATATTATAAGTTATATTCACAGGGTCTTCTTTAAAATAAATAGATACTGCAAACGCAATTACAAATACGCCGCAAATGGCTGTTGCTGAGCTTTTTTAAAAATAATTTTGGGATGAAATGGGTACAGGTTATTTATATGTATTTTGTGCAAAATAGATTTGTGTTGCTCTGCTAACATTCTGTTAGTAATCTGTTAATTTTTTGTTAACTCTGTTAATGCTCTATTAACGTTCTCTTAACACTCTATTATCTTTTCGTTAATGCTCTGTTAACTTTCAGTTAATGTTCTCTTAATTATCTTCAATCATTCGGCTAACGCTCTGTAAACGGTCTTTCTTTTATTACTCGATTTACGTTATGTTAACGTTCTGTTAAGGCTCTGTTAATTTTCTGTTAAAACTCTGTTAACGATCTGCTAACGCTCTGTTGTTGCCTTGCCAACGCTTTGTTAACGTTCTGTTACTGATCTGTCTTAATGCCCCCCTGACCCAGTGTCCCAATGTCACATTGTCCCAATGTCACAGTGTCCCAATGTTCCAATGTCCTAATTCCCTAAGGTCCATTGTCACAGTGTCCTCATGTCCCAATGTTCTAATATCCCAGTGTCCCAATGTCCTAATATCCTAATGTGCCAATGTCCCAATATCCTGATGTCCCAGTGTCCCAATTCAGGTCCTATTGTCCCAATGTGCAAATATCACAGTGCCCCAATGGTTTAATGTCCGAATGTCCCACTACCCTAGTGTCCCAATGTCCCAGTATCGGAATATCCCAATGTCCCAGTCTCCCACATAATGTCCTAATATCCCAATGTCTAACTGTCCTAATGTCCCAAGGTCCTAATGCCCCAATTTCCTAATATCCCAGTACCCCAATGTCCCAAATGTCCCAGTATCCTAATGTGATAATATCCCAATGTCCTAATGTACCAGTGGTCAGTGTCCCAATGTCGCAGTATACCAAGTGTCCCAAGGTCCCAATAGCCTAATGTCCTAATATCCCAGTGCCCCAATGTCCCTGTATCTCAGTGCCCTAATGTCCCAGTATCCCAATGTTCCAATATCACAATGTGCCAATATCCCAATGTTACAATGTCCCAATGTTCTAATACCCCGATGTCCCAGTGCCCCAATGTTCCCACGTCCCAGTTTCCCCAGTGTACCTAATGTCCCAATGTCCTAATGTGTTGATGTCCTAATATCCCAATGTCCTAATGACCCAAGACCCTAATGTTCACATGTTCTTATATCCCAGTGCCCCTATGTGCGAATATCCCGATGTCCCAATGTCACAACATTCCGATGTCTCAGTGGTCCAATGCCCCTATGTACCAGTGTCCCAATGTCCCAATGTCCGAGTGTCCCAAGGTCATAATATCCCAATGTCCTAATATCCCAGTGTCCTAATGTCCCAGTCTCCCAGTGTCCTAATGTCCCAATATCCCAATGTCCCAATGTCCCATTGTCCCAATATCCTGATGTCCCAATGTCCCAATATCCCGATGTTCCAATGCCCCAATATGCCGATGTCCCCACGTCCCTGTTTCCCCATTGTGCCTAATGCCCCAATGTCCTAATGTCCCAAGACCCTAATGTCCCAATTTCCTAATATCCAACTACCCCAAGATCCTAGTCTCCCAGTCTCCCGGTGTCTCAATATCCAAATGTCCCAATGCCGCAGTATGTTTTAAAAAATGGTCAATGCGATGAGCCGATAGACGCAATTGTTGGAAATCTTTTGTTAACTTTACCTATTAATTTACCGTTATTCCATCCACTTATCTAAATGGAAGACATTGATTCTTTAGAAGGACCACCAGAGGATCATTCGTCCAAATTTCATAAAAATCCCATCACGAAGAGAGATAGTAGAAGCAAGTCTTTCTGCAACTGTAGACTTCATTCTGAAATTGGGTTACTCGCTTAAGTCTGTGAGGGTGAAATTTTCACCGTTTATTGCATATATCTTACCCGTTATTGTGCCGATCGAAGATTTTATTTGGAAAGGCACTAGAACAGGATATGTGGAATATTTTGGTAAAAAAAATTTTTTGGGGGCTGTTGCCTGGAAGGCTGTAGCCTGATCAAACAAAAAAGCAAGTTGTCTCCGGTAATCATAGACTTGTTCGCTTTCGTTTTTCTTTTTCCTTTGGCGGGCGAGACGCTCTCGCGTCTCTTGATTGTTCGCTTTCGTTTTTCTTTTTCCTTTGGCGGGCGAGACGCTCTCGCGTCTCTTGATAAGTTCAAGATCATTCTGCGGGAAACGTTGTGTCGCTCCGATGGTTGACTTTTGTTCCCATAATCTGGGGGCCATCACCAACCATCCTGCAAAAATCCCGCTATGTAGGATCTTTTCCGACCAAATATCGTATTTTTTTTAGACTATATGTAATTTATTTGTCAATTCATCCATTGTGTATGAATTTACCAATGCTAAATGCAGTCGAACTTCCCATAAGCGGACACCATTGGGGATTGAGATTTTGTCCGCTTATTGGAAGCGTCCGCTTATGAGAATATTTCACAAAGGTGTAACATTTTATAAAACTAGTTTGGACTGTGCTGCGAATCCATTCAAAACTACTGTGTTTTTCCAATACAATTTTTTTCGCGATCGAGAACACTATTTTTTCAAGAATTCTAAAGGGACTTGTTCTTGCACTTTTTCTGCAAAAGGCAAATTTTTTTTTTCATATTTTAAAAGAATAGAAAACTGTACGATTAAATGCCGTAGCATAAATTGAACTCCTGAATCTCTAAGAAATTCTACCTACATGGAGAGATAAACAAGATTTGTACAGCGATTTCCGGAAAGTGAATTTTGATTTACGCAAAAGACCGACTTTCCGGTAATTTCAAAACTTCTTTGCTCGAAATACAATTCTGTAATGCAAGAATTTCGATTTTTATTTGTGGAACTGTCCGTTTATTAGAGACTTGCTTGTTCAGAAAGGGCATAAAAGTACTGTCCGTGTCCGGCTATTGGAAGTTATTTTTCTAGTAATATATAAGGAAAAACGTCGGGGAAAATATAAGTGTCGGTTTATGAGAAATGTCCGGTTATTATAAGTGTCCGTTTAGGGAAGTTCGACTGTACATAGTTGAATTGTTTGGAAGAAAAGTTTTTCTACTTAACGGAAATATCAATGAATAATACACTCAACAACTTCAGTTTAGTTTCAAAAATTTTTATTTTTAATCTTGCGTGGCTAAATTAACGAATTTAATAGTATTTTGTTCAGAAATATTTAATCGATATATAATTCGTTTTACGAGTATTTGTGTAGTAAGCACGTGATAAACCATCTACATGAGATTGCAAAATATGGTGGGTAAATATTTCGTTGCGAAACAGGATCAAATTCGCAAAAAACCTCAAACGTGACTATCAATTGTATAGCTGTACTGCTTAACGCATTTTGAAGATCGTTTCGGAAATGTAAGCCAAAAAAACGGAAAACCCAAAAAAAATCTGCTGGAATACTAAAAATTGTACGCCGGATAAGACAATATATATTGCTTCACAAATGTCAGTTATAAATCGCGTTACACCTATGTTACGTGAACTGAATCAATTTGGCAAAGCGCTGACCTGTTATTTAGCCCTTTTTTCGAGGATGGCGCTACTTAATATGGCAAAGGTGGTTACTATGGTCAGGCGGTGTATGTTTCCGGAGGGAGTAGGCGAACTTATTTTTACATAATGAACAATTGTTGATTTTAAATTCAAAACTGAAGAAGCAACACGCATAAAAAACAGCCTGGCAAAAACCCTAGGCACAAAATTGTCGCATGGAACTGCAATGACTGGAAATTAAGTTACTAAAACTGATTTTTGAGATATGAAAGGATACAAACGGTCGTTTTGCCGTAGATGTGCTCTAATTTAGAAGAGCTCCTCGCACGTTGTTTGAGACTTTACTACTTATAACGAATAGGAACAATAATTGCAACACTTCAAATAAAAAAAACACCTTGGATATCTGTAAAGTTCTAGTTCTAACAAAAAATAACAAATAATATTCTGACTAAAATGGACAATGGAATACCGTTATGTAATCCAGACAAAATGCGCAAACTTTTGAAATTACTTGCCGCAAGATCCCATTTTTTGCGAATAATCTGACATCTCATAGACGGAAACTCTTACTCTCTCCCACATATTTTAATATGAAACCCACTTCTAATAGCCAGACACTCCCATAACCGGACACGGACAGTATTTTTATGCCGTCTCGCAAGGGACAGTTCTAAAAATAAAATTGCCAAAGAATTTTTGTATTAGAGAATTGTATTTCGGGGAAAGCGTTTTGTGATTACCGAAAAATGGCTGCGAATCTCTCTCGGTGCAGGTATATTCACACTTTTTCTTAGAAATTCACAAGTCAAATCACAATCGTTCAATTTACATTTTTTTTTTAATTATGCGACAAAAGATATTTAAAGGGTAATAATGAAAAAAATAGTGTTCTTGCTCTTGAACAAAAAAAATGCATTAGAAAAATTCAACTGGCAGTTATTTTGAAAAAGTGTTCAGATAATGAATTTCCCATTACCGTCACTGATCAAAATTGTGGTCACCGAACTCCGATTCTTTGTCACGACCGCCAAAGAATCATGCATACCAAATTTGGTGTAGATCGCACCACGGCATGTGTGTTAGCCCATACATTTTTATACCCTTCGCTCATAGAGTGAAAGGGTATATTAACTTTGTCATGAAGTTTGTAACGCATTGAAGGAAGCATCTCCGACCATATAAAAAGTATACATATATGATCAGCATGACTTGGGGAGTCGATTGGGCGATGTCCGTCTGTCCGTCTGTCTGTCTGTCTGTCTGTTGCGACGCGTTTTACTCAGCCAATTTAGAAGCTATGAAGCTGAAATTTTGCACATATGCTTCTTTTTGCTGCAGGCAGTTTGTATGTTTGAATCGATAAAATCGGACAATGGGGTCATGGGGCTGCCATACAAACCCAACTCACCAAATTAGGTTCTTCTAAGAAAAACTTTTTTATTTGTGTACCAATTTCAACTAAATTTCACACAAATGTGTTTCTATTGATGACACAGAACATACGTAAGATTGGATCAAATCAGACCATGGGGTCATGGGGCTGCCATACAAATGTAACTCCCCAAATTAGGTTCTTCTAAGAAAAACTTTTTTATTTGTGTACCAATTTCAACCAAATTTCACACAAATGTGTTTCTGTTGATGACACAGAACATACGTAAGATTGGATCAAATTGGACCATGATTTCATGGGGCTGCCATACAAATGTAGCTCCCCAAATTATAGGTTCTTCTAAGAAAAACTTTTTTATTTATGCATCAATTTCAAACAAATTCCACACTAATGTATTTCTATGGATGACACAAACCATATGTAAGAATGGATCAAATCGGACCATGGGGTCATGGGGCTGCCATACAAACCCAACCCCCCATTTTGGTTCTTCTAAGAAACATTTTCTACACTAATTTCACAAAACCTTGAATTAATTTGTCTTTACTAAAGCAACAAAAAAGTTCAAAACGAATGGAATCGTACTGTGGGGTCATGCTCCCGCAACTCAATAAAATTTTAAATATTTTTATTTGCCCACTTATTTCAACCAAGCCCAAAACTTTTGTCAAGACGGAAGAATAAGAATGAGGAGGGGGATTAAATGCAAGTGATAGGTACGCCCGAAAAGAACTTTTAGCCCAAAGAGAGCGAAGGGTATCCAAATTTCGACCGCGTCCGAAATTAGCTTCGCCCCCTAGTTTACTATCGTTTTCGCCGTAGTGGATATCATTTTGAATTAAAAAAAAATTAATTGATAAGATAAAACTCCCTCAATTTTTTAATGTCTACATTGCCTAGAAAATAAAATAATGCAATGAATAGCACACCTGCATCATTTCACTTTAACCTCAGGATTAGTGTGAAACATGATCAAAACATCAAGTATGAATTTCCATAGAAATTGAAACCCATTGTAATAATTCTCTTGTTTGTGATCCTCAAATATTTTTCAAACGCAATGCGCAATCCCAGTTAAAACCATCGCAATTAACATAAACATAAAAGGGAAGACCACTTTTTTGTAATTCGAAAATTTGTCTTTTACGAGTATTTATCTACAATAAATCTGTTGCTATCAAAAAATCTATGTCGGCTGTTGAAAACATTGTTCGTTTGATTGTAGGTATGTACATATCTCTCTCTCTTCATTACCGTAACTCCTAGTGGAGCATGGTGCGTTGATGACTACCGTGTGTAGTCATCAACGTTACAAAGACAACTGAATTCGGAGTGTGATACGGTTGTCAGCTATACCACTTCCTAGTCGCATTGTTAGTTTATTTTTCTACGATAAGAATATTTCTTATCATCTTCTTCTGAATAATAAACTTGCGACGAGTCGTGCCGAGTTTCGAAACTCGTTTCTCTATGAGTGTCTATTTCACAGAGTGGCGACCGAACGATCACGGCCACATATATGAACTTCCAATTAAAAACTATTTCATGGGAGAACAATTTTAATTAAGTCGCTTTTGTGCCTCAACAAAAAACACAACTGCGACTTGCATGAGGAGAATGACCAAAATTCAAAGCTTGCGTTTTCTGGTTCCAAAAAAAGAAATCATTAACTTCTGTGTATGTATGTCTTTTTCTAAGTTTATAAGCCAAAACTAATCAGCTGAATTAGTATGCATCCCATTACATACACGTATGTAGCTGGATTGGTTGGGCGAAGAAACATACAACACAGTGTGTTTCTTGACCATGTTGTGACCAATTTTAAATCTTCACTATAAACTGTGCTATAAGATTGTGTACAAGAGTATACAAAATTAAAATTGCTAAAAGCGCAGTAGGATGTGGTGAATGTTATAGTTCTGTTGAGTTTGCTAACATCATGAATATTTATATGCATTTACTTGGGAGTGCTTATGGTTGAGTGTGTAAGTTGAGTGCTCCACGCAACGATACTTTTCAAGTAACGTGTAAATTGTGGATATGTTTGTTAATAAACATGTAAGTAACTCACTGAAAAAGCAAGGAAAATTGCCATCGACAGACGGTGTTCTACTTTTTGTTGAAAATTGTTGTTTTCCAATGAGATATATATATCTACCTATAGGATGGCCACTATTTGTAATTACAATGACTGACTGACTGGGTATGATTTAACAAGTAATTAAAATACTCTCTCATTAGGAAACAAGCCATATGGTATTTTTTTATTTTAATTTTAATTGGAATTTAATTTTTTTTAAGAAATTCTTTCTTTTCAATAAGTTACTATGTAACTTTAATATATTCTAGCAATTTATAAAATAAATTAATGTGTATTTTCTTTACTTACAGGTAAATATAACCATCATAATCGATCTGATAAATTAGGACAAGAGAAATGGTAAATGAAGAAGAAGTGTTATGCTAAGAAAGTTCATATCAAAATTGTTCTAAAAAATGTTTTTAGCATTATAAAGAAATAGGCGAAATTATGTATATCTGAATTTTTATGGAATTATTGGGGACGGACCTCTGATTATGGGGAAAAGGTCCAGACCTATAGGGGATCCGGAACATGGAAAAAAAGGGAAAGGGGGAGGCATTTTTTTCGATTATTTAAAAAACGATAAAATCTACAAAAGAAGTATTGAGAACGAAAAAAAAACATAAAATTTCATTTGCAAAATCTATTAGTCAACGTCAAAAACAAATGATAGCGCACACGGTGAACTCTACGAAAAAAGATATCGAAAAATTTCAGTCACCTATTTGTAAAGTCATGCACAATCCAAAGGTCAGCTCAAAAAAACTAAAACAGTTACTTTTCGGGTTCATTGGAAATGATAAAATAAATAAATAACAGGCGCGACAAACCAACATTGGACTAAGGCCGCAGGATGTGTTAGTGACATCCTATTTCCAAGATCTTATCTGCTTTTTGTTGAGGTAATGAGATCAGCATCACGCTCAGCAGTGTTATTTATCCCCATAAATGGGTACTCGTTTAACATCTGAGTGAGATCATAGTCCGTCACAAGCTCGTGAGTTCGAAAAACACCATGGAACACGGTGAGATTCGAACTCATGACCCTCATTGGAAATGATAAAAGAGTATTTTCTTGCCGTTATAGTAAAACGTAGTGACCACCAAGTGTGCTATATGATTTGGACCATTTTTTTTTAATTAGTCCATAGAGTAAGAAATAAATTTACTTTTAAAAACCTCCATATAACTCTCGAAAGAGCGTCAGTTGAGTCGATATAGGACTGCCATTATCCCTCACATTTGAATTTGCCATAACGGGATGCCCAGAACTTCGGCGTTACAAGTATAGCAGAATAGAAATTAAACGACCCAGTTCGTAAAGGTCAGAACAAGACTCACTCTCTCGTTTATTTTCGAACATCATACAGTGGTAGTCTTATATACATACAGCCTGTTGCCGGGTGGATACGGGGACGCCCGCCCGCGTTATTGCCTACAATTCGGCCATCCTGACAAGCGAGATCATCTCATCTCGTGTCTCTCTCTCTGGTTCCTTTTAACCCCGAGTGGGGCATAGGGCATTGACTACGCCTCTTTTCCACCTCTGCCTATTAGCAGCCATCGCCTTTAGCTGGTCCCACGATTTGCCTATAGATTTTCCTTCTGCCTCAACAGATCTTCTCCATGTATTTTTGGGTCGTCCCACACGACGGCTAGCATTGGTTCCCTGAGGATTCCAATCTAGGGCCTGTTTAGCAATGTTTTTTTTTGTTTTTTTTTGTTCTTTTCGAAGTGTATGACCTATCCACTGCCACTTTCGCCTTTTGATGTCGATGCCTATCCTATTTTGGCGAGTAGTTTTGAGGAGGTCGTCGTTAGATATAACCTCAGGCCAGCGAATTTGTAGGATGCGTCGTAGGCACTGATTCACGAAAGTTTGCAGTTTGGTGGTAATGTCACTGGTCACCTTCCACGTGGAACACCCATATAAAAGTACATATTTTACATTGCTTTCGAAGATCCGGAGTTTGGTATTTCTGGAGATGTTGTGGTTTTGCCAGAGAGGAGTCAGGCTGAAAAATACTGCTCGGGCTTTATTTATACGCGACTCTACATCGGCATCAGCCCCACCATCCGCGGTCACTACGCTTCCAAGGTAAGTAAAGTCCTCGACTTTTTCTATCGGTTGTCCGGAGATAGAAATGGTGTTTTGCCCTCCTGATGACAAGCTCATGTATTTAGTCTTAGCGGCATTAATTTTTAAGGCAGCGCTTCGACTTTCACGATGCAAAGCATCCGTCATTTGAGCCAGATTATCTGGTGTGTTTGAGAGAAGGCAAATGTCGTCCGCGTAGTCCAGGTGCTGAAGGTAATCGAATAATTTCCACCTGATACCCTTACTTTTATGGTCGCGTAGAGAATCGCAGATTACGTCGTTGATGGTAATAAGGAACAGCATTGGTGATAAAATACAGCCTTGTCTGACTCCATTATTCACCTCAAAAGGACTGGACAATTCACCCTTGTGCAAGACATGACATTGGGCTCCATTATAGGACTCCTTTATGATGGAAATAAGTTTCTCTGGTATGCCTCTCCTACGCAAGGCTGTCCAGATATAAGCCCGGTCAACGCTGTCAAACGCCTTCTCGAAGTCAATGAACATAAGATGTAACGGGGATCTCCATTCAGCGGATTGTTCAATTATAATTCGGAGGGTGTTGATATGATCGCTACATGAAAAACCCTCACGAAAACCAGCTTGTTCATTGTTCAGAGTGCGGTCGATCGTGGTCTTGATCCGGTCCAAGATTATTTTGGCCATCAGTTTAGAGACTGCAGGGAGGAGACAGATTCCACGCCAATTATTGCAATCCTTGAGATTTCCTTTCTTAGGGATTTTAACAATGACGCCCTTCTTCCATTCTTGAGGGAGAGTCTCGGTTGTCCAACACTCTTGGATCAGGGGTAGAAGAATATCCGATGTAGCGTTGGTATCCGCTTTTAAAAGTTCCATGGGGATACCTGCCCCCGGGGCTTTACCAGCTTCCAATGATTTAAGGGCCTTAATTATTTCCAGCTTGGATGGTACACCGGTATTAATTCTGGCCATTTGCGGAAGACTTGCTGCTTCCGGTGGAGGTGGGCTTGAAGGGTTGAAGTTGTTGTTAAGTACCTCCATGAAATGCTCTCTCCAACGGCGCTGTTGTTGTTCGTCTTTGACTAGCAGAGACCCGTCTTTATCTTTTACAGGATGCTCATGGGTAAAAGATTTGCCAGTCAATGGCTTAATGAGCTTGTAAAGGGTCCCACTGTCACCACGGTAAGCCGCATCTTCTGCCTCCACCGCTAACGCGTTGATGTTGTTGCGTTTATCACGTCTTACGCTTCTCTGCACTCTTTTTTGAAGAGAATTGTACTCGGTCCGCAGTTGTTGCTTGACTGTAGTGTCAGTAGCCGAGTTCAATTGCTCTTTAATTCTCTTCCGTGCAGTTATCAGAGACCATGTATCGTCGCTGATAAATGGTCTCCTACCTCGCTGAAGTCTACCCACAAATGTTTCGCCACACGATATAAAAGCGTCCTTCACAATGTTCCATCTATCATCAATTGATGAAGGAGTATCTGGTGTTTGTGCATTAGCTATCTCGTGCAATGCACTAGAAATTGCACGTTTTGTTGATGGATCTTTAAGTTTTCGCACATTAAATCGTGGCGATACACGCTCGTTTTGTGTGTGACGAATAGCAGCGGTGCGCAAGCGAATGTTTGCGATGACAAGTTGGTGATCGCTGCCTACATCAGCACCACGCTTAGCCCTGACGTCCATGAGACAATTCCTCCATGTTTTGGAGATGGCATCTCGTGTAGAGTTATTGAATTTTTGATTTCTTAACGAAGCTAGCGGGGCTCCCTGTATCCATCAGGCACTCTAAATAGAAATAAGTTTTAAGTTCGTTACATAATTTACATTTGAGATATCTTAACCTTCGGGCGGGCGCAATGCATCTGACAGATTAAGTGACTAGTTTTTGTTGCGCCAATCAGCGATATGAAAAAGGAGAGATCTGAAACTCATAGTAGCTTAATCTTTATCGCTCAACTACCCAAAGCAGTTTTCAGTTTATATCTACCATATGTCTGAGGGGTGGGAGGGGATGAATTAATCTCTCAGATGTATTGCGCCCGATTGTGTTATTTTCTCCTTTTCTATGAAAATTTCCACTTGTTATACTCTTCACATTTCGTAATAACGTTGTGTTGACTTTTAGGCTCACCAAATCATTTAATAGTGTGTTTTTAGTAAAATAAGCTAACATTTTTTAAGCGGTCGAGTTGTTGGAGGATTTTTACATATTGAAGCGATTGAAAGCGGAATATTTTTAGGAAATTGAAAATGTGAAGGATATCAAACTTTGTGAGCCCGTTTTTATTTCTAAAATTTCGTAGAACTGTTTCAAAAAGACAATAGCACAATAAATAAGAGTCTAAAATATACAGAAACTTAATTTCACCCTTTTTTCTGCACTTAATCTGTCAGATGCATTGCGCCCGATCGTGTTAGGATTAGTATTGCGCCCGCCGGAAGGTTAAGTACAAAACCTCGGGTTTGCTGGTCTTACGCTCTGGACATGCAGCCACGCAATGATGGGAGCTTCTACAAAATGGCAAAATGTCCTATGGAGTTGCAGTTATAGCATCGTGTTGTTTGTTTCTTGTTTCCCTCTTTAAGATCGTCTAGCTTTATTTTCGAAAATGCCGCGGCAAGTTGTGACCTGGTCTCGAAGCATTGCAGTTTCGCGTGGTCCTGGCGATTTCTGGCTGGGATGCCATCGATGAGATAGTCGACCAACTCCTCATCCCGTAGTTCGAGTCGGGTAGCCAAAATCATTTTGTCGTTGTAGTAAGCGAGGAAATCTTCGCTGGCCTGCCATTTTCGGGCTTCGAATCTTTGGCGCAACATAAATCTTGTGTCGCGGTCGCCGAATAGGTCGATCATCTCGTTGAGCAGCACGTCTGGATCCTCCTGCACAAAGTTGCGTCTCTAGTGTAACCAGGATTGTACCTTGCCTCGCCTTCGGCATTAGAAGCGCTTTTGCGGTGCTGGCGTCCCGGCAATACAAGATCTTCGGCGACATGGTGCCGTCGTACTCAGGCAACAGTTCTTTTAAGACTACGAACGGTACTTTTTCTTTGCGACGACCACATTCGCCACGACGGACATTTCCATCATCCATTTGTTTTGTTGATGTTTTTATTATTATCTTTGTACCGATCAAGACAATCGTTTTTATTAAAGTCATTTTCTGTCATTGTTTTTGTTACACTCATTTTCGGTTAATTTGTTGCGGCAGTACTCATTTTTATTAAGACAGCTTCTATCGTTTTCATTGCACGCATTTTTATCAAGATTGAGACTATCATTTCCAGCTAATTTGTTGCGACAACACTCGGTTTTATTAATACCGCTTCTATCGTTTCTATTACACTAATTTTTATTAAGATTGGCACTATCATTTTCAACTGATTTGTTGCGGCAACACTCGGTTTTATTAGTGTCACTTCTATAATTTTCTTCATTGTCACCGTTAACACCATATTTTCATTTTTTGTTTCCCGCGCTTGGGCACTCAATTGTTTTTCGAAGAATTCTTTCTCTTTTAGCAACAAGTCTCTCTCTCTTTTTATTACTTCTTTTTCTTTGTTTAATACTTCAACTTCTCTCCGGAGAAGTTCGTATCGTACTCCCTTAGCGACACCGTGTTTCTCTCGCTCACACTCTGCTCATTTTGTTCGCCGGCTTCTTCTTTTTTGTTATCACCGAGGACGGGACACTCTCCTCTTAAACGACACGTGCACCTCGTTCAAACGCGACGCTAACGTGTTCTTTGTCCCGTTTGAGGGGAGATGCAAGGCTGTGTGAAGTTAGCCAGTCATTTTTTTGAAATTAGGTCCTTTTGCTCGGTGAACCGTTTGTTCTACAGCGGCTACGTTTGTTCTTGATTGTTCGCCAATTAATATCGTTTGTTCTTCTCTAATTATTTAATTATAGCAACTTTAAAATTGTGAGTGTGAACTTAGCCAGTCATTTTTAAATATGGGTCGGAAAGGTATAGGTTTGGTATCAATCGAAAGCCAGACGTTTGTTCATTTTGTAGGGCGTTTGTTCATCCTGGAAACGGAAGGATACAGGAATTATTAAGGAAAAAGAGATTAGTTGTGACGTCATCTTCACTCAACCAACGCCATCTACTCAGCTCAGCTGTACGATGATGGTGTGGATCTTGCATAAATTGTTCGCGGGACACGGGTTGCCCGTACAGCTGAACTGAGTAGATGGCGCTGGTTGAGTGAAGATGACGTCACAACTAATCTCTTTTTCCTTAATAATTCCTGTATCCTTCCGTTTCCAGGATGAACAAACGCCCTACAAAATGAACAAACGTCTGGCTTTCGATTGATACCAAACCTATACCTTTCCGACCCATATTTAAAAATGACTGGCTAAGTTCACACTCACAATTTTAAAGTTGCTATAATTAAATAATTAGAGAAGAACAAACGATATTAATTGGCGAACAATCAAGAACAAACGTAGCCGCTGTAGAACAAACGGTTCACCGAGCAAAAGGACCTAATTTCAAAAAAATGACTGGCTAACTTCACACAGCCGAGATGCAACGCCTGTAGCCACGCGCGCAGTTCTGATGCCGTAAACGAACTCACGTTTACCGTTTCACTCATCTTCTCGGCTGTGATGGCAATCGCGTGCTCGTATAAGCCAAAAAAAAAACCCACAGATTGAGATTGTCGCGGACTAACAAGCCAAACGGAAAAAAAGAAAAAAAAAATATTGTATTTCCGCACACGCGAAATATGTAGGTTGGTGAGCTGTAGCGGAATAGGAATTAAACGACCCAGTTCGTCTAAAGGTCAGAAGAAGACTCACTCTCTCGTTTATTTTCGAACATTATACAGTGGTACAGTCTTATATACCTACATACAGCCTGTTGCCGGGTGGATACGGGGACGCCCGCCCACGTTATTCCCTACACAAGTTACAAGTTTATCGACATGAAAGGGTGTCCTACACTATTCGCCGAAAATCAGCTAAATAGGATTACAAATAAGGATACCTACCAAAAGTTTGTTCTTCACAGTAATACTTTTTTAAATCACTTTGTGTTTTATAGGATAATGGTATCCTTTCTTGCCGATAAACCAAAATTCAACCTCCTCTGTTTTGACTGTGCATGTGTGCAAATTTTGCATAATCCCTTTCTAACGTGCTTCTATCGAAGACAGAAGAAGAACAGTCGAAAACAGACTGTGGTGTCAATGGACAGCCATAGCCCACTTCTAAAAAAAAGTTTTTTTTTTTTCAGAGAAAAACGTTATTTATTGACGACCTATAACTAGACTATTTATATATTCAGCTCCATCCACGTAACGTTGGGGTCACAGCCATAGAAGCCCCAGCAACAAAAACATGTTCTTTTGAGAAAAACTTTTTTATTTGTGAACCAATCTTCACTAAACCACACATAAATGTTTTTCTTTCCAGAATTTAGGTTATACATGTATGAGAACGGATTGAGTCGAACTATGGGATTGCCGTAGAATCTCGACTTTGATTGAATCTCGTGCATGAAATTTTAAGGTGTTACTTTCTTGCGGACAACGTTGGAAAAACACTGAAATTAATTAAACCTTCCGGTGAAGGGCATAGCCGTGCGAAAGAATTATGGTGCATGCCGGGGCGATAGCTCGATTTAAAGCGATTCGCATTTTTTCCAAAATTAGGAAATCTGTGAGATGTGTTAAACTCGTGGCCCGGGGGCTTGCGGCCTAACTCGTCATTTTTTATGCGGTCCACGTCGATGGAATGGGATATTTATCAATTGAATTCAAAAATCATACAAATAAATAGAGAAATTCGAAAAAATTGTAATACCTAAGTTGAGTTGCGAAAATTTTTGGCTTGTCGCATTATTTGAGTATTAAAAATCAAAAGTAAATAATGAAAGCTTGGGAATCAATGAAATATAAAAAAGGTTTGGCGCTTTTAAAATGTTTGAAGGTAAGATCAGGACCTCTTCATAGAATAGTTTTCATCAGTTTCCGATAAATTCTATAGTTTCACTTCAAAAATCTTTTCGAAAAGAATAAACTGATTTCACAATTTCTGTTGGTTACCTCTTTTCAGTCCTTTTTGCGCATCAACAATCATTGAGACCCAATATCCTGACTATATCTTTATCAATAATTGTAACGACCTGGTCTTCCAAGTTTAAAAAGCACATAAGCAACAGTACAAATTTACTACTGCCGCATATTCACTAGTCTATTGATTTTGGTCCGGAGAAAATACAGAGAAACTGTTTTGAACAAAAATCCGAAGCCAATGCCCCTTTGCGCAGTTTGTTTTGATACTACCTAACCTTTATCCGAAATTGTAAAACGAGGTAAAAATAAGGATCAATTATGTTTTTAATATCACCTGCTTGTAATGAAGTTTCATGCAATACCTGTAAAGCGGTTAGCACGCTCGCCTTCAAAGTAAAGGTTTACAATACATACGAGACCCACTACCGGCAAAGCGTGCCTTTTCATATTAAATGTACAAATAACAAACCCTCGAATCCAGAACTAAATGTCGCTAAAGCTCGTCCTCTTTTCCTCATCACGGACAGATCGAGTCTGATTTGGGGGTTTCCTAAAACGTACCTGCTTAATACACGGACTGATATCGGGAGGAGGAAATCAGTCATGCAGTACACTCAAAAAAATTTTACTCCAATAATATGAGGAAGCTTTTTTTCCTTCTATTATAGTAGTAAATTTACACCACGATATGAGCGAGAGTAATTTCACACTTTACGGTGTAAATATTTACTACAAAATTGGTGTAAATCTACAAACGGTAATAAGTAAATTTGCAAACATAAATAAGTCAACGTACTTTTAGACTTATGTAAATTGAAATCAGAAATAAGTAAATTTGCACTGGAAAAAATGTAAATTTACACCGGCAAATATGTAAATTTACATCCGGGTTTATAATGATATTTACGGCAGCCGGTTTTTCGATGTAAATCGTCCTGGAGCTACCCGTTATTCCAACGGCCAAGAGCTGCTACACCCTTTCGGTTCAAGAGCCAAAAAGTGCTACAACAACAACAATAATATAATGCTCACACGAACGCACTTCGGGCGGAACAGACTAACTGCACACAGAACAAGCCACTTATGAGATACAGGAAAATGCAATAATGCACAAAAGTATTGTACACAGAAGTAAGTGTATTTTTTTTTACCAAAATCGTAATATACATGAAAATTTCCTTAAAAGTACAACTTCCAATTGGTAAATATACACTGAAAATGTAAAGTTACATAAAAATAAAGTAATGACACATCTTCACAGCAAATTTGGTGTAAAATTACACCAAAATAGAGTAATATTAAAAATCTGTGTAATACTACACTATTTTGTGGATTTACTAGAAATTTTGTTGAAAAATAAACGTTTACTGTAATTTTGCGAGAAAAAAGGTGTAAAATTGAACGAGTTTTCGATGTAATTCAACCTTGTTTTTTACAGTGTACCCAGCCAGAATAAATCATTGTCCCTTGAGAATATTATCGCGTGAAGGAGATTGTAAAGATCCAGGTCAATGGCCCATCACTGTGCAGCACAGTTCTGCGATGTTTCTGCAGGGGTATATAAATGTGCTCACCCACCCATTCGAAATTCACCTGTTCAAGAATCCACACACCAAAATCTACCCGTTTCGTTTTGACGGTTCTAACTAGTTGCATTTTCATAGAAACTTTTCAAAAATATTTTTTTCTTTATTGTACTAATATCATCATTTCGCCTGGATTCCATATGTATGTAAATGTTGTTAAGGTGTCCAGATAGTTCAAGTTTGATTAGGCTGGAGTCTACGAGGGCAGTTCAAATATGATGGAGACAAACGCTGTAGATAGCGCGCATGTATGTTTTGAGGGTCACGGCTTCAGGATATGATAACTGGGTCCCTTATGAATAGAGTGGCATTGTTTTCGTCGCGAAGGGATGTTTTATGCTCGTGCTACGACCATGAGTGAACATCAAGTGCCGACCGCCGTTTCGCAACGTATTGTAATTCGTTTTTAAGTGAGGGATGGCGTCAAAATACGGAATTTTGTCTGCGTTTGCAAAATCAGTTCGGTAGTGAGTGCCTGAGTAGGGCTGCTGTGTTTAAATGGCCCAAAGCGGCCAAGGGTGGCCGTGAAGCCGTCGACAATGAGCCGCATGATTGTCGAATGCGAACCAGCATCACAACAGACAATATTCGCCGGGTAGAACAACTCATTTTGGAGGACCGTGGAATGAATGTTCGAGACATTTCCGCTAAACTCGGTATCAGTATTGGTAGTGTAGAGTCTCCCATCCAACACCTTAAATATCGCAAAATAACGGCGCGAAGGGTTCCCAAACTGTTGAGCTTCGGAACACTCCCCTACATTCAGAAAAATCTCATCACTTAAATTTAAAGCGAAACATATTAAAAATAAAATTGGAATTCATCAATTAATCATTTTAAAAACAAATAGTTTTATATTTTAATTAATAGGATTCATTTTAATGATCTGTTCAAAATTGACTGAAACATCGATGTAAATATGTTCAACTTTGTTTTATTTTGAAGGCAGTGTCCATCACATGCTATTTTGTTCAGTGCTAGTAATCTCAGATAGCTTAGGTGTAGGAAGTAGGACCACAGATCAGATATACATAGATCAGGAACTTAGAACAAAATTATTTTGCCAGAGGGAAACCACTACAAATAAATAATGTGAGACGAATAGAATTTCCATTAAACTGCCCATTGTATTGAGAAAGACAGCTATAGCTAATTTTTGTATACCAGAGAGAGTCATAAAGTTTTACTTTTAAGTGTATGCGTGGTCGAAAACATTAATTGCAGTCGTGTGCGTTAACTTTTTCAATGAATTGCATTAGTGTGTAAATTTCAATTGAGTAAAATTTCAATTGAGATTATTATTTTATTATTTAGAGTGGTTGTTATATAGAAAAGCGTTCTTAAATTGTCGATAATCGTTTTATTGTACGTAAAATAGTATGATTTGATGTTATGGGTTGAAGACAATCCATTTGTGGTCAGGAAAATAATATTACACGGCAACTCTAATGTAGACGAAAATTGACACGACCATTTCGTGAACAATACGACATTTTGCATGCATTTTTTTTTATGTTCACTTGCGTGAAGATCCACTTGGAGACGAAAAATGTTGATAGTTTGTGTTTTTTACATAATTTTCTATAATACGTTAATGTAACGAATATAATCTTCATCCTCAATAAACAAATATGAAGTGCTTGTTCACGGCGCATTTCCAGTTTTAGACGGAGACTCCACCCATCTCGACCCAGAACTGAAAACGGTCAATTTGTGTGCCTGTAGCGGGAGAGTGGAGGTGGACTATTTAGGAGGAGATTTTTTTTACATTTAAGAAAGAGATCGAATCGTTAAGCTAGTTAGTCTATTCATTCTTATGGATTTAAATGATGCTAAGGGGAAGGCTTCGATTATTCAGTATCTTCCTGTATGTACACGTTACTTACAGTACACACTCAAAGGTAAAATGTTTTTCAGCCGATTTTAATTTTGTATGGAGTTCCAACTCTATTCCTACTCTATGGTAGGACTACGAAACGATTCCCAGTAGAAGCAAAGTGAAAAATATTTTTTTTTTTAATATTTTAAAAACAGTTAAGTATAAAACAAAGTAAAATCACTTTTAAAATAAAGTGATATTCCCTTTTGATTTGACATGCAGCAATTTGAAAAGTACAAGAATCACTTTAATATTTCCACTATTGATTCAAAATGAAACATTTTTGAATTAAACGTAAAGGTATATGGAGCCAAATCATATTTGAGCATTTTTGAATCATATCTATTATTTTTGATTTTATAACGATTTTTTTCTAAGTGTACAGTCCGGATTTATTACCCTGCGACTACCATATGTGTGAACCATATCGATTTATAATATTCGTTTGCTTTACCAAACCTTCCTCCATAATCTCAAAGAAGCAGAATTAAAACAATTTCTGAACGCCTGAGTGTAAATCTTACAACACTGACTCTTACTCACATATTCACAGCTTTCGCAAAGTACTCTGAATCGATAGCCCATTTCTCGATCTATTTATGTTGGCGATTTTGTCAGCAAATCCTTTTCCGTGTCTTTAGGTAAAGCGCATATGCTCCGGGATTTGGTAATTGTCTAGTTAACGTAATAACGTACATAAATATTCTCAATATTCAATTGTGATAAGCAAACTGATGTAAATTTGAATTTATGGATTTTGTCTTTTTGGATTTTGACTTTGTGAATTATGACTTTATGGATTTTGTCTTTGTGAAAAAAAATTACATTAATATATTTAACCCATTTCGAACAAAGATTTAATTTTAAATTCTTAGAGGGAAACAAGTCCCACATCTATGTGTAAAATTAAATTTGTTATTTAAAATTAACTTAACGTTAACTCAGCCGTTTATAGGCACTTTCGAATCAACGTTACAATGCATACATATAATTTCGGAGTGTATATAATGTTGCAAGCACTATATATTTCCTATCCTCACATGTACTCAAATTTTGGACCACGCCGAGATTCGATCTACGGACCTCTAGATTACTAGCATCGTAGAGTGGCGACTCAACCAAGTGAGCCACAGAGCGTGGTAGAATACTATCGACAAGATTTACGAAATGTAAAAATGAAATGATGAAAAATTACATTCATTTGATTTAATTTTACATTAAATGATGAAAAATTACATTCACTTGATTTAATTTTCCTTTTTTTGTTTGTTAAATTACAGTAGCAATGTGATTTCGCAATATTTTATTTAAAATTTAATAGTTGTCATTTATTTTAACCTTTTGCTAAAGAAATGTGTAAGATTAAATTTCAAATTTTTTTTTTAGCTTTTTTTTGTAGTAATTTCTACTACACTTTGTGTGGGAAATTCATTAAACTTTTTACTGTGTACTTGAAGTGTAATAAAATTCAAAACGTAACTGATTACTGTAAAACGGCAAGGAAAAAGAAAAATAAGCATCAATCAAAAGCCTTGCACATCGAGGTTCGGCCTCGGTATGGTTTGCGTCCAAAAAAATGGTTTTACCAAGCGACAAACCTTCAGAGCACAAATAGTTTGAAGTGATATTTTTGGTGAATAGTCACCTCGAACCGCATGTTATCGTCCTAGAGCCTATAAATGAGGGCTACTATATTCAATTATCCCTCGAGGATGGAATGATGTAAAATGTTGTCTCCGTAATCTGAAAACCGCCATAAAAGAATTAAGTCTTCTAAAAAAATTGTTGTCTCTAAAACCTATTTTTCCTTGGGTATTTGAAAAGGGTCACCAGAATGCTAAGGCCGCCCCTGGATAGCTCAATGATGTTCATGAAGTACTACATAAATTTAATGTTTGTAAAAAAATGTTTTTTATTCATATTCGGATTGTACTCGACAATGAATACTTTTTTCTACTTTCTAGTATGTAAACATGTTTCGCGTAAGTAACTGCACACATTTTACTGATGAGGTTTTCCAAAATAATACAAAAATGATTGGCATCTAAATAATCTCCTAAATTGCAATTCAAAAATACGAAAATACCCTTCTACTCATACACCTTGCAAAAACTTAATTTTACATTAAATTTCAATTCGCTAGAAAAAAATTGTTACAATCCGGTAAACGAAATTCAAACAATAGGCAAGCGAAACAACCTCTCTAAGGTATTGACTATTGCAACAAGTACCTCTTCGGCAAACAATGCAACTAACATCATCTTAAACCATTCACAAAAATATTCCAAAGTACACCATGGATGGCGTATGTAGACGTTCTTCTATTGATTTCTTTCAATAGCATGTTAAATTCATTATGCAATATTGGAGCACTCTTCGCTAGATTCCTCTCAAGAAATCGTCAAGATATTTATGCTAATGACTTTTAAATACCATCTTTATAACAGATACATACATTTAATATTGAAAAGAGGATCTTACAAGAAGTTCGGCAAACAAAAAACTTGAACGAAGCTGAAAAAAAAACGCAGCGGCATTCAGTCCCTGAAGATATTGCAAAAAACTGAATGAATTCTTTAGCAGGTTGAGCAAGTGAATTTACTCTCGGTGTTGTTTTGCTGTTCAATTAATTTGAATTGGAATTTTGTAGCCATCTAAATGGGACTATATTCACAACAGCAGGTATGTAAGCAAGTACAACAGACGCTGTATATAATACAAATCAACGTCAATACAGGGAAGAGATGAAGTGGATACCTTTTTTTTTTTGTCTGTATGTACGTATCTTGAAATTTTGGCGCCGCACAAATGCGACGACGACCTTCAGTGGGCGGAATGGAGATTATTTGCTTTAAACTGAAATTTCGTTGATTACATACTTTCATTTTTCATACAATTAATTTTTTTCCTCTCTCTCACTTCTCTGCTTAGGGCAACAAACAACATTGTTCGAATAACGAATGAGATAGATATCGAAAATTAGGGGTGGTTAAGTATGCAAAGTTTTAATTAGTGCATTTTTTTATGAACATTGAAACGAATTTTGATTGGTCTTCAGATATTATATTTCGCAAACCGCAGACTTTTTCAGAATTTTGTCATAGTTTTCGTCGAAAATCAATTTTGTATAAGATTTTCTGGCTTTTGCCTATACTAAGGAGACCAAATCGCTGAGAGACCAATGCAAACATTTTCAAAACTATCAGATTAACTCTAACTTCTATAGAGAGGTTTAATAATCATTTACGCGAATACGATGCACAAGTCTCTCAGGATTATAGGGATTACCTAACCTAATCGAAAAGTTCAATACAAGAGTCCGCCTGTCACCAAAAACTTACGATGAAACGTTGCCAACCGTTGGCGTCGTCACAGATTTCGGAACTGCAATAAATCATCTTCTTACAATGTCGTGAAAAATATTCGCGTAAAAACTATTAGCGTAGTCTAGTGATTAAATCATTGCTCTTGCGATCGAGTTTTAACCGAGCGACACAGGGAAGATTGGATTCTTCTTCCTGTAGTATTACCTAAGCCTAAGTTGGGGAGGGTCTTGCATTCAGGTGGCTATGAGCTCACATTGTATTCAAGTCGCTGCGATAGTTATTATATTACACATACCAACACGGATACCAATTATATCGTAGTAAAAATATTCAAGTGGAAAAGCATTTTTAAATTTGTTGTCTCATTTCTTAAAAAAAAAATGAATAAACGACATACCCTATCCGATATCTTCCCGTCAAAACGCATGGTCCTGAAAAGTCTGAAGATTGTATCGACTATTCTGAATAGCTTAGCTCCGTTATTCTGGTTGACTTTGCCTTTGAAAAAGAGTTAGAACAACGAACATAAGTCACGCAGAGCTGTTCTTTGAATAGCGCTTGGTATTTTATTGGGTGAAATCGAGAATGATGTATGCTGAATGCATTTTCTTTACGCTTCTCAATGCTATAGGGCCGGTCGAAATGCTGTACTGAACAGCAAAATGCTGTACGTCTGGTCAGCTTAGCCTATACGTGTATCATTACCATGAGCAATTTGCTCATTATTTTATGGCAACAAAAATCTGCAAGCACAAAAATATCAGAGTAATATTTTTAAATTTTAATTGACATCACCACTTGGCCTACCTGCCTAGCATCTTTGAAATTTGTAAGCATGTCTCTATGTTTTTAACCTTGAATTTTTCAGTTTCAAGCACATTACAAATCTTTGATCTTTATACCCCTTAAAAGCCAATTTAATTTTTTCTTAAGTGTCAAATTTGAGAATTGTTTCATGCACTTTGAATATTATAAATGACAAATTTGCACTCGGTGGGTTGTAAATTAATATTAAACATTTTTTCTTGTAGCTTTCGTCGTTTAGTAGAGAGTGTTAATATAATTCCTTTCAGCATAAATAGTCTAAGAAAAATGGCATATTTGGTCGGCAAAAATCCTACATTGGATTTTTTTTTGGATTATGGTTGGGAATGGTCCCCAGATTATGGCTAAAAAGTCCCAACCGATTGGGGGTCCGCAACCTTAAATAAATGGGAGAAATTGGAGAAAGGGGAGAAAGGGGGGCATTTTTTGCGATTACTTCAAAAACGGTAAGAGATGCAGAAAAATATTCTGAGGACGAAAAAAACTACATAAAATTATCTTTGCAATGATATATAACATATTAGAGTTGAATTGAATATTTCGGCGTTAGACTAGAACATAAATTAGACTATTTTCATTTTAGACCTTTTTTAAAAGCTCCATAACTTTTGAAAGAATGCTAGTTCAGCCGTAAAATTTTGTAAAAGTATTCACAATAAGTTCAAGATCATTTTAAGATAAACATTGAGTCGTTCCGGTCCAGGGCCCCCATTAGTGACCCCTCCCATCAAAAATCAGCTCATGCGGATAAAAACTAAGGGTATCTCCCATACAAAGTGACCCATCAGGAGTTTGTTCTACGTACTACTTATTTTATAAACTGTAGAACAATGTTGTCTTGGGTCACTTTGTATGCGGGAGGTACCCTTAGTTTTTATCCCAATGAGCTGATTTTTTATGGGTGGGGTGACTATGACCTCCAATCGCAACAAACCAAAATTTAGCACTCTGCTCCAATTTTGGGGGGAGTTATGGACATGCCGTTTTGACAAATTAAAATGGGGGGATAATGGGGGTCTTTGACCGGAGCGACTCAATGTTTACGTTAAAATGATCTTGAACTTATATATAGCATTTTCAGGTCAAGTAAATAACTTTCCGAGTCAAATAGATAAATGTCCGAAACAAATAGGTAAATTTCCAAATCAACAAAGCACGTTTGCAGATCAAATAGATAAATGTCCGAAACAAAAACATGAATTCCTAAATGATAAAAAATTAATAAACAAATCATAAAAATAAATTTCCAAATCAAAAAAATAAATGTCCAAATCAGAAAAATTAAAGTACAATTCAAATAAAAAATTGTCCAAAACAGAAAAATAAATTCACAAATCAAAAAAATGATTTTTTCCATCAAAAAACATATTTCACAAATCAAATAAACAATGCTTCGTATGAAGGAAACGATTTAAACAGATAGTACTTTAATATAGTAAATAATGTGCTTTTATATGAATTTCGTTGAGCATTGAAAAAATAATTAATTATTTCAATCTGAATAAGATTTTGTTTATTCAAAATGACGTATATGTAATTGTCAATTGTACTACACACGCTTGGAATAGGACGATATAAATTGTTTTCTTAGACGTTATTTGCCATCTCTAATCTACCATAACTTCCTCAAAACTCAAGTCACAGCAGCTGAGCTTTCTAAAATTTTTATTTTACATTAGAATCGAAGATAGAGGTGACCTCAGAATGATGGAGGATGGAGGTTCGGGAACATAACGGAATCTATACATTGACAGTGTCTTCGAGTCTGTAAGACCCAGTGTCGGTACTTAAAAGTTAAAATTATTAGGTCTCGATTGAATTTGAATAAAAGCTCCAAATTAGTAGTGTTTTTAATTTTTTTTTGCAAGAGGACGTTTAGCTTCTTATCGTCATGATCAATTAGATTCCGTTACCAAGGAGGAGGGAGGGTGGCATTCCAGGGGAATAAACCCGAGCAAATATTAGATCAGGTAAATGCAGTGAAGAATACACACGGTTAAACGTAGATAACAATATATTTTATAATAACCGAATTGATGTTAACGATATTAATATTTTACAACGAATGACATATTTTAATTAATTCTGAATATAAGTCAATAGTAAGCGTAGAAGGTGAACTACTAGGTTTATATAATTGTAAATCCAACACTTCCCCTCAATTGTATGAACCAACATTTAAGAGTCCTTGAGTCCCAAACCGTGAACACAATTGTCTAACTTTATTCCAGATAATGGTTTAGTAAGAACATCAGCTGTCATTTCTTCGGTAGGCAGGAACTTTATACTGATAGGATAAGTCTTGATCGCTTGTCGAATGAAATGATGTTTGATGTCAATGTGTTTGGTTCGAGAGTGAAAAACGGGATTCTCGACCAATCTTCCAGCGGATTGATTATCGTTGAAAATCGTGATCTTGGTTAATGTGTCAAGCCCAAGCTCTTGCACAAAGCTTGACAAATGAATGGCTTCTCGAATGGCCTCGGAGAGACTTACATATTCGGCCTCAGTAGATGATAATGCCACAATTCGCTGCTTGCGCGAGGTCCAAGATATTGCAGCTCCGGATAATGAAAAATTGTATCACGAATAAGACTTCCTATCGATGCTACAACTTCCCCAGTCCGCGTCAGCATATCCATGGATGCCTTTATCGTCTTTCGTGTACACTAACTTCCGATTAATTGTACCATGGAGATATCTTAGTATCCTCTTAGCGGATTGCCAGTGAGCTTCGCCATTGTAATTGTTGAATTGGCTTAGCATAGTCACTGCATGAGTAATGTCAGGGCGTGTTCCGATGGCGATGTACATCAGTGCTCCGATGAGCTCACGATACGGATAACATGTTTTGTTTCCTTCAGCGTCTGTAGCTCGTTCGAGTTTCGTGCCGAGAGCTACCGGAGATTTAACACCTTTGCAGTCCGACATCTTGAATTTTCGGAGAACTTCTCTGATGTATCCACTTTGACAAATAGAAATCTGATTTTCTTTCTGTTCGACTTCGATTCCAAGACAGTATTTAATATTACCAAGGTCTTTCACCTGGTATTCGGACGAGAGCTTACGTTTTATTTCGTCGACTCGCTTCGGATTGTTAGACGCGATTACGATGTCATCGACGTATATAAGTACAAACGTGCTTCCCCTTGAATAATGATCCACATAAACACATGGGTCAGACGTCGTTGGTGACAATTCGAGTGATCTGAGAGTGCCACTGAGTTTTGTGTGCCATTGTTTTCCAGCTTGACGCAGGCCGTAAAGTGCCTTGCGAAGTTTACATACTTTATCTCCAGAGCTCAGTTTTTGGATCATGCGTTTGGATTTGGCGACCAAAACTTCATCCTTTTCGAATTCGACAATCCTCTTCAAGGCATCTTCCAGTAGAGTCGGCTGTTCCATATATACAAGAGTATCCATTTCTCCATTAAGATACGCTGTAGTGATATCCAGCTGTGTCACTTGAAGTCCATATTTAGCAGACAGTGCCATTAACAGTCGAAATGAATCCAGGCGCGCCACTGGGGCAAAAGTATTGGTAAAGTCAATACCGGGCAGTTGGGAAAATCCGCGAGCAACAATTCGGGCCTTACGTCGATCGAAACTCCCATCCGGATTGAATTTGTTGCACAGGACGGTACGACATGAAATGACATGGTGATTGTCTGGTCGTTCGACTATCTCCCAGGTACCATTTGCCACCAAGCACTTTGTTTCGGTGCAGATTGCTTTAAGCCACTCTTCTTTTTCTTCACTCTTTAGGGCGTCGTCAAGAGAAACTTCAATGGCGGTCATCACTGTGCAATCTTCTTCAGCAGTGTTTTCAAGGACTTCATTGACTGGAAACTGGAGGGGTTCTTGTTGTTCCACTTCGTTTCTTGCGTCTGCGTCACTTGAGACTTCGTCATCGACTTGCTCATTATATTGCTTCCTTGGGCGACCTCTCTTGCCAGTTCTTATTAATTTTGGTCTGCCAGCGAGCCTCTTCGGTCTTGCAACCTCAGCCTCGTTGTCGATCTCCACATATTCAGGTTGAGATTCTTGAATAGGATGGATGATGCTGGCGTCCAATGTTATCTCCCTGGTGGTGTGTTTTTCTGGTTTCTGTTCCGAATGTTCGTTACGATCTTTGGATGACCTTGATTCAAATTCATTAAAGAATCTAACATCTCGAGATATTCTAATCTTTCGATCCTCGGGTATCCAAATGCGATATGCTTTGGAATTATCGTCATATCCAACAAAGAATCCGGGAATCCCCTTTGGTTCAAACTTCCCTCTTCCCGGGAACTTGTCGAGTACGAACACTTTTTCGCCGAATGAGCGAAGATGTGAGAGATTCGGCTTTTTCCCGGTCCATCTTTCAATTGGGGTTATCCCGTCTGGTAACGCCTTTGTAGGGCACCGATTTCTCGTATAATTTGCCGTTGCGATCGCCTCTGCCCAAAGTGATGGGGGTAAACTCGCGTCGATTTGCATACAACGCGCGGTTTCGACCAAAGTGCGATTTTTCCGCTCAGCTATACCATTTTGTTGCGGCGTGTGGGGTGCTGTTAAACGCTGTTGAATGCCTGAAGCTTTTAGAAAATCTGTCATTTCTTTATTGACAAATTCTCCTCCGTTATCGGACTGAATCGCTTTAATTTTACATTCAAGTTGATTTTCGACAAGATTTTTATAGTCTTTGAATTTCTGAATGGCTTCACTTTTGTGTTTCAGAAAATATACGATGCATAGTCTGCTATAATCGTCTATAAAAGTAACGAAATAGCGTGCGCCTCCCGATGATTGCGTACGCATCGGTCCGCATATGTCCGTATGCACCAGCTCGAGAAGTTCGGTCGAGTAATTTTCGCGTAAACCAAAAGGAGTTCTTGACATTTTTCCGGCAATACATGACTCACATTTAATTTCGTTTATCGCTGTATTAATCTTCAGGCCATTCACATTCCCATCCTTGGCGAGTACTGACAGATCGCGGGTGTTGAGATGCCCCAAGCGAGTATGCCAAATTTCAACTTCGGTCTTGGGTCTCATATCTTCGTTGATAACATTCGCGCGTTGTTCGCGTTCGCGGAGGAAAAATAAGTCACCAATGCGTTCGGCAATTAACATCGTTTTGCCTAATTGATTCTTCACGACGGCACGCGTTTTCTCGAAAGTCACTTCGTGGCCCCGATCCACAATTTTTGCGATTGACACGAGATTAGAACGTAAATCTGGCACATATAATGTATTTTTCAATGTCACTATACCGTCCGAATTATTTGCGATCGCGATATTTACGTCACCTTTTCCGATTACACGAGTTTCCGAATTGTTCGCAAGTTTTAATGCACTGTTTTTATTACTTATATTCACAAACGCACTTTCATCGGAGCATAAGTGTGAAGTACACCCCGAATCTAAACACCAAAGGATGTTCGATCCTTCTGAATTACGCGCGTTTTCTGCGAAATAACAACAATTCGCCTCGTTTAATTTGTCTTTATTGACTTGCATATTTTTTTTATGCCAACACTCATTTTCTTTATGCCCACTTTTACGACAATAACCGCACTTATACCGAGCTTTTGTGTCCGATTTAGATTTTGGTTTATTGTCATTAGCAAAACAACTGTTCTTCGAATCACTAACACAATTTCCACCTTTTTGATGGAACTTACTGGGCAGTTTATGATTCCTCGCAAACATGGCTGCGCTGTTCTCATTACTCGACTTTTGATTCCGCGCATTGTGCTCCTCTATGATTTTTATTTTGAGGGCATCCACGTCGGGCAAATTGTCGCGAGATTCAATGGCACAACGGAAATTTTCGACACTGCTTGGCAAGCTGTATAGTAACATTATGGTCAAAAGGTCGCCATTAATGTCAATTTCCATGGCTTTCAGTTTATCGACGGTGTCGAAAAATTGAGCGAGATGTGTCTTGAGATCGTCGTCGTCTTGCATTTTCTGCTGTGTGAGACGTTTGAGGAGGGTTGCTTTACGTGCAGGACCTTTCGAGGCGTAAACGGATTCAAGTTTGATCCATACATCGCGAGAAGTAGTGCAGCCCCGAATTTGCGCGAGTTCCGAGGGATTAATCGTTAAGATTAGGTCGGCTTTCGCCTTCCGATCGTTCGCTCTCCAGGTTTTTAATTCTGCTTGCTCCGCTTCTCCGCCTGTCACGACGGGCATGGTTATCTCACCGGAGACATATCCCCATGCATCGTTTTTAACGAGTAAAGCCTCGGCTTGAATACACCATGTGTCGTAATTATCGCGAGAAAGTAATTCGAGTTTCGTTGCCATCGTCGCGTACGCCATATTTTGGCTAGTGACTCGACCACACTCTATACCGTTCAAACACGATGATTTTCTAACTCGACTTTACGCGTTCGCGGATACGTTTTATATTTTTATTTTTATATTATTATTTATTAACCGTGCTAAGCATTTATCTGGGCCCATAACCTATTAGATCAGGTAAATGCAGTGAAGAATACACACGGTTAAACGTAGATAACAATATATTTTATAATAACCGAATTGATGTTAACGATATTAATATTTTACAACGAATGACATATTTTAATTAATTCTGAATATAAGTCAATAGTAAGCGTAGAAGGTGAACTACTAGGTTTATATAATTGTAAATCCAACAGCAAATAATCAGGGGAAAATGCGGGAGAGTCTGCACCCTAAGCATACACATTGACACAGCTTTTAGTAACGGTGATCCGATTCAGACAGGATTCTGTTGAATTATACGAATTGTAGTGTTCAGCTGATGTCGTGTACCTTTACTAATAGAGAGTTTCAGCATGTCGTACTATCGTACACATTTCAACTTTAATCGACAGTCTCCGCTGTTTAACTTACGTCAAAAAAAAACTTACGCCTACTTGAGACAAGTAAAATTGTGATATACTGTTTTTTTTTGTGCGCTACACAAGCGAATTTTCCTTTGAAATCTCATAGATTTCCACTTCCAACCGCCCGTTAATATATATCTAGGGGTGTCATAAATTTGATATAATTTAATTTTTCTTTTTAGAAGAACCTTTGAAAATTTATTTATTTGATTTGGAAATTTATTTATTTGATTTAGTTTTCTGGCATGTAAATCTATTTATTCGATTTGGAATTTTATTTATTTGATTTGTAAATTTATTTTCCTGATTTGGACATTTATTTTTTTGATTTGGAAATTTATTCTTTTGTTTTGTTTATTTATTTTTTTTTTCATTTAGAAGTTCATTTATTTCGTCCGGAAATTTATTTATTTGATCCGGAGTCGTGTTTTGTTGATTCGGAAATTTATTTTTTTGATCCGGAAATGTATTTTGTTTATTCAGAAATTTATCTATTTGTCTCGGAGAGTTATTTACTTGACCTGGAAATGCTATACAAAATTTTCCGGCTGAACTAGCTTTCTTTCAAAAGTTATGGAGCTTATAACAAAGGTCTAAAATGAAAATATTCTATTTTTTTTTGTTAGGCTAGCGCCGAAATATTTAATTAAACTCTAATGTGTTTTATATCATAGGAAAGGTAATTTTCTGTTGTTTGTGTATCTCTTGCCGTTTTTGAAATAATCGCAAACAAACCGAAAAAATGCCACCTTTTCCCACCTTTATTTTTAAGCTTGCGGACCCCCAATCGGTTGGGACTTTTTATGCCATCATCTCGGGACCATCCCCAACCATAATGAAAAAAAAATTCCGATGTGGGATTTTTGCCGTTCGATGGCCATATTTTGGTCCAATTTTCTTAGACTAAAAGACGAATCTCAAGGTTCAAGGAGGACCGTCGCCGCGTGTTTGTTGCAATGCTAAGTTTTCTCTCGTAATAAAAAACGACAAAAAATATTTATGAGTACATACGTACGTACATACACATAGTTTGTTTGAATCAGTCATAGCAATTAAGGTAAATCTTGTGTTAAAAGATTTAATAGGTGTCGCGAGTATAGTCGTTGAAATTTTGCTGAGATGTTAATTGAAGACGTTTTTTGCGTGTCAAAGTTAACGTGGTATGGTGATGATGACCGCGCGAAGAACGTGATTCATCCATCATGGATGGCCTAGATTTTTACTGTTTTAGTAATTATGGAAGTTTTTACTAATTGGATGTTATTTCAGATAGAGACATTAAATTTAGGCACAATTTCAGATTAAATTTGGCATTTTATATTTTATCGGATTTTAATTGCTTAGTTATCGCTGCTAACTAGTTTGCAGCAGAATTCAATTAAAACCAACCTATTGAGCTTTCAATTCATATGCAGATACATACTTCAAAACCGGATCAATGTTTAAGTGCTTCGGTACTATCAGCCAGCAATAAAAAGAGTCGTCAAAGCATTGCGTACAGGCTCCTTACTCCGAATCAAAGTTGAAAAATAAATCGAAATATTCCTGGTCTAAGTGCTTAAGGAGTGTGGCAGGTCTGCAATGAAAAAAAAATCAAATGATTTTGAAATTAATTGTGAAGATGGTTTCGGAAAAAATAATAATAAAAATCCTTTACGTATAGTTTAGTCACAAATTCGAATTTAAAAAATTGCCAATTTTACGTTTTCATCATTTTACTACTTTTTCACTGACTATTTTTTGTATTATTAGGTTTTAAAAGGTTTTTGACTTGAAGTAGTCAATTTTCTATTGATAGGTTGAATTAAACTTAATTTGCATTAAACGAGGAAATTCCTTTATTTAAATTAGTAACTAAGTTTTTTCTGCAAAATGTTAATACAAAAAAACCATTGACTCTAAGGTTTGTATTACTAAAATGTAAATTGGAGTATTTCCATCTAAAGTTTTTTTTACAAAAAAAAAGTAAAAATTACCAATATTATGCACCAAGGGTGTCAAACCCAAAACCTGGCCCTTCAGATTTGAGTGGGCCCCACGAGGAAAATTTCGAAAACTTTTTACTTTTAAAAATATGCCAGTCTTAATTTCCTGATTATCCGTGAGAACTTCCACCTTTCGAAATTGTATTTCAAGAACATCAGAAGAAATAAGACAAAACGTGAAAACGCGAAACCTCCGCCAAATTTTCGATGGTTAAAAAATGGTCGCACAGGTCGACCAAAACAACAATGGGAGCAAAACTGTCAGACTAAAATAATTGCGGAAGAATGACTGAAAATAAGAAACCTGGGCTGTTATTTCACATCCCGGTGATTTCCTCATGAATTCCAGGATTTCAGGAGTTTTTAAGGCTTGGCCATTGTCCCAAATAAATCTCAATTTAAGATGAGTAGTTTGGCTGGTGTAGCGGTTAGTGCGCGCACCTTCGGTGCACAGGGTCATGATTTCGAATCTCACCGTGGATCATGGTGTTTTTCGAACTCACGAGCTTGCGACGGACTATGATCTCACTCAGATGTTAAACGAGTACCCATTTATGGGGATAAATAACACTGCTGAGCGTGATGCTGATCTCATTACCTAAACAAAAGCAGATAAGATCTTGGAAATAGGATGTCACTAACACATCCTGCGGCCTTAGTCCAATGCTGGATTGTCGCGCCTGTTATTTTATTTATTTAAGATGTTCTAGTCCATAAGAATTATAATGCAACTCTGTTCGATAAACCCAAACACTTTTTTCTGAATTGCATTTTGGGACAGAACCGTTTCATGAAAAGGCTTAATATTTTTTATGAAACCAAATAACCACCAGCAAATATTTTGTAGTATTAAGAGTTAAGTTCCTGAAACATATAGTTTAAGCTTGCCTAAGCCGACTTTCTGGCGAGTTTTAGTATTTTTTGAGACTTAAGTTCAACTTTTGAATTTTTCTTCCTTACCATTTTCACAATTTTTATGTTCACACATTGCATTGCTTCCACATGACCGCGGGCCGCGAGTTTGACATGTCTGTGTACACACACAGGACTCGACATGAATTTCGGAAAAGATAGCCTAAGCAGGGTCAGTAATAGAAATTAAAATGGCTCTACGACTCTCTGTATGTTTTAGTCGAAAGCATATCAATAGCGGTGAGTGCTCTACTCCTTCGACGGCAAAGTTCCTCTAGTGTGGAGCATTCTTTCTTGAGCTTTGTCCATTGGAAGATTTACTTGAAGAATTTTCTTCTTTCGGGGAATTTCTCGTTGCCGAATTTAAGAACGTAGGTCAATTTTCTAATAAGGCTGGCAACTTGGAAAATATTAATTGAGTATGGGAACAATTTAAAGGGAATTCCTGTACTTGAGCGTAATGCTTTGATTTTTATTAGATTTGATTAAATTTATTATTTGAATTCAGTAGACTCGCGATAACATGAACAATTAGAAGCAAAATCAGTTCAAGCTTACGAGCTGTTCATGTTAGTGGATAGTTTTATGCTCACAATAATAAAATAAATATCGTTAATGAAAACTATATTTAAATAAAAATAAATAAATAACAGGCGCGACAATCCAGCATTGGACTAAGGCCGCAGGATGTGTTAGTGACATCCTATTTCCAAGATCTTATCTGCTTTTTGTTGAGGTAATGAGATCAGCATCACGCTCAGCAGTGTTATTTATCCCCATAAATGGGTACTCGTTTAACATCTGAGTGAGATCATAGTCCGTCACAAGCTCGTGAGTCCGAAAAACACCATGGATGATGGTGAGATTCGAACTCATGACCCTGTGCACCGAAGGTGCGCGCACTAACCGCTACACCAGCCAGACTACAACTATACAACTACAAACTATATTTAACGAACATCAATAATTCATTGAACAACCCTTATTAACAGACTTAAATTTTGCCTAGATCTTTGATGATCATGCAAATTGATCAGAAAGTTCAAGTTTTAGAGGTAAAAATTGGGAAACTGTTCAAGTTTGAGAGGTGGCAATGGCGAAAATTAGCTGTTCATGTTATTGGATAATTCAAGTTTTCGATGTTCAAGTCAGCGCGAGCCTACTGCATTTATTAAAAAATAGTTCAAAAATTCAAATTATTTACAAAAATTCTCTATTCTCTTTTGCACAAAAACGTTTTGCCGACTGCTTCGATAATTTTTACAGGGCTCTTCATGTAATCTTTGCGAGCTAGAAATTTAGTTCATGTAACTTTATTTAAAACGAGACCGAGGCCAATTTCGGGCGCGGCCGAAATTTGAATACCCGTCACATTTGAACGAAACTTAAGGTTCTTTTGTATTAATAATTTCTACCGCAGCCCTATGACGTGTTCCGATTCCATCTGTTCCTGGATGCGTTAAGGCTAATCCAGGAACACACTTGGATGCATTTTGGTTAAGATTAAAAAAAAAGTTTTCTTACAAGAACCTAATATTTTGGGGTTGGTTTGTATGACGCTCTGTGATGTAATGTTCCGATTCTATCCATTCCTAGATATGTTTTGAGGCGTTACTAGGAACACATTTGATTGAAGTTGGGATACGATTGGTTCATAAAGAAAAACGTTTTCTTAGAAGAACCTAATTTCCAGTGGCTACTTTGTATGACAGTCCAATGACGTAGTGTTCCGATCTCATCTGTTCCTATATTTGTTTTGAGGCCTTACTAGGTACACGTTTGGGTAAAGTTTGGTTAAGGCCGGATTAAAAAGGAAAAAGTTTTTCTTAGAAGAACTTAATTTTCAGCGGTTTGGTTTGTATGGCAGCCCTATGACGTAATGTTCTGATTCCATTCGTTCCTAGATATATTTTGAGGCTTTATAAGGAACATACTTGGGTGAAGTTTAGTTAAGATTGGTAGATAAAGAAAAAAGTTTTTCTTAGAAGAAATTAATTTTCAGAGGTTGGTTTCTATGGCAACCCCATGGTCCGATTCCATTCATTCTGACATATTTACAGTGTACACTAAAAAGAAACTTGTATACAAAATTTCAGCCCGATAGCTTCAAAACTGAGGGACAAGTTTGCATTGAAACAGATGGACAGACAGACAGACACACAGACGGACATCGCTCAATCGATTTCTCTCGTCACACTGATCAATAACATGGGGGAACTGCATTTTGTTTATTTAGATTTGATATTCATTTCTAGCTAATTTTTGATCGTAGAATTCGGAAATGCTAACCGTTTTTTCTCCTATACGTCCAGTTTTTGAGATACAGGGAGCTAAAATTTTGGCCCCCATACAAACCTTCCTTCCATTTAAATCAAAACAAACGAAGCTTGTTAGACTTTTTTTTATTTATAAATATTGATTTTACATCTTAACAATATTACCTAAGAATTAAAAAAAAATGTGACAAAAATTTCGGTTTGTATCTTTTTCTGGAGTGTTCAATTTCAGGACAGTCCCGTTTTATGCCCCAACAATAGTCCGCCATCATATTCACATCCCATCTGCCTTGATATCGAGAGCAGGACATTCGGCATAACAGCTATAGCAGGATGGAAGGTTAAGGTCGAAAAAGCAGGATTGTCCTGCCAAAAACAGGATGGATATGACCATTGTATAATGGTAGTAGCCTCGTGAAATATTAGGCTTTCTCCAAATCGGAGCGAAAGTGAAATAGTGCGTGATTGAGGGTTTGCATGAAAACCGAACTGCGCGATGTGTACAGTGCAATACTCGCAATTGCCGGATTTCTATGCAACTAACGAATAGTTGTTCAGAATCTGCAGAATGCGAAACACAATCAAAAAAACGCAACTTCGTTGGTTTGCCAAATGTAGACGATTATAGTTCATCGGTGTTTATTTTAAAAAGGGACTCATTACGTTGACCACAAAATTTCTAGAAAGCTTCGCGATCATTAACACGGTGTGACCAGTGTGATCGATTTTCGTCTTCATTACCATCCCACGTCTAACATCCGGACATCCACACGGGGAGGAACGCTGTGTGCACATGTGACACATAAAAAGTAAATGTGTTCACATGATCGTTATCATTGGGCTGGAAAGGATCTTTGCATCTTTAGACGGCTGTAATTTCCGAACGATGACAGCTAGAACCTTGAAACATTCACCAAAAGTGGCCATTGCGGTGCTCTACGACTGTGCTGAATTTCAAGATTTTTAAGAGGCCCTGTCTATCATCATTTTAAATTCTGTTGTCTTTCATCTTTAATTGAACTTTTTGCACAAAACCATCATTTTTTTCGATTACCACCATTTATCTCCCCCAAATGAATACTTTGTGCGGTTCTTTTAATAGTTAGGCATTTTCTTAAAAACTCCTACTGGTGACATACTAGCCCGATTCCCAGCATTGAACTCTGCGAAAAACGTATACGACCCGCTTCAAAAATCTAACCAATTCAATTAGTCCAAATCCATCTTCGCGGTGAACTGAAAAAAAATTCTACTGCATGATTTTATTACAAAAGACGAAATGCGAATTCATTAAAATGGCATTACAAAAGTTGAACCGGTACACCAGAAAATCATTTAAGAATTGGCATGAAACATGAGGAATGAGAACCGTTTTGGGAAAGTAAAAGAAGATTGAATTCATCAAAGAAAAAAAAATAATAGAAAAATATGACAAATAAGCTTGGGTGCAACATATACGCGCACATATGGGATCTAAAAAAATGAAACAAAGCGCTACAAATATGTTACGTGAATGCTGATTTTTTTATAACGAACGTAAGGCGTAAGAAGAAGAACAAGAAATCAGACCCACCTTTAATTCCACCGCACGGACAGCAAGCTAGCAATCAGCCAACACAACACTTATGCCTGTCTGACCAACATTATTTAATCGGATGAGTATTTCAAAATCGTTCTGAATTTAGGCCCATCTTGTCTTCGTACTGATTTCCAATTAAAATCAAAAGAAATTGTACCTACATACTATGTAGACGTATGTTGTATGCTGGCCCCAAACCTCAAGCATACAAGAATATTGACCGCACCGATATGTAGATGTTTTGATATTCATCTTGCATAATGTTTATGGCTCTTTCTTCTTTCTATTTTCGTATATGACGCCCAATGATATTCATGATTTGTGATGAACGATGATGAGTTTAATGATGAAGAACCATACACGAGTAAGCGGATCGGAGCTGTAGAAAGGCGTCAAACATTTTATGTCATGCATTCCAGTACGATTTGTGGTTAACTAAAGAGGCAAAATATCACTTACACATACCAGGCGAAGATGGGTTCCTGCATCTTGAAGAAGACGACGCACGTACGTATATAGACATATTAGTCAAATATTTGACCCAAATACGTGAATCAGATGGTGCACGCACTAAACGTTTGATACATTATGGAATTTTTCCAAGTGACAAGTTCAAAACAATGTGTTGTCTTCGACAATAAAAAGTATGCCTTAGTCTTGTTGCTAATGTTGATGTGACTGTTGTTGGTAATTAACTTTTACCAGTCAGTCTCGTTTAAATTTTATTCATCGGTTTTGAGTTTATGATAATGTTGGGATGTGATACTAGCACCCCGTATTCAAATTCGAAGTCAGTCATATATTATGATTATGTGCTAATTTCGTTCAACTAAAGAAATATGTTGTACGTACTCAACTCACTCTCTTTGCCCAGAATTAAGGATTATAAATGGGGGTGATGTTATTACGCCAATGTTTCGTATCAAAATCAAACAAATTGCATAATCATCTAAAGTGAGACGAAATAAACGCATAATTATATGATTAGTTTCAATACGATTCAGTTGGGTGGAGGTGCTAGCTTTTCGTGATGCCATTTAGAATCCTTAATTCTGGAAAAGAGCACGAGCACAAGTTGGACGAAAATAGCACATTTTTGTGTGATATGTCTAGCTTCGATTTTTTTAAAGTGGGGTTGCGAGCATCAGCATTGTCACTCGTGTTCCAATTGTCACATGCTGTTCCCATTTCAGTTTTCTTGGTACAATGTTACAAATGAATATCTACACTATAATTTAAGTTTTTTTTATCCCCTAACGACTTAACAAAAAATCATTTATTGTGTACTATCACCCATGGACGAAGTGCCCTTTTGTGATGTCCATTAAAGGCTGTTAATCTTATTTTAGTGTCTACGTTTTTAAGCACCAATCTATCTTACAGTAAAGGAATTTTTAAAGGTGAACTATTTAAGCATGTTCAATGGTACTATTCGCCTAGAAACGCTAATCTTATCCTTTGACTCCGAAAAGCGTAACAAATTTATTACAAGATTTAAATTGTGAATAAACAAAAAATTACATTGGTTAGAAAACAACTTGAGTATAAGGAGACTGACATGACGGTTCAATATTGTTCAGCAGACATTCTCCCCGCTTAGGTGTTTATCGCATTTGTAAAAATTATTGTAAAAATAAAAAAAATATTCGGTGGCAATGATTTTTGAAAATGTGCTATACATTCAACCTAGAAATGTTATAATTTTAGGATAAAGATGTTACACTTAAAAATTTGAAAACGGCAACCTGGCTAGCATCACAGATTACGATAAAAATGTGAATGCACTAAAACTTCTCTAAAAATCTACACTAATAACTACTAGCTAAACTTATAATTTAACTGAATGGAACTTAACATCAAGAGATCAGGTTTTAAAGTGAATCCTAATTCTACGAAAATCATTACTCGCATTCGCATACTTAATTTACCCCAAGAGACAAGTGTCTCAATAACTTATAAGAAAATAAGCTAAATAGTTATCATAAAAAAAGGTGAATCGATTCAATGTAGCAAAATGCTCAATGCCATGCAAAAGTGAATGTAAAATTGAAATGCAATGCGAAAATATTTGTCTGAACCGATTAGCATAAACGCTAAATAAACCACCGAGTTCCTTGTTAAGAAAAATACTACTTTCATATAGAACAACCTGAATTTCTTTAATTAATCCAACAAATGATAAATTTGATAATAAAATTAATATGTCAATTTTGTTAAGCTCAATCCCGGTGATGAGACATTTCTTGTTTCGGTCCAATTCTTGTTTTTCAAATCGCATTCATGACGTCAAGAAAGAATCTGCCGATTTATAAAATTTAAGACTGGAATTTTCGATGTAATATTTTCAACTGGTCAAACTCGATATGCAATTTTTTTTATGTTTTTTTTTTTTGAAAGTTAGTTGAATCCAAAGCTTTTATGATATGATGTCTAAATACATACGAGATCATTAAATAGTGAATCACAAAAAGATAAAAAAAAAAACCTTTTAAGCTCAGCTCTGAAATGAAGGTTGAAAATAACAAATATCCGGCAGGTTTCAGCGCATTGTTAAAATCGTCAAGGGAAAATATTTATTTTCACCCACCCACCAATATAATTTTTCCAATATGTAGGTATGCAAATATTGTTTTTGGGCATTATTCGCACAACATTGTTGCAATAAAATTATTGTGCCTGTATATGCATATGCAAATTGTCGATAATGTGCTTTATATGTACTCGTATTATGAGAATGTGATATATGTACATACGTAGATTACTGTTTTTATGTACTACATACATGGGCATAACATATCAATTTTGTGCTTATACAACCCCAAATACTCGTCAATGTTGGACCCAACCCAATCAGGATGCGATTACGTTGCACTATATCCAAAACACGATAGTATGAATCACTCGAGTGCAGATGAATCCGATATGAATCCAACTACTCTAGTAACACTTACCGAAAGAGACTCTTTGGGTTAAGTAATCGAAGCAAATCATCTGATGAAATGGATTTTGCTATTACGGTTACTTGGACTCACTCCTTGAATAACATTTCGATTCGCAAATCTTCTTGTATAATACGGATGGACACATTTATGTTGTAGGTAGGCGCAAGACATTTGAATGCTTGAACGAATCTATGTGGACAGGCCTGACTTCAACATAATATGCTAATGGAGTCAAACTTGCGCTGCTGCATGCATATGTATTTCTTCTGCTTCTGGTATAGATAGACCTGACCAGGTATCAAATGTTGTCCATATGCGTAGCATTCTACTGCTTGTTTGTGTAGAGATGTTGGTTCGCTAGACGCATGACATGACGATAGAACTAGTTGCTATTTCGGTTAATTGTGCAACTAATTAGAATATCTATAACGAATACAGTTGGACCTAAGAAGAGAAGCGCAGCAATTGGAAGTAGGACATGACTTAAAAACAACACATATGGCACGATTTTCCCTCCCCATGAATCATTTAATCGATTTATCTTATATTCTGAGAATGCGTGCTGATATCAGTGCCATGAAGAATAATTTAATTTAAAATTGAGGTCTCCTGTTCTGGCTCGATGTTTGACCGTCTTAAAATAGTTTTTACTTTTAACCAAGTTTATTGAAACTAACTTATCAAAGCGATGAGCTAGCTTTATAAACCTTTGTGTACTAATTAGATACAAAGGCTTGACATCCCAAATTCTTGAGAAATTTAATATTAATAATTAATAATAATAAATAAAATAACAGGCGCGACAATCCAGCATTGGACTAAGGCCGCAGGATGTGTTAGTGACATCCTATTTCCAAGATCTTATCTGCTTTTTTGTTGAGGTAATGAGATCAGCATCACGCTCAGCAGTGTTATTTATCCCCATAAATGGGTACTCGTTTAACATCTGAGTGAGATCATATTCCGTCACAAGCTCGTGAGTTCGAAAAACACCATGGAACACGGTGAGATTCGAACTCATGAGCCTGTGCACCGAAGGTGCGCGCACTAACCGCTAGACCAGCCAGACTACTATTAATAATAATAATAATTAATATTTGTTGGAAAACCATCTGAATAACTGAAGAAGAAAATTTTAGTTTTTTATGTATAGGAAGATCGTTGAAATTAATAGATTTTAAGATTAAATGATTTTCTCGAACGGTTGCATTTTTCCGCAATTAACCCTTCTGTCGGCACAAAGGCCTCGCCAGACATTTGGCACTATATTTCGGTCAAAAAAGTATAGAAGATGAAATCGCAGCGACTTCATACTTCATCATATCCTAAAATAATATGTTTAGAAGCATTTTACAAAAATTTGAAAATATCGTTTGAAGTTTTGAGCATGTTTTTGACGAAAATTAATTTATAGTGCTTTTTGATACCCAATAGGTCTGGCCAGACCTATAGTTTTTCACTCCATTTTTCTCTCCAGGTAAAAAGTGAAAATATCACATTCTCTCAAAATTATTCTATTTATAATGTAATAATATATCATTAACATTTAATTTGCACTGCAATAAAAAAATCTGAGATTTTTCTTCAAGAAGCCGTGAAGTTCGCAAAATGGGTATGCCTAATTTTATCATGTTTTATAACATCACCTAAACAACTGAGATTTGATTCTAAGAAATTGAAACCAATTTTATTTCCTTTGTATTAGTAAGGACGAAGTATGAATGACTTCCGAACGTCTTTCTAAATAGATTTTACCAAGAAATTTACGAAAAATTTAAAATGAAATGAATTTTCCACTTGAAAATACCCTATTTCTTTGAACTTATTTTCCTTAATCTGCAGACTAACGCCGGGGTAAAATCTACCAACAAAGCGCTAAATAAATGGAATTTGAAAATGCGATCAAACTTTCCACTAGATATACGCTATGAAAAAAAAAACAAAAGCAAAAAAGGAGAAAATAAGGAAAAAACATGCTTGTACTAACCACCTCAAAATATGTCTACTTAAAAACATTCCCAGTATATCTACGAAAATGATATAAAAGCGTTCATTGTTTAAAAATAGTAGTTTAAAATTAGCAGAATGACTACTTCACTTTTTTTTAAAAATAAAATGTTTTTCTCAGTATAGGTGCAGCCAGTATATGCATATTGTTGTAGGTGCCGACAGAAGGGCTAAGAACATTTAAATACTCATCTCCAAGCTGAAATTTAAAAAAAAAAAAACAGAATTGCCAATTCATAAGAACCAGAAAATGACACCGGTGACACATTTGAAATATTCTATCTAATTCACAATTTACTCAGAATTTTTTTTTATTGTTGAATACGTAAGTAATATTTTTAATAAAATAAATTCCGTAGGTCTTGTACAGAAACTAAACAGATAATGTAATTTCGTCTGATGTTGAAATTCCCGTAGTGTGTGTTATAATCGTTTAAATTAATAAAAAAACGAGACCGAGGCTAATTTCAGGCGCAGCTGAAATTTGAATACCCTTCACTCTCCTCGGGCTAAAAGTTTTTTCGGGTGAACCTATGACTTGTGTTTAATCCTTCCCCTTTCTTTTCCTTCCGTTTTCACAAAGTTCCGTGGCGTCGATAAAACAATATTTGGGTTAGGTTTGGTTGGAATAAGTGGGAAAATAAAAAAAATTTCTCAGAAAACTTTATTGGGGCTTGCGGGAGCATGGCCCCATAGTACGATTCCATTTGTTTTACATATTTTTTTGTTTTGTTAAAGACGCATTAAGGTTTTTTGAATATTGGTGTAGAAAAAAATGTTTCTTAGAAGATCCGAAATGGGGGCTTGGGTTTGTATGGTAGCCCCATGACCCCATATGGTCCGATTCCATTCATTTTTACATAATGTTTTGTGGCATCAGTAGAAATGCAGTTTTTCGAGTTTTGGTTGAAAGTGAAGTGGTGCACAAATAAAATAGTTTGTCGTAGAAGACCTCTATTTGGGCGGCTGGGTTCGTATGACAGCCCCATGACCCCATTTTCCGATTTCGTTCGTTTTTACATAATGTTTTGTTGTATCAATTGAAATGCACTTTTGTGAGGTTTGGTTGAAATTGGTGCACAAAGAAAACATTTTTAAACTCAATTTGTGGGGGCTGGGTTTGTATGGCAGCCCCATGACCCCACAGTCCGATTCCATCCATTGTCATATATGTTTTGTGGCTTCAATATAAAGACAGAATTTGGTTGAAATTTGTGTACAAATAAAAAAGTTTTTATTAGAAAAACCAAATTGGGGGGTTGGGTTTGTATGGCAGCCCCTTGACCCCACGGTCCGATTTTAGCAATTCAAACATACACACTGCCTGCAATAAAAAGAAGCATGTGTCCAAAATATCAGCTCGATAGCTTTTACATGGGCCGAGTAAAACGCGTAGCAATAGACGGACAGACAAACAGGCAGACATCGCCCAATCGACTCAGCTCGTCATGCTGATCATATATGTATATACATATTTTATATGGTCGGAAATGCTTTCTTCAATGCGTAACTAGCTTCATGACAAAGTTAATATACCCTTTACTCTACGAATGAAGGATATAATAAAATCTTCGTCACCGGTGACACATGTTATTGTGGTGAATTTAGTAAATTGATTATTTGTTTTTGTAGTGTTTTTAAGGAAATTTAACTTTCAATTTAACTAGAAAGATAACAATTTCATTTTAAAGAATTAAAAATAAATAAACGCAGTCAACATTTTTCAACAGATATACCTACACAGAGAAAAAAATCGTTATAAAATCAAAAATAATAGCTATGATTCAAAAATTTTCAAATATGATTTGGCTCCATATACCTTTACGTTTAATTCAAAAATGTTTCATTTTGAATCAATGATGCAAATTTTAAAGTGATTCTTGTACTTATAAAATTGCTGCATGTCAAATCAAAATTAAATATCACTTTATTTTCAAAGTGATTTCACTTTATTTTAAGTGTTTCACTTTAAATTTAAAATGTTTTGATTGTAAGATTAAAAAAGTGAAAAAATATTTTTTCCCTTTTTTTAAATTTTTTAATTTTTTTTTTATTTTTTATTTTTTTATTATTATTTTTTTTTTATTTTTTTTTTTTAGTTTTACAATACATATTTTAAAAACTTTATTTTCACACTTTGCTTCTACTGGAAATCGAACCGGGTACCTATCGTTTCGTAGTCCTACTTCCTACACCTAAGCCATCTGAGATAACTAGCACTGAACAAAATAGCGACTGGCTTATGTACATGTGACGCAGACAGCCTTCAAAATGAAACAACTTTAAAACAAGTTGAATATATTTAAATCGATGTTTCAGTCAATTTTGAACAGATCATTAAAGTGAATCATATTAAATTTAATATAAAACTATTTTTTTAAATGATTTATTGATGTGATCCAATTTTGCTTTTAATATGTTTCACTTCAAATTTAAGTGATGATTTTTTTCTCTGTGTAGATATACATGCATATGTCACCGGTGACCAAATTTTATTTTCCGTTTGTCCATTAGGATAAAACAATCAAAACAAAAATCCATTGTAGTCTGGCTGGTGTAGTGGTTAGTGCACGCACTTTCGGTGCACAGGGTCATGGGTTCGAGACTCACCGTGAACGAATTCAGTTTATGGTGTTCTTCCAACTCACGGCGCATGTGACGGACTACGATCTTACTCAGAGTTTAAACGAGTACCCATTGTTGATCGCACCACCTCAACAAAAAAAAGCAGTAAAGATCTTGGAAATTGGATGTCACTATAACACATCTGCGGCCTAAGTCCAATGTTGGACTGTCGCGCCTGTTATTTTTATTTGGAAAAATAATAAATTTAACAAAATTGTCCAAGTGGTAAGAACATTAACACTTGTCTTCCGAGTTTATGAAATGCCATTTTTGGGTAAACATTCAGCAGAAAATGTATATTTGGTGTTCAATTCGCTCCAAATGCGGTAAGTCCATTTTCGGTATTTCTTAAGAAAATGCCGATTGTCATTTTTTTTTTTAACCGACTCGCAGTCGGGCTGCAGCACGTTGTAGCACGATTTCCAGGTAATTTTGGGTGTAAATTTCTCAGTGTAAGGATGGTGGATATCTTCGCCGAAGCAAAGTGTTAATTTGATATTCATTCCGAAAAATATATTCGCGTATCCCTGTGTGATCTAAAAGGAACTGGGCATGCAGAAATCATCTTTATCTTGCCCAAGACATTCTAAATGTGTGAAATGACGCATTTCAGTGGAGCGACACAAAACTCATTTGGAAGTTTTGGTTTTTTTAGTTTCCCTGTGAATAAATCTAAAAATGAATTCAGTACATTTTTTTTATCCCAAAAATATCGGCTATTACTCCTTTTGGTGTAATTTGAAGTACTCTTTTGTGTTCATCCATTTGTGTAAAAAAAACTATTTTATTTAAACTGAGCGACCTTATTCTACACTTTTTGGAGTTCACTCTGGATTTGTTTCTGTATAGTTTTTAGAATTAGGCAGTCTTTGCGACAGAAGAAGAAAGATATGTAGACCACCGACTACCAACCTTTCTTTGGTCGATGCTTGGTTTTGACTTTTGTCAAATCTTGCGTACCTTGAATAGTTTTGCTCAAAAAAACGCTTAAAACGTGGCTGTGTGTGAATTCGACAGGGTATATTGGAAATAGTATGCGTCCCACTTGGGGATTAAAAGGAACCAGGGAGAGGGGTATTTGAATTATAATCCTTTATTTTATGTTACTAACTTTTTTTTTATTTATAATCCCATTTTAAGAAGCAGTCCGGATTCTATTTTGGTTATTGAAATAATGATCTGGTCCGATTTTCGGATTTACCTATAGCTAATCAAAATTTTTTTTTTCGTTACTGGAGGTTTGCCGAAATAACCGCCAATTACCCCTCAAATGACACAATTACATTTTTAACATAATTGGCACACTGGGTTGTGACATACCCCAGCCAAACTTTTCTCAGTAAAAATTGATGTGTGAAACCAAATGAATCTTTATTTTAAATTTTAGGAATTATATGGTTTTTTTTTAGTTCGAGAAACAGAAACTATTGCAAATACTTCAATTGGAAACAACAGATTTTCGACTTTTATGTAAAAAATAAATATATAAAATATATATATAAATAAATAAATAAAATATTAATTATTATTATTTTGTTCATCACAAATGAGTTAAATATTATTTAAGGTTACTTGTACAAAATAAAATTGTACTAAATATTTATAAGTGGTTTGTGCTCTGATATTTTTGAATATGTTCCACAGGTTTCGGGTCGGTATTAATTTTGAAAATGCCCTCGATCCTGGACACATACCTATATAACATAAAAAACGCTGGGGTGTGAGATATCCCGAACACATTTTCATATGACCGTGTTCCCGTCTGACAACATATCGAGCCAAACCTGTTCTTTGAAATCATGTACAGGTCCATAGAGATTACATGGAAACAAAGAAAAATCGCCAAGCTACACTGGGAGCAAAATAATAACGACAACGAAAATGCTGGGGTGTGTCATTTAACCTTCGGGCGGGCGCAATGCATCTGACAGATTAAGTGACCAGTTTTTGTTGCGCCAATCAGCGATATGAAAAGGGAGAGATCTGAAACTCACAGTAGCTTAATCTTTATCGATCATCTACCCAAAGCAGTTTTCAGTTTCTATCTACCATATGTCTGAGGGGCGGGAGGGGGTGAAATAATCTCTCAGATGTATTGCGCCCGATTGTGTTATTTTTTTCTTGTCTATGAAAATTTCCGCTCGTTATACTCTTCACATTGCGTAATAATGTTGTGTTGACTTTTAGGCTCACCAAATCGTTCAATAGTATGTTTTTAGTAAAATAAGATCACATTTTTTAAGCGGTCGAGTTGTTGGAGGTTTTTTAAATATTGAAGCGATTGAAAGCGGAATTTTCTTAGAAAATTGAAAATGTGCAGGGTATCAAACTTTGTGAGACAGTATTTAATTCTAAAATTTCGTAGAACTGTTTAAAAAAGATAATGCAACAATAAATTAGAGTGTAAAATATACAGAAACTTAGTTTCATCCTATTTTCTGCACTTAATCTGTCAGATGCATTGCGCCCGATCGTGTTAGGATTAGTATTGCGCCCGCCGGAAGGTTAAGGGTTAATAGCTGTACTCGGGAGTCCAGTTCGCTGCATAAAGGCTCGACTTTACAAACAGTATTTTCGCAGTGACAAAGAAATAAATCATAGTCATTGAAAATCTCATATCGGCGAAAGTCTTTCAGCTCCTTTAACTAATTACATTTTAGTGATTTATTTTAAAAATCAATTATTTTTGTAATTTCATGGCTTCATCCTTTGCATTTACATTTACAGCATTCAGAGTTGGCAATTTGTTGCCAACTCTCAAAGTTGTAAAATTACAACATTAAATTTACATTAAATATCGCATTTAAAATTACAACAAAGTATTTCAATCATTTCCGACTGTATTTAATTTTACATTATTGGAATGGAATGAGGACCCGTTCGATATGTAAAATTAAATGTTTTATGGAAATGATTTATAATTTTGTTGTAGTTATAAATCTAATATTTAAGCGTAAATATGCTGATGTAATTTTACAACTTTGAAAGTTGGCAACAAATTGCCAACTCTAAGATCTGTGAAGTCATTGCAGTTTTAACGAGTTAAAGAAAAACGCCGAAACGACTAATCATGAACTACTTAGATCTTAGAGCGTGTGCGAATCCTTAAAAAATGCATAGTTTTATTAGAACATAATGTCTAATGAATATACTGACTGACATTGAGCCTTAACACATGTCGGACCTCCAATTGTCACGGATAGCTTACTTTAAAAAATGAGCTCCGGCAAGGCGGAGTAAAAACAACCGATACTCTCAAAATTTAAGATGCGAACTGCAACTGAATACAAACCCTTGCGGAAAAAAAAATCCGCCATATTTTACATTTTACATATTTTCTGTTGACTGACATTCAATTTACTTGATTTTAAATTTTGTGTTGTGGATATTACGAATCCAATGTGATTTTACAATATTTTTTAATTTTCGTATAGTTAACTTAAAGTTTTACTCATTTGCATAGAAATATGTACAATATATAAAGAAATAACAGACGCGACAATCCAACATTGGACTAAGGCCGCAGGATGTGTTAGTGTGTACAATCCTCTCTCCTATTTCTTTTTAAAGTTTTTTAATTGTAAATTTTACTTCATTTTAAATGGGAAATTCAACAAACTTTTTACAGTGTATTTCGGCACAAGGGTCTTCTCGTGAATTCGAAAACCCCCGAAATTGTAATTCGAATGCATGCGCACTCACCACGACACCAACACCAACCAGACTACTTTTAAGAAATTTCAATAAAAAATCTCAATATCATCAACATTAATACATAAAACATAAATCTAATAAGGCTTTAATCAAAATATCAAAACTCTAACTCTATTTTTAATAATTTATTGTTTTTTTTTACAGGTAAATTTTAAAAACATCAACCACATAAACGCTAAGGTATTTACGTAAAATGATTTTTTTCTTATTCAAATTATTTAATTTTAATTAATTTAATAGTTACGAGTTTCCACCCGAATGCTAGTTTTTTTTTGAGTCCGTAGGGTGTTTGGAGTCTAAGAAGAAAAATGTCGGTCGGGAAGTAACCACAAAGGATAGTAATGTACACCAATTTACGTTTGGTCGGAGTTAGAGACATGTCTTATCAAAGGGAACGTTCGGTAATGTTTATTTGATTCCAGTCGCCAGAACAGAGTAAATTGCAGAAAGTCAATCGAAACTCCTAAAGTGGTTTTCATCGGGCTACTTCATGCTGGTTACATAAATACAAGAAAAAATTTCGAAAATATAATATGCTCGACGTGCTTTTTGATAAGACATCACGCATATGCCTTCCTCCAATCAAGAATAACTTACTTCCACTTACTTTTTGATCCAAATTTTTCTAACAAAATGTGTTCTACGCTTCTTCTTACTGTACTGTTTCCAAAACAACAAAGATAAGCATCGCCAAATTTTATTTCTATTTGAAAGGCTAAAATGATTGGACCATACTCTTGTTTACCGGGCTAGAAAATGCCTTGCATTTATCGCTTCCGTCAAAATTGTACCGTGAAGATTTGTGCATTTTAAATGGTGTAAAGACTTTGAAGTAACTACAGTTTATCAAAATTAGTTTTTTATGATCACCAAAATTTTGACATTTCTCGCGAAATGCCGGTGTTAAGTTTATATCAAAATTATATGGGACCAGAACTGAAATCTGTAAGTGTCATTTTGTCATTCGTCATACATATTCAAAGCCGACCGAAATCGATCGAATGTATATATTCCATAATATGTTTTCCTTAACATCTGGAAAATCTTTTGAAACTGTTACAAACTTTCCAACTAACATTCATTGCATTTTCAAAGCACACAAAATTAGCATATATGTATACTGTAAATGGATGTAGTATACCTATATCGAAGACAGTGGTGGAAATTGGAATAGGTTCACCCAAAAAAGGTTTATTCTACGGAAATTGAAACCATGAATTAAAAAGTCATTTGGTGTGAAACACAAGTACTAAATAAGTTTATTGTTATTCGTTATTAAACTTACAATTAATAGTTTAATTATTAAATGATTTACAGAAAAGCAAATTTCAGGGTGGAAACTAGAATAGGTTCACTAAAGAAAATGCTCATCAATGACATTAGGATGAATCCTTCCTTTTAGTAACTGATTGAATCACTCCGTTTCTGAATCAATTCGTGAATTTCGCAGGATATCTGGATACATTTTTCGCCATTTGAATGAGATCGCCTTTTTCAATTCTAAAACATCAGAAAACTGACGCCCATTCGGATAAACCCTTCTGACTAGTTTCCTCCATAGATTCTCAATTGGGTTGAGGTCAGGGCTTCTGGCCGGCCAATCCAAGATCGGTACTTCCTTTCCTTGAAATCATTCCTTAACCATCCTGGGAGTGTGAATGGCCGCGTTGTTTGCTGGAAAATTAAATTTGGTCTAATAATATTTTTTGCGGCATCCACTATCACATTTTCCAGCAGATCGATGTATGGTTCAGAACTTATTCTACCATTTAAATTTCCAAATAGAATCCAAACATTACCTTCTTTCGTTTTTATCCCAAATTTATCAAAACTTCTAGATTCGAAAATAACAACACTTCACATGAACCTATTCTAATTTCCGACTATTTGTTGGCTTCAAACTGACGAGTAAATTCAATAGAACTGGCATATGGCAAATACCGTTATAGCAGTATTGTGGAATGTTTACTTTAAGGCGGTTTGACTTGTGTTTGTTTGCTAAGTAACGGAAATAAATGCGTTTATTGGGAGCCCTTCAAGGTGAACCTATTCCAATTTCCACCACTGTATGCTGAATTCTGTCAGTATATGGGTATTTGTATGTGTACTTTATAATATGAAACTGACTTTAGGTAAATTTTCGATTCAATTACGGATGGTTATGCTTAGTGAGCGTAAAATCCAAAAGTCCAGAGAAACTGGTGGTAACATCCTAAGACTTTAAATTGCTTACACAGATGCCAACCGTAGAAATTAAACCAATAGAGGAAGACCGAAAACGAAGAACACCCAACTTGCTTCGGGGCAAATCTCATAGCGTGTAGTAGTTCTTGTTCTAGTTTTGTACACATTTTGACCAAAATACAGTATGTATGGTATGGTTTATTTGTAGTTCCAGTATAGAAACATATGGTTGGTTGTATCAACCGAATCGACCTATGCATGTTTCAGATACATAAATACTGATGGCTACATTTATTTGGTATTTGTATACTCTAAATTCGATGCACATATACAGACAGGTATACAAAACATGCAAATGTTCCAGTATGAATCTTAGTTTACCCGAAAATCTGAATAAATTATACAATTTATCAAACTAAGTTTTCTGCTTTATCTTTCCGATAAGTTTCGTATGTGGACTCATTTATGTGTTCCAATAAAATTTTCTAATTGTACGTGTCCGTCGACAAACTTCCATAACGATGATGACTATGGTTGAGATTTGATGATGATGTTACTGTTAACGAAGAATGACCCACAAAATGGGCTATGTTACGCTTGAACTACTTTTACGAACAAAATGACCATGGTTGAAAATATCATGTGGTTAGATCAAGTTAAAATTTTCATTATCAATTTATCAATTATACTTTTTTGTGTTTCGATGAATGTTGCTGGCGAACTATTTTTAATGGCGCACACCGTCAAATTTTAGGGCATGAAGAATCGATTAGACGAATTGGTTCGGTTGTGAAAAAACAGTTAGATAGTTTAAATTTCCGGAAATTTTTCGCAAGTATCTTGCTATGTCTTTTATTAGAGTGCATTGCGAAAATAATTACACGAATAATTTAATTGTTAACGATTAAATGAATCAGGCAGTACAATTGTAACCATTTTCTGGAGAAAATTCCTAATTTTTACGTTTGCAATAATAATACGCCAAAAATTATTAGGTATATATTAGTATGAATTTTCATTATACCCTTCGCTCATAGAGTGAAATTAACTTTGTCATGAAGTTTGTAACGCATTGAAGCATCTCCGACCATATAAAAAGTATGCATATATGATCAGCATGACGAGATGAGTCGATTGGACGATATCCGTCTGTCTATCTGACTGTCTGTCTGTCCGTCTGTTGCAGCGCGTTTTTCTCGGCCGCTATAAAAGCTACGGAGCTGAAATTTTGCACACGTGGTTATTATTGTTGCAGGCTGTTTCTATGTTTGATTCACCGAAATTGGATCATTGGGTCATGGGGCTGCCATACCTACAAACCTAGACCCCCCCCCCCCCCCCCCCCCCCCCCCCCCAATTTAAGTTCTTATAGGAAAAACTTTTTTATTTGTTCATTAAATTCAACCAAATTTCACACACATGTGTTTCTATTGATGACACAAAACATATGTAAGAATGGATCAAATCGAACCATGGGGTCATAGGACTATTAATTGTTTCGGTTTTGAAAAAAAATTGTCATTCTTTTTGGAATCGAGACATCAAACTATTTGATTCATCAATGTTCAAATACCTTTCAGCTAGCTTCTGATTACCAATATCTGTGCGCTATCATCCAATTCCAGCTTTCGGTTCACTTTTGGGGCATGCTGTATACTCATTCGGACATGTTTCCTTCAATGTTTAAAATATTCACGAAAAAATAAAAGAAACAACAAATAAAAAATGGGGGATTACATTTTTGTTCCTAAGCGGTGTAGGCGGGTTTGCTTACAAATTTGAGATTTGCACTGGTTTAAACCATAACCTTTGTCACTTGAACCTGACTTGGGTTATTGTGCGAATGTAGTAGTCCGCCTCCTTCGAGATGTGTCAAAATATAAAAACTATAGAGTGTTTTTCGATTTATATTATACAACTATTCGTCTGGTTTCATATCTTTCGTCTGTCGGTATACTAGCCTTATGCGCCGTCAGGAGAAATAGGATCCCATAGTGCAAGTTGCCAAGAGAATACGAAGCAAGAAGTGATCCTAGAGGTACTGTTCACGAGTTTGTTGCCAATCCAAATGGGTTCGACATAGCAAATATTGCATAAAAGGACAATAAACTAGTCATTCTTTCATCCAATTTCAGAGGTGAAATGCCTACAGGAAAGGTCTAAAGATATGACAAGAAACAGAAAAAGACTAGACCGAGTTCTAATCCTGCGAATAGCATGATCAAAAGGCTAAATATAATTTTGTAGGGGAGGTACGGGTAAGGGTAGTCAGAACTGTTCCACTTTACGTCAACTTCAAAGATATGTCACAATTAGGCAATCACCAAAACTTCAGCTCGTTAGCGATATTTTGTGGAAAGTTGTGGTCGAATTAGAATATCAAGGAGTAACTTGTATGGAAGGTAGGGGAACCCTTGATCCGATTTGGCCCATTTTCAATACCGTCCAGGGTTTCATGAAAACAAACATGTTACCAAAATTTCAGAACCCTAGCTTCATTATTTCGGGAGTTCTCGTGCGAACTGACAGACATACGGACATGGCTTATTCGAATCAGGGACCGACCCTGATCATTTAGGTACATATATACTTTGCCATACCTCCGGTGGCTCCTTAGAGGTGTTACAAAATATCCGGTAACAAAAACAATATACCCACTACATACCATATTATGGGTAATAGGGTATCGGGTATAAAATATAAAATGTTTAAACAGATTTTAGGTTAGAAGTCACATTTTTTTTGTGTCAATTCGACATAGCAACAACATCAAAACGGGGTAGACCAACGTAGAAAGAAAAATTCAGGCCAACAAAATGAAAGGACCCGCGAGGTATGTTCCACCAAAACCGATTCGCACGGGTAATGTAGGTCACTGGGCTCAATACATTGAAAATCTCACTGGATGCAAAATGCCAGGGTGCAAAAATCTGAATTGTATATCATGCGAAAATGCGGAGTTACTTTTTGTTTTAATAAAGGAAATAATTGTTTCAAAGATTTCCACCAGTGAATTTTTCAATTTTATTAGATATTTTATAAGGCATTTTGTAATGCCAGAATAGGCATTTATTTTGTTGTTTCTTTTTTCATTTAATAGTTCTCTATTGTTTTTTTTTTCAAAAGCAGACATTTAGCTCATGTCACTATATTAATTTCTTAGAGAAAGCATAGCAACCCATGTGCATGCGTTAGTCCAGAGTGGGCATCAGAAAATAAAAATAGCACCGTTTTCGCACTATCGCAGTTCAAATACAAAATCCAAAAAGACAAAATCCAAAAAAATTGACAAAGTCAAAATCCACAAAGACAAAATTCACAAAGACAAAATCCATAAAGTCGTAATTCACAAAGTCAAAATCCAAAAAGACGAAATCCATAAATTCAAATTTACATCAGTTTGCTTATCACAATTGAATATTGAGAATATTTATGTACGTTATTACGTTAACTAGACAATTACCAAATCCCGGAGCATATGCGCTTTACCTGAAGACACGGAAAAGGATTCATCCGTGGCATATACGATTTGGCCGATGACACGGAGAGGAATGCACCGGACCATAAGCGCTACAGGTAAAGACAGAGACACCTAAGGCGCATACGCTCCGGGTGCATCCTTCTCCGTGTCTTCAGGTAAAGCGCATATGCTCCGGGGTTTGGTAATTGTCTAGTGCCCACGCAATAAGCATTATGGTTCTCTTCATACAAAAATTTATGGATTTTGTATTGATGGATTTTGACTTTGTGGATTTTGACTTTATGGATTTTGTCTTTATGGATTTTGTCTTTATGGATTATGACTTTTGGATTTTGACTTGTCGATTTTGACTTTGTGGATTTTGTATAGAACCCAATTTTTAAAACTTCGTAAAAAAACCATACTAAAAAATATTTATGCCACTGAACTATACGCAGCACAATTGGGGCATTTAACTGACAACCCCTGGTACGCGGTATCCGTTTTTATCTTTTAACTTCTAGAGGCGTCTTCGGAATCATCTTTCCACTTTTCCCAGCAGATATACTTCCGATATCGTTGCAGATGGACTCCGTCAGTTGTTACAACATTCGTCATTTAATTTTTGTAAATGCATGATTTCGAGGATCCCGAGATTTTATTCAGTGTTGGTTGAGAGGTTAAGTCTGGGATATTGCCAAATCTCGATATGAGATGTTTAGATTCCGTGACAAATCCCTAAATTTAGTTCGGGATCCCTCATGTAATTTCTCAAATGTGCTTGTATTAAGCTAAAAAAGCGATTTTCCCTTGGTATGGCACTTACGTACGTTATGTTTTGGCACCCCTCAGATATTTTGTGTTTGCACAAATAAAATAATATTCCCCTCACAAGTTACAGCAATATATTTGAGTTATGTATTTTTGAAAGACTTAATATCAACATTTGTAGCATTTTGGAAGGCTTACAAAACGGATATGTTTCTCCTGTAGTTTGTACCAATTGAATGAAATGATACTTTTTAATAAAAGTGTTATATATTTTTTTCAATATTTTTACTTAAAATAATATACGAAGTATTTTTGTAGTTTGAATCCATACAAAATATCTGTCATACTCTTGATGAGGGAAAACTAAGATTTAATGCATGTACTAAAGAATCCTTGCGCAGTGTAATTTCAAATATCAAAATCAAAAAATTAAATATATTCATATCATTGAAACAACCGAAAATCGGCCCGAAATTTATATGTGACTGTAGTAGTCGTATAACGTGTTTCGGGAAATACGTTGAGCTACCAATTATACAAGAAACGAAGATTTTGTTTTATGTTCTATATACTTACTTTATGCGACATATTTAATCTGATTATGTAGTTTAATCCGCTAAAACCTTATATATAAAATCTATTCTATTCTCAGCTCAAAAACGTATTCATTGTCATTGGCCTTATTTCAAATTCTGCTAAAAATAAGCTTATAAAATAAAGAAGAAAAAGGTAAATGATGTTGACAAATTATAATGAGCTAAAATGTCGTAATCCTGATAGTAATCAGAATGCATGGCACGTACAAGTACGCGTACACTACACACTACACATTTAGTATAATATTAAGTCTTTGATATCGATACATCACTAAGCCGTTCACGACTGAATGACAGACAAACCTCACAAAACTGAGACTTTTTGGTTGAATTAAATAAAACGTGACATAATGAAGAAGTAGTAGAATCGATTTCCATATTCGCCAAATGATCTCCATGTCTTGTTGGCAAACCGCTAACTGTCCTGGTCATACAATAATGATAATGAACTTGGATGAGTCAGTATGTCGTCGGTATCTAAGTGAGATAAAAAGTGTACATATTTATGTACATATTTTGTCTTGACTACAACATTTATACATTACGAAAATATGCAAAAAAAAATAATTTTGGTTTAATTATTTGTAACAATTAACTTTAATTTTGTAGATGCATACATGTATATTATAAGCTAAATCCTTTGCTCATACATATGTTAGACAACCAGTGTGCATGTCGCGGAAAAATTCAATTCGTTGACATACAAACAATGGAATTAATTTCGTTCTTTTTTAAATCAAATTAATTCATATCTCAGGAAAAAATCTCAACAGTGTCACTATCAGATAAAATGACAAAAAAAATTCCTACAAAAAAATGTTAATGTCCTCTTTCCAGGGAAGCCGCGGTCACATTCATTCATATCCTTTGCACATGTACGAGAAAAATTACAAAATTCTCTCTTCTACGAAGTGCAATCCAAAAAAATCGCCACAAGGCAAGCATCAGTCAATGTTATTTTCAACGAATGCATAATGAAAATCATGCACGCGCAAAACATTCAAAATTCATAAAGGACACAGCGCTCATCGTTTTCGATTCAAAGAGCCCAGCAGCAGTTTTCCTCATATTAATGTGTACATAGTATATCCTTAATAGTCCTCCAGTCAAATAAAACGGCATACAAAATCTGAAAAATCTCGCATTTACAGAAAATGTTGAAATTCATTGACATGGTGCACAGACACATTAAAAGATTCGAATATGTATATTTAATTCAATTCGGAAAATATTTCAGCGTCAGTATAGTTGAAATTAAGTTTCGCATTTTAATTTGTTCCTTTTGCCAAGGCAGTTCAGATTTTATTCTGTCTTGTTGCTGACGAACGGTGTTATTAAAATCACGATCAGAAAATAATGGAATGTATCGTTATATGGAAATGCAAATGATTATGTCAATGAACATGAAATGACATATTCAAAGTGAGAATGAAATAAAAGTGAAATACAATGTAATAGGTTCATTTGGAGTTGTTTTTTCGGTTATTGATTGACGAAAAACGAGAACGAATGTATATGCAACGCTCAACTGACAATTTTGGCCAAATAATACTTCATAGAATATTTTCTTCCAATAGTAATAGGAGGCACTTTACAGGGTATAAAAGCTGAATAATAGTTCAATAATGGCATTTGACGCCGTTTTTTAATCCAATAGAACGTCAGTGTAGCACTACATTATGCTTCGAAAAAGGCATACAGCATGTATCTTGTATCATGTATCATTTTTTTGTGTTTGCTCCGGTGGCCAACGTGAAAAGAATAAGTAGTGTTGCCAACTATAGGAGGCCTATAGGTGACACTGAAATTAATAAAAAAAAAACAGCTCGCATCGAGCCCATGACTATCGTATTGCTCGTTCTACGCGCTAACCACTAGACCAACCTGAAATAAAGTCAGCATATAGTCGTAAATACTACAAGTTGTTTTTGTTTCATATTCTTTATAGAATTATACCTATTCTTTAGAATTATCTGCAATGCACCTTCTATTTTGTATCAATCAGTTAGCTGTACCATTAACGATGTTAGCACTTTATCACTTTCAACTCTTTCAAAAAACACAAAGTCCATCGTTCAAAACATATCCAAGAACAGATGGAATCGGAACACGTCACAGGGCTGCGGTAATAATTATTAACACGAAAGAACCTTAAGTTTCATTCAAATGTGACGGGTTTCAAATTTCGGCCAGGCATGAAAGCCTCGGTCCCCTTTTTTTAATTATTTGGAAATAGTTCAAGTTAAATCAATGAAACTCATCAATCCTACTTGCAAGAAGGCTTCAATTCACCTTAGCAGAGCAGTTATAAGGCTCCTTGTAGAATAGATATTTCGGGACTATCCCTTAATTTGAATTGGGTCATGAAATTTCGCGTAGTCCCCTACAAGCCGCTTTTTGGGCATGATTTCAGATTGGTTTCGTGACTTGGCGCTTCGAGTGTAGTACCATCGGTATTTTCTATCCATATACATACATACATACGTGTCGGTATTAATGAATAGATTGTCCAAAGTAATATAATGATGAATGGGTGAAAGATGTAGATAATCTTTGTGGAAATGTGCAGTGTTAGCTTACGCGTTTCAAAACAATATTCGGGGGTATTCGTATTTGGTATAAATTGTTGTTAACATATATGTATATGAATGGGTGAAATAGGTAATTTACCAAGGCAGTGTAGTGAAAGCCAGTTAGTAGCGTACGCGCACTTATTTGAGGCTGCGAGCCCCACAATGGCATATTTAGGGTCGCTGGTTCCAAATTAAAAAATGTTGGGGCTGCCCACCCCAGAATGGTACCCCTGTTTTCTCGGGAAAATACTCGTCCAATAGGCGTGGCAAGAAACTAAAAGAATTTTGGGTCGCTGATCCAAATTTTGAAGTCAAAAGCCAGGTTGCCGGCCCCAGAATGGTATGTAGGGTAATACTCGCCCAATATAGGCGTTTCAGAAACACCAAGTTAGTTTTGTGCCGCTGATTCTACATTCGAGAATATCTCGTATAAATACTTATTTGTGATGCACTGCTTGTTCCCACAACTGACCTATCCACCCCTACCTTCAATAATTTATTGCAAATATGTACATGCCCTTTCTGGAATTTTGCGTATGCGTACGCTTTAGTCCGGGTTGTGCTGCACTGCATGTTTCCACAAATGTTACTTCTTTGACCCATTCAGAGACTTTTATAATAAAAATTCTTGTCAAATCCGAATGCCATCAGCGGCAATTCGCATTCCAGCTGCTGAAAAAGCACGCTTTTTCGTCATGGAAAGGTTCCTCCTCGCACAACCCGACGACGTCTCATCGCAAGCAGTCTGACTGGTACAAGCAGGTTCGTGCTGGTTCCCATTTAAATGCTAAGAAATGTTTTTTCTTGCGATGGAAAGCTTATCGCATCGAATCGCCCGCAATGTGAACGGAGTGTCATACATGAGAGTACGTCTGTGTCTGGAAGATGCATTTCCCCTCTTCTCACCTACCCTTCTGAGTTTGTTGCATGTTGTAAGTTTGGTATTTCAGCGGTCAGCATTGGGCGTGCCATGTTATTTCTCTCCAGGGGCTGATAATTTTCATTGTTTCGATAAGATTCATTTTTGGTTTAAATTTTCACCAGCAATATTTTAACATAAATATTTGGAACGAAAACTCTATTTAAATATTGGCGCATAATTTATGCCCCGTCGTATGAGAAATTTCCACTTACTTAATACCACTCCAGTTTCATTGATTCAAAGCCGGCCACAAGCCTCGTGCTCCTTTACTGCACTTCTAATGTTTAAGCTTCGAATGACTTAATTCCAAATTAAATGAGGTTGTTACGGTCAATATCAAGATAGTGGAAAAATTGTGTAATTTTTGATATAGCAGTTTCAGTTTTTCTTTTTGCGAGAATTGATGAGATCTGGGACACAATTATCAACTTAAGATTTATTTTTGTGTTTCGAAATTGCAGACATCTTGCCAGCACATTGTTTTGTATAATGCCGAGTTCCTTGCTTATTGTTTGATCTCCGTCCCGTCTATCGAAGTCGGTTGGTCGTCGGGCGCCAATTTTTGGGGGTGGCTTTTCAGCTAGAACAAAAAATTAAATTCTTTTTAAAGAAGAGAAACTAATTTTATCACTAGGTGCTAATTTGATCCCTAATTCTTGCTAAAAGCATAAACCACCTAATTTGCAAATTAGGGACAAAATTATAGCATGTAATAATAATTTATTTTATTTATGTGGTATATCGTAATTTTCTAAGTCTAACATTTTTGTTTAGTCTGTTAAATTACAAGAGAGCACGTCCACTAAATAAATATTGAACAATTCAACTTCAATTCATCCAATCCCTTCGCAGATAGATTGCCTTACAGCCCATTCACACTCCGGGCGACGCGATGCGATGCGATAAGATTCCCATCGCAAGAAAAAAAAATTCTTAGCATTTAAATAGGAACCAGCACGAACCTGCTTGTACCATTCAGACTGCTTGCGATGCGACGTCGGGTTGTACGATGGAGAACTTTTCCATGTCGAATCATCGTGCTTTGAACAGCTGCTGCAAGGTACCTTATCGCCGATGTGAGCGACATGGACGATGCGATTTGTGTTTGGATCGGGTTCGTAGTGGCATGTGGTTGTAAGATGGAAAACTTTTCCATGTCGAATCATCGTGCTTTCAACAGCTGCTGCAAGGTGCCTTGTCGCCGATGGGAGCGACATGGAGGATACGATTTGTGTTTGGATCGGTTTCGTAGTGGGATGGTGTATTATATGTATGTAATCGGACTGGTTTCGTGCTTTTTGATGCTGATCGGGAGATATCGACATGAGAGGCATGCTTTGTGCAGATCGGGTTGCATTACCATTAGAGATGTAACGGATGTTGTTTAGCGGATGAGGATGCGGATGCGGATGCAAAATAGTATAAGATTGAGGATGCGGTTGCGGATGCGGATATTCATGGAGACATTTTTGAGGAAGCGGATGAGGGTGCGGATGAGGATAAGATCGAACATGTAAAAAAAAATTTTAGGTTTCATACTTTTCATGAAGATGGAAAAAAATTAAATTCCTCTTATTAGTGTGGTTAAAAATAAAAAAGTTGCATACGTCCTTACTTCGCTACACCTTAAAAAAATAGCACTTCACCTCCTCAGCCCAATACATTCAAAACAAAACCACTCAAACACTAGTCACAAAACTGCGAACTGCTGAGCTGACCGACAAATTGAAGTTCAGTTGTGTATACGATACAGAATACAATTTGTGTCAATGCATGTCTTTATAGTTATGTTTGAAATACATATTACGCAGCAGCAGCAGCATCGCGAAATGGCAAGCGCAATGCATTCTATTCTATATTGCTGACAAAAATGCTGGGCATATCTTCAGCATATTTGTCAGCTATGAAATTCTGCCCATGCTGCTGCTTCTGCGCGATATGTATTTCAAGCATTACAATGTAACATGCACGTGAGTGGCAAATATCCGCTAATTGTCTGCATACAAAAATGAGGATTGCGGATGAGGATGCGGATGTAAATATTGGTAAGATGAGGATGAGAATGCGGATGCGGAGTTTAATTTTTATGCGAATAATCCGCGATTGCGGATGCGGATTCGGACATCCTTTAGATCTCTAATTACCATTGGGAATATTTGTATATACATACATACGTGTCGTGTTGTATAGTGTTATAAATTTGTAGATATTAAATGAAGGGATAGCCGTGTGTAGGTGGATAATGGATAATGGATTGGTCTACTAAATAGCCTTTGTGGAAACTTACAGTGCTGTCCAACCCAGATCGTAGCGTACCCGTACCCCCAAAAAAGGGCGGTATTCGGATTTGACAGTTGTGGTTGTATCTCTGAATGGGTCAAAGAAGTATGATTTGTGGTAATATGCAATGCAGCACAACCCGGTTTGTGGCGTACGCTTACGTATAAGAAAACTTCGTACAGCGCATGTATTTGCAATGAATTATTGAAGGTAGCGGTAGATAGGTCAGTTGTGGGAACCTACGGTGATGAGAAAACCGGGGTACCATTTTGGGGCGGGCAACCCAGAAATTTTTTTTCTTGTTTTTGACATCGAATTCTGAATCAGCGACCCAAATTTACCTTAGTGTTTCTGCCACGCCGATTGGACGAGACTTGGCGCTTCGAGTGTAGTACCATCGGTATTTTCTATCCATATACATACATACATACGTGTCGGTATTAATGAATAGATTGTCCAAAGTAATATAATGATGAATGGGTGAAAGATGTAGATAATCTTTGTGGAAATGTGCAGTGTTAGCTTACGCGTTTCAAAACAATATTCGGGGGTATTCGTATTTGGTATAAATTGTTGTTAACATATATGTATATGAATGGGTGAAATAGGTAATTTACCAAGGCAGTGTAGTGAAAGCCAGTTAGTAGCGTACGCGCACTTATTTGAGGCTGCGAGCCCCACAATGGCATATTTAGGGTCGCTGGTTCCAAATTAAAAAATGTTGGGGCTGCCCACCCCAGAATGGTACCCCTGTTTTCTCGGGAAAATACTCGTCCAATAGGCGTGGCAAGAAACTAAAAGAATTTTGGGTCGCTGATCCAAATTTTGAAGTCAAAAGCCAGGTTGCCGGCCCCAGAATGGTATGTAGGGTAATACTCGCCCAATATAGGCGTTTCAGAAACACCAAGTTAGTTTTGTGCCGCTGATTCTACATTCGAGAATATCTCGTATAAATACTTATTTGTGATGCACTGCTTGTTCCCACAACTGACCTATCCACCCCTACCTTCAATAATTTATTGCAAATATGTACATGCCCTTTCTGGAATTTTGCGTATGCGTACGCTTTAGTCCGGGTTGTGCTGCACTGCATGTTTCCACAAATGTTACTTCTTTGACCCATTCAGAGACTTTTATAATAAAAATTCTTGTCAAATCCGAATGCCATCAGCGGCAATTCGCATTCCAGCTGCTGAAAAAGCACGCTTTTTCGTCATGGAAAGGTTCCTCCTCGCACAACCCGACGACGTCTCATCGCAAGCAGTCTGACTGGTACAAGCAGGTTCGTGCTGGTTCCCATTTAAATGCTAAGAAATGTTTTTTCTTGCGATGGAAAGCTTATCGCATCGAATCGCCCGCAATGTGAACGGAGTGTCATACATGAGAGTACGTCTGTGTCTGGAAGATGCATTTCCCCTCTTCTCACCTACCCTTCTGAGTTTGTTGCATGTTGTAAGTTTGGTATTTCAGCGGTCAGCATTGGGCGTGCCATGTTATTTCTCTCCAGGGGCTGATAATTTTCATTGTTTCGATAAGATTCATTTTTGGTTTAAATTTTCACCAGCAATATTTTAACATAAATATTTGGAACGAAAACTCTATTTAAATATTGGCGCATAATTTATGCCCCGTCGTATGAGAAATTTCCACTTACTTAATACCACTCCAGTTTCATTGATTCAAAGCCGGCCACAAGCCTCGTGCTCCTTTACTGCACTTCTAATGTTTAAGCTTCGAATGACTTAATTCCAAATTAAATGAGGTTGTTACGGTCAATATCAAGATAGTGGAAAAATTGTGTAATTTTTGATATAGCAGTTTCAGTTTTTCTTTTTGCGAGAATTGATGAGATCTGGGACACAATTATCAACTTAAGATTTATTTTTGTGTTTCGAAATTGCAGACATCTTGCCAGCACATTGTTTTGTATAATGCCGAGTTCCTTGCTTATTGTTTGATCTCCGTCCCGTCTATCGAAGTCGGTTGGTCGTCGGGCGCCAATTTTTGGGGGTGGCTTTTCAGCTAGAACAAAAAATTAAATTCTTTTTAAAGAAGAGAAACTAATTTTATCACTAGGTGCTAATTTGATCCCTAATTCTTGCTAAAAGCATAAACCACCTAATTTGCAAATTAGGGACAAAATTATAGCATGTAATAATAATTTATTTTATTTATGTGGTATATCGTAATTTTCTAAGTCTAACATTTTTGTTTAGTCTGTTAAATTACAAGAGAGCACGTCCACTAAATAAATATTGAACAATTCAACTTCAATTCATCCAATCCCTTCGCAGATAGATTGCCTTACAGCCCATTCACACTCCGGGCGACGCGATGCGATGCGATAAGATTCCCATCGCAAGAAAAAAAAATTCTTAGCATTTAAATAGGAACCAGCACGAACCTGCTTGTACCATTCAGACTGCTTGCGATGCGACGTCGGGTTGTACGATGGAGAACTTTTCCATGTCGAATCATCGTGCTTTGAACAGCTGCTGCAAGGTACCTTATCGCCGATGTGAGCGACATGGACGATGCGATTTGTGTTTGGATCGGGTTCGTAGTGGCATGTGGTTGTAAGATGGAAAACTTTTCCATGTCGAATCATCGTGCTTTCAACAGCTGCTGCAAGGTGCCTTGTCGCCGATGGGAGCGACATGGAGGATACGATTTGTGTTTGGATCGGTTTCGTAGTGGGATGGTGTATTATATGTATGTAATCGGACTGGTTTCGTGCTTTTTGATGCTGATCGGGAGATATCGACATGAGAGGCATGCTTTGTGCAGATCGGGTTGCATTACCATTAGAGATGTAACGGATGTTGTTTAGCGGATGAGGATGCGGATGCGGATGCAAAATAGTATAAGATTGAGGATGCGGTTGCGGATGCGGATATTCATGGAGACATTTTTGAGGAAGCGGATGAGGGTGCGGATGAGGATAAGATCGAACATGTAAAAAAAAATTTTAGGTTTCATACTTTTCATGAAGATGGAAAAAAATTAAATTCCTCTTATTAGTGTGGTTAAAAATAAAAAAGTTGCATACGTCCTTACTTCGCTACACCTTAAAAAAATAGCACTTCACCCCCTCAGCCCAATACATTCAAAACAAAACCACTCAAACACTAGTCACAAAACTGCGAACTGCTGAGCTGACCGACAAATTGAAGTTCAGTTGTGTATACGATACAGAATACAATTTGTGTCAATGCATGTCTTTATAGTTATGTTTGAAATACATATTACGCAGCAGCAGCAGCATCGCGAAATGGCAAGCGCAATGCATTCTATTCTATATTGCTGACAAAAATGCTGGGCATATCTTCAGCATATTTGTCAGCTATGAAATTCTGCCCATGCTGCTGCTTCTGCGCGATATGTATTTCAAGCATTACAATGTAACATGCACGTGAGTGGCAAATATCCGCTAATTGTCTGCATACAAAAATGAGGATTGCGGATGAGGATGCGGATGTAAATATTGGTAAGATGAGGATGAGAATGCGGATGCGGAGTTTAATTTTTATGCGAATAATCCGCGATTGCGGATGCGGATTCGGACATCCTTTAGATCTCTAATTACCATTGGGAATATTTGTATATACATACATACGTGTCGTGTTGTATAGTGTTATAAATTTGTAGATATTAAATGAAGGGATAGCCGTGTGTAGGTGGATAATGGATAATGGATTGGTCTACTAAATAGCCTTTGTGGAAACTTACAGTGCTGTCCAACCCAGATCGTAGCGTACCCGTACCCCCAAAAAAGGGCGGTATTCGGATTTGACAGTTGTGGTTGTATCTCTGAATGGGTCAAAGAAGTATGATTTGTGGTAATATGCAATGCAGCACAACCCGGTTTGTGGCGTACGCTTACGTATAAGAAAACTTCGTACAGCGCATGTATTTGCAATGAATTATTGAAGGTAGCGGTAGATAGGTCAGTTGTGGGAACCTACGGTGATGAGAAAACCGGGGTACCATTTTGGGGCGGGCAACCCAGAAATTTTTTTTCTTGTTTTTGACATCGAATTCTGAATCAGCGACCCAAATTTACCTTAGTGTTTCTGCCACGCCGATTGGACGAGTATTTCCCCGAGAAACGGGGATGCCATTTTTTAGCCGGCAGGCTCATAAAAGTGCGCGTACGCTAGAAACTGGGTTTTAGTGCACTGCATGTTTCCAAAAATTACCTATGTCACTGTACATATTTGAACAACAATTAACACCAAATCGAAATGCGGCCTGAAAATTGTTTTGAAACGCGTAAGCTAACACTGCAAATTTCCGGAAAGGTTACCTACCTCTTTCAGTCATTCATCATTACATGACCTACCTACAATTTATCTACAACACTACATAACCATACCGACAAGTACGTATGTATATAGAAAATGGCAATGGTACTACAATACATTATTATTACCTACGACAATCCTTTCATTAATACACACAATTATCTACAACACTACATAAATATACCGACACGTTTGTATGTATGTATATTGAAAATATCAATGGTAGAACACTCGAAGCCCTATGTCACGAAGTCGATCTGAAATCATATCAGCAGCAAATCGTACGAGCCAGCGCCGTATGAAATCCCCTTGAAAAATTCGGTTTTCTTGCCATAGAAAGAAATTGCGTCGGCTCGCAACAAATCGCATCGCCCGGCCCGACATCGCAATGAGTGTGCACACATCGCATCGCATCGCATCGCCCGGCCCGGAAAAGCTCGGCGTCGCTCTGTATGTGTACGCGGCCTTTAGTTGTTTCCTTGTGCATTGATTCATCTAGCATTGAGAGCACAAATTTCTAACAAGATGGAGCCATGCCTGTGTTTTGCATTAATTTTAAATTTGATACCTCACGTCGGTTCTAAGACCGCTAGGTTTCCGTGTGTATTATTTTGACGGCGGTCAAAAAAAAATTTGAGGGGAAATTCGAATCTTGGTTTTCATTTGGGAATTGTAAACATTTTTACAGCGTTGGTTCGAAAATGAGCCTACGGCATCCTGCTATAGTAGCCAAGGGCGATCAAAATAACACCCTTTCTTGGCTCCTCATATACAAAAGAATTCTACAAAATGTTGGTATGATTTTTTTTTGACAAAAACTTTCACATAACTTAAACCTAACCATATTTTAACTGTTTTTTCCCGACAATTTTCCCTCGGACTCTTAATATTTTTAAGTTAAAATATTACACAGGCCCCCTAAGTTGGGTACGTGAATTCGATGGACAGGCATAATTTCCAAAAAGAGTAATAATGATGATAAGTTATATTACCATCATTACGCATTTTTTGCTATGACGATATGTCTGTCTATCGGATTTAGGCAATATACCTAGCATATGACCTAGACTGGATTAGTCAGATTCTTTGATACTTACATATTATTATTCTTTCCATATTAATGAAACCTGTAAGCCATAAGTTTTGATTAACCACTTGCAATAAAGTTATAATTTAATTCGCCCATGAATGCAATATTGTTTATGCGAAAATATGCCATTAATCATAGTTTCTCCTATACGAATTCATGATCACAATCTGAAGCGTTAAATACACCGCAAGGCGTTTAGTATGAAGTGAGATTGGTCATTAAGACAAAAAGACATATCGACATCAATTTATGACTGACCGGCCGACTTGGCAAGCGAGTCAGCAAGCATTCATTTCGCTTGCACGATTCGTTGCTTGTCCGTGGTAAAGGCTTCGAACTCGAACCATATATTCATAAGAAATATGTGCTTTCTTTAGCACAAAAGACGAATTAATGGCCTTAGACACACTGATGGTTCCATCCATTTACCCACAGCATCCTTCACGCTTTTGGGCTCTCACTCTATCAGACACTATGTTTACGAGTACTATATGTCCGTACACTCCATCACCCATGTGTGGTAACTCACCTTGCATACAAATTAGTGTTGACCGTGCTTCGTATACGCTAGCCGCATGCATCCATATCAATGTTCTCTTTAGATATACACTCAACTATTGCTTCATCCTATCATCCTATCCTATGCTATCATTGGGACCCGATGTGAACCATGCAACCATGCAGAATCTATATGCAGAATCCACTTACGAATACATCACCCATTACATATGGTAAGCATCCGATGATGGCCGGATAGCCGCATATTTCGGAAAGGCTTATTGTATGCAGATGCCGTTTATAACCCCAACCGAGTTGGGAAAGCTAGAGCCCAGCGCGTTGGGGTCTTACTAGTTTATCCTTTCAGCCATTACGCTCGGCAACTCTATAAGATTGCATGGTGGCATGGTGTCGTCTTCCTGGCCTACAGAGCGAATACAAGGTACGTGTGTATCCGTATATCCACCGGTTTGAATACGAGCCGAGGATGCAATGTGTATTCCGAATGCGTAAAACAATGAAACCTCCACTTGACTACAATGCAAGCATCACCACCGGATCCACCGGAGCCCAGGATGTGAAGAGAGGAAATTTCGAAAAATGAATTATGGTATTATGCGGAGGAAGATGACTTGGCTTCGTCCGCTTTTTTATTATATTGGCTCCAGCTCATCTAGCAGATGCAGCAGAAAGAAATACGATACGTGAAGGTCTAGCGATTGGAAAATGAAAACTCTAATAGAATTTTCTGTGTATGTATGCTTCAAGAAATTGGTCGATATGGGTCCCGGGAATGAGAACTCACTACGCACACTGTGTAAGGTTGCTTTTGAACATCATAGATCCGTACAGATGTTTCTCTATGTTGATTTTCTAATAGAGTGTCGGACGATATGGTATCGATCTGATTGAAAGATACCTGAGTGTTCAGAGTTTTCCGTCGAAACGGCACGTACCATCGAGATCACACCAAGGCGATATGTTGGTTATCCCGAAGACGGATATGAAGTTTATCTTTTACAATTCATCTTATACAAGTCTCTATCCTATTGTTATAATTTCCCGATGCGAGAAGTGCGATAGTGCTGCATGATAGACTTTATCTGCGAATAGTACGAGCATGGCTTCGTATGTTTGAATGGGTCATGCTTCATAGACTCGGACGAGTCGAGTACTGATTGTTTTCAAGTGTGGCTTTCATTAGGGTTTTCAAAAGTCAGTATCGATTTGTAGCAATTGTTTTTCATGTCATGTTTTGCAATTATATTTAAATACATACTGCTCTTGCATTTGGAAAGTCCTAAATGATTGTTTGTATTTTCAAAGTAAGACAGTATAATGGAAATTCATAGATTTTTATCAGAGCTTAATGTCTGTTTTCAAAATAAGACGTGGTATTTTGAGTCGATGTTGAAGAAATATTATTTGATTACTACACTTACGCTATTTGTATCTTTCATTAGGTTGTTGGTTTGTGTTAGAGTGCCTAGATTATGGAAGACGTGTTCACCTTCGTAGCTCTGCATTTTCCAATCCAACAGCACAGTGAATTAAAAACTTTTATACGCAGATGAATGAATGTCCTTTTTCAATCAAATAACGAGACTTACAATAAAAATAACCAAAATGTTACCAACTTTAAGACTTATAGCTTCTAGAACCGACCAAACCGACTATGAAGTTTTTGCTCAATCTATCCGACTATATTTCAAAATGTTCTTCTTTTAAAATTCCGCTAACCCTGACATCATCTAAAGGCTTGTTCTGCTATCCGTTCTATAGGGAGAACTTTAGCGTTTTCGATAAGAAGAACAAAAAAATTCTTCTTGCGAGAGCTGATAGCGAAATGTTCCTTTTTATGAAAGAGGGTCATTGTTTTCCAGTATGTCGCAAACTCAGAACGTCAATATAGACTGAAATTCTGCAAGTTCCGGGGGAATTACATTACTATCAACGAATTGAGAGGACGTGGGCGTGGTGGTGCTGGTATCGTAAAGAACTCCGCCATATAGATTAAGCACAAGAAACAGAGTGGTGCTATTTTGGCTTTGTACTTTTTCCAGATATAGTCTAGCCATTTCGTAATTTGAGATGGCAAAATGTGGTGGAAAAATGTTTTTCTTTTCTGCTGAAAAATCCTGACTTTGCTCCGCAAAGAAATTTAGATGGGAAGGTTCTTACTCAGAGTCCCAAAACTAAAACATAAGAAACAAACAAAAAAATGTCCACCACTTTTCGCAATCTTCAGTACTAGGTTTTTCAACTGTTTTTTTTTTTTAAACTATAGCCACGGCGAAAAACTGCATTACTGGAATAATCCGCAAGGTGATACGTCCTTATGGTCTAAGAAATACCAGCCTGAGCAAATCTAGCTCTTAGCATTGGTAATTTCACGGGTTACTTCTAAATGAGATAACGAAATATGCATCTATTAAGATAGAATCAGGCTATGCCAAGCAGACTCTGCGAGTAAACCAAATATGTATTTTTGAATGCTGGGCGATCAGCTGAGACTCCGGTTTCTTTAAAATATATCTAGTTTGCTGTGCTGCGGTTCTTTGGGATTAGAAGGCTATGCAATACATCACTTTTAACTGCATCACCGTTGTCGAGATTTTGACAAAAAACTGTTTTGGATGTTTTTAACCCTCTGTAGCACCGCTACTTTTTTACTAATAACCCAACAAAGGTTGGGTGGATGACGTGGCGATAAAACTCTGGAGTTTTCTGCGATAAGAAAATGCCACTGAAGCTAAAGGGCAAGTTGTACAAAACGGTTGTACGTCCCGCACTCATGTATGGATCAGAATGCTGGAACATGTATGAAGGTTACGCGAAACAAATGACAGCGACTGAAATGAAAATGTTACGCATGTCAGCTGGTGTAACGAAAAGGGACCACATCAAGAGTATAGCTTCATCCGAGGCAGCTTGTCCATAGACCAACCAATCACCGAAAAGCTCGAAGACCGACAAATGGATTGGTATTGCCATGTTCAACGGCGTCCGCCTGAGAACCCCGCAAAGAAAGCGATATCAATGGAAGTTCCCCTTGATGGACCCAAGGCCAGAGGCAGACCGAAGAACACCTGGATGTGTCAAATGAAAAAGCAACAACAACGCATTGGTCTCGGCGATGACACGATCCAATATAGAGCTGCCTGTAGAAATATGCTGAGATATTATCGCCAAAACGGGCGATGTGCCTACACCGCGGGTCGAGCAACGCGAAGCCATGGAGCGGTATAAAGAACGAGGCAAGGAAGAAGAAGACTTTTTACTAATAAGTGCATAATGTTATATACAGTAACCCCTCGATTTGTGTCGGTAATTGGTTCTTAAAAAACGCGGCACAACACGAAACGTGGCAAAAGAGTTATTAGTATTCGTACTGGCAAGCATGCTGACGACATTGTTCCTACTGTTACCAACCCCAAAATCCTTGGTGTCTATCTAGACAAAAACCTTATCGACGACTTAGGCTAACTTAAGTCGCAAAAAGTCAGATAAACCACAAGTCGAGTGAATGCTTAATTTTAAACAGTTTGACAGTTTAAACTGGTGTAGTGGTCAGCGTGCTCACATTTAAAGGGTCGTAGGAGCACTTAAAGTAGATTCAGTTTATAATAGTTTCCGACACGACACATAGGAAGGACTATGACACAACAATTTCTGGGTATAATTAATAATTTGGTAGAGCATGCTGTTGATCTGAGCACTTCTAAAAAAAAGGTTGAATATTGGGCTGTGGTGCCAGTTCATTTATTTAACAGAATTCATATTTGCAAATCCAATTCTAAATGCTATTCATTGGTCTTTTTTCAAGAAAAATAATAAGAAGTAAATCGAAACTGGGTAATTACAACCACATTCGATTCGTTTAAAATATCTTGATATAATTTTTCTGAATAAATTAAAAAAAAGTTCATAAAAAATAAATTTCTTAAGTATTTTCAGATAAGAAGCTAATGCAATATCGCTCTAAACATTTCAATTTTAAAAAATGGATTAAGTCACATGGATGGACTTACGCCAGTTTCAAAATACACAGTTTGAAGTTGTTTTTAAGCAGACAAAATTGTGGCTATGAAAATAACAGTATATTTTTCAATTATCTATTTAATTTTTTGTCATAGAAAGGAACCGTCAAGGACACAATAATGACATCATTAACTCGATTTTCATAAAAAGTAGACTTACGCCACTTTCAAAATAAGCAGCTCATATGAATTTATACGTGGTGAATTTCAATCTAGGTCTTAGAAATGTACCTGATGGTTAAAACTTATATTTCTTCAAGAGTTATATGAAAACAAACTATAAAACTTGAAACGTATCGAACTTAAACAACAAAATAATATGTACTATATTTTATTGATTTCAAACAATAACTAACAATTCGCAAATATTACGCCGCTGCTTAAAAGTCTTCATTAAACAGCAAAGTGATTTTTCGCATCAATACAACATTCATTCAATCACTACGTATGATAAAAATTAATTCATTTCAGTACACTTTCAAAAACTCAGCATACATTTTAAATGAGACTCAGACACGCATCACTCTCATTTATTTGTATTGATATCAATTGCATGTACATTTAATTTTCATAAATTGCTGATTTTCATTCATGGCTAGTATCATTAACCACAAAACGTAAAAAAAAGCTTCAATTTTTCCGACATATTCATCAAATAATTTGGGCGCGCACACATACACCAACAGTGAAATGCATCATTGACGCGATGAAACCGCGATGCATTTATGCATTGCATTTCGTTTCATTTTTTTTCTGAATTTATTTATTTGAAAATTGACTGATTTTCTGTGAAACGCATAGGATGTCATCGCTCATCGGGTGAATACGATAAAAATCAAATCGTAAAAAGCATTAAATGTTGATTGAATTATTTCGGTATGTATCCATTGCACGTTTTTAGGGTTTTGTAAAACAGTTACGTATAAAAAAAGCTTGAACAGATGGAGTTTCTAGATCTAGATGATGAATAGGGATTTTACTTTTTAGCAGTGGCTAGTGTAGAAGTCTAAAACTTGGTCGACTTTTGTAGACTCTCTTCGACTTTCTTCGTCAAAGACAAATTGATAAATTTGTATTTTAAGTCGAATATTAAGCCATAAGTTCGAGTTTCATATAATTATGAAACTCGAACTTATGACTTAATATTCGACTTAAAATGGAGGAATATCATATGTTTTTTTTTACATAGAAAATTGCTTTTATTTTTTAGGGATGCCTTTGTCCTGTTTGTGTGTTTTTTTTTTCATATTTGGCATGCAACGCAGAGCCTTGTTGCAAACACCTACACATGGATCTACTTGACTTTTTATTATTCATTTCAGTTACTCATATACATATGTATATGTAAATAAATCATGAAATATATGGTATGAGCAGAGAGATCATAATTAGCGTTCTTAATAAAAAGCCATTTGTTGGAACGAAAAATATATTTTTGTTAATGGACTTAATTTATAGATTCTTTGACCATTCAAAGTTCATAATAGGTTACTCGTAATTCAATATTTAGATGATGGTGATGAGGTTTGCAACTACATCGTCTATGGCCTTCTACTAATACTTATAAAACCTTTATTTTAGCATAACATTACCTAATAAAATGGAAAACAAATGTATGTTGTCGTCGTTCTAGTCCAGTAAACGATAAAATACTTATTTGACTAATACACAACAGTTTCCAATAACTCACACGAAAATTTTTCCTTACCCGCTACTTGACATAATCACTGGAGTGACATACTTTCATGTAATATAGAACGAAAAAATAAGCCAAATGCGAATTCTTCTGTTCCTTTTTAAATGCACTCAAATACTAATACTCAAATACTACATATGAATATTAATGAATACGAATATTAAATGAAATGCATATAAAATTTGTAATAGTTTAGTCACTCGAACGTAAAAGAAAACACCTAAATTTACGCTAGCTCATTTGTAACAAATCTGATACGAAAATGTTTCCATTTCCATATTATTTCCAATGAACTCCAATTCAACCAATTAACACAAATCCTTGATAAATCGGTCAATTCGTATGCAGACGCCACATATATATCTAATCAAATAGGAAGCTGAAAATGATGCAAATGCGAAGCAGTTGATTTCCTCCTTTTTCACGAAGAGATCCTAATAATGTCTATGATGCACAAAAAAAAGCCATTGCTACAACTTTGAAATATGCATAGAAATACATAAGTATGTATGCAGTGCAAATAAATTATTATACATAAATACACACAACATGTCGCGAAATAAATGCAAAAATCGCTTAAAATAAAAACGAAAGACTCAAGCCAGAAACTTGAATTCATTGTTGAGGTCATGCGCATATGTTTAAACATTTTGACGATAGCTGGTGATTGTTGCGTCGATGAGAGCTAATTTGCATTTGAAAACCTGATTGATGAAAGCGTATTTTTTGCTATTATTTGTTAAAAGATGTACATCGAGAGAGATGTTCGGTTGAAGGTCAAAGTTGTGGGAAATGAATCATTTTTTCAACATTACAAGTTTTTGTTGTCAAATTATAATTTATTAATTGTTTCTTTTTCATTTATTTCAGATTAGCGTATGGAGCCAGAACTTGAAAGGTAAGATGCATGAATATTTTTCAAGAAGGATACTTTTTCACGTTAGATTTGATTAGGATCGAAAATTGTTTAAGTATTTTCATAATAATGTACTGAAACGCGAGTTTAGAGCTTAGCAAAAAAAAATCGATTGAAATTTTCATATCCGTTACAATAAAGTTTTGCGAGGATACTACAAGGTTCTACAGAAATATTTTGAAAACAAATATGCATATAAAGTTATCGACGGTTTTCAGGTGCAGAAAACTCATAAGTCAGTGAACATTAACCAAATAAAAAAAAATCTGCGCATGGCATTGCCAGTTATTTTTATTAAGATTATTTTTGCAATCCTTATTATTATTTGGAATTTATGTGAACACTAGGGTTAGTTGTACACTGTATAACTGTATAACAAGTTCTTTAAGGCCCGTATTTATGAACATATCTTAACTCAAGGATGCCGAAATTCATAAAGATAAATGTCATTTCCCATACTTTTTCATAGAAATCATTTATATTCAGGAGTCAATGCATCCTTGATTTAAGGAGAAACTCAAGGAGACATTGGAATTTTCTATAGTCAACCTCACTTGAAGTCAAGCTACCCACCTACCTTGAAATATTCTATTTCAAGTCTATTGAAAACTTAAGGTCTCCTTGAGTTTTGCCTTAAATCAAGGATGCATTGACTCCTGAATATAAATGATTTCTATGAAAAAGTACGGGAAATTACATTTATTTATTTTTTTAAATTTCGGCATCCTTGACTCAAGGTCTCCTTGAGTTAAGCTTCTTTTGTGTAAACGATTTCTACCGCAGCCTTATGGCATGTTCCGATTCTATTTATTCCTAGATGCGTTGAGGCAAGTCAAGGATACGTTTCGGTTAAAATTCAAAAGAAACAAAATTTCTTTTGCATGAACCATATGTTTGGAGGTTGGTTTGTATGATAGCCCTATTACATAACACATATTCTGATTCCATCAATTCCTAGATATGTAAAGGCTTTGCTAGCAATATAATTGGGAGAAGTTTGGTTAAGATTGGTTGATAAGGAAAAAGTTTTCCTTAGAAGATCCTAATTACCAGGGATTTGTTTGTATGGCAGCCCTATGAAGTAATGTTCCATCCATTCCATCCATTCCTAGATATGTTTTAAGGTTTTGCTAGGAACACATTTGGGTAAAGTTTGGTTAAGGTTGCATTCAAAAGGAAAAAGTTTTTCTTATCAGAACTTAATTTTCAGACGTTTGGTTGAGAATGGTACATAAAGAGAAAAGTTTTTCTTGGAAGAACCTAATTCTCAGGGGTTAGTTTGTATGGCAGCCCAATGGTCCGATTCCATTCGTTCCGACATTCGCTCAATCGGTTTCTCTCGTCACACTGATCAATAATATATATACTTTATATAGTCGGAAATGCTTCCTTCTATGCGTTGCAAACTTCATGACAAAGTAAATATACCCTTTCACATAGTGACGGGTATACAAATTAGTTGCATAGTTATGCCATTTTTTTGCTACGCGATTTTATACAATGGCGTAACCAAGCAAATTATCGCAAACAAACATTCAATTCAATATAATGTACAAGCTTTCGCAAAAGTGGTGTGGTATTGTGGTCTATACGATAAGACTAACCAGCCGATCAGATGTACGAGGAATCGGCCCTTAGAGTTTTTTCGCGTTGTCAGCTTAGAAGTAATAGAGAATGAATAAATTTTGGAGATAATACCTATTGCAGAATTGACAAAGAAATTACGTGTAACAGTAATTTATTTTAGAGTAGAAGTGTTCACCCTATATCTGAGGATCACATATGTAGAGCCCCAACGTAGAGCTTCACCCTATGGGCGCTAACACCAGTGGTTGGCATATCCACGTTCACATCTTCATGAGTCCCGTAGTTATAAAAAGTTCTTCTGACTTGGACCTTCTTGAACGATCTTTGGAACAAAAGGTCCACAGTTATCCACTTAGAGTCGGAGTCGGCATACACTGTCCAATCGATTGTAAGATAGAGCTCGTTTTCTTTGATGAAAGCTCATTTTCTTTAGCGACATCGGTAGTGAAACCTAAGTAAATTAGCTTTATTGTACAATCGATTGGACAGTCCAGTGTACGCCGACTCTTATATAAGCATCGTGAACATATTTTTCTTAATGTAGCAGCCACTTTTTCTTTAAGATTAATGTTTGACATTCAAAGAACTAAATCAAAATGGCTCAATTTTACGAAAAAACCTGCAAGAGAGGATTGCCTCTCAAGTTAAACCATTATATCTCTTCAATATTCTTGTTAACAAAAACTCAGTAGAGGCTGATATTCAGATACGAAAATTCGGAATACCAATCCCCACTCATCCAGCTTGGAAGACGTTATCCTTGTAATCTATTTTAAGCTAATTGTAAAGTTTGTATAGATCTTAGAATTTGAAGCTGCAAAGAAACAAGAAAAAAACACTCGACAGCCATTTTGATCGCAAGTTGTTTTTTGCGGACTAATACATATAAATGTTTTTAAAATAACTGTTAGCCAAAGGATGTATGAAATAAAAAAATTGTATTTCCGACTTTTTGGGCCATTGTTCCACTAAACACATGGAACACCGTACGTTACGAAACTGAGTTGAATTCTGCAGTTGTAAATTAAGATACCTAGCAATCATAGCCTTACCAAGAAGATTGAAAATGTGCGACAAGTGGGCGGAGCGATACTGCGAAAACGACTGCTGTCCATGGGCGTAGCCAGGACTTCGTTCAGGGAAGGGGGGCGTGGGCAAGCCCGACATTTTTTTAACATCATGTTGTCTCTCGGACGGAATATCCACTTGCGAGATCTAAATTTCATTGCTGGTATGATTTAGCTTCAAAATGAATCTTGATTAAATGACTTGAAAGACAAGAAAATGTGAGATTCGTTCTTTACAAGGTCCCTAACTGGGCATTTATACACAATACCAATTATACACTACAGTAGAGCCCCGATATTCCGGATTGACTGGGACCGGACCCTATCCGGATTATCGAATTGTGCGCATTTTCGAAATGCACTAATTTACACCTTGGTAGACAGTATTTATACTCAAATCATAAAAAAGATAACCATTCTAACGATAATTAATTATTTCGTATTCGGGGTTGACGAGCGTAGCGAGCAGGGGGCGAAGCCCCCTAGTAATAATAAAAGTTTTATTCAAGTATGTATCAACTTATAGCTAGAGGGGTACAATTCATTTATCTTTTAGAGATCAGACAGAGTCTTTGCATCTATATATGAAACTAATAAATATGATGAAGTTAAGTATACATTTTAAATTGGTGTAACTTGTTTAAAAAACTAAATGGCTCAAAAGCGAGATTAACGACCTCAATTCGCAGACTATTTTTACGAGTGGAAAAGAGGAGGGCAACAAGGAGTTTGGAGTAGCTTTCATCGTGAATAAGCAGCTCAAGAACCACGTTATCGGCTTCAAACCCATCAACGAGCGGCTATGTAAGATCCGCATTAAGACCCGTTTCGCTAATCTCTGGCTCATTAATGCGCATGCCCCTACAGAAGTAAAAGAAGACGCGATTAAGGACGAGTTCTACAACGACCTAGAAACACTCTTCGACTCACTTCCATCAAACGACGTCAAGCTGCTGCTAGGAGACTTTAACGCCAAAGTCGGAAACGAAAGCTGGCATAGGGGAACTACTGGAGGTCATAGCTTCCACGACGAAAACAACAACAACGGTCAGCGACTTATCGACTTCGCGAGCGGCAGAAACCGGGTCATAAGCTCTACATGCTTCCCTCATCGACGAATCCATAAGCAGACCTGGAAGTCTCCAGATGAATACACCGTGAACCAGATCGACCACGTACTGATCAGCAAGAGATGGGCTTCTAATGTCCTAGATGTTCGATCCTATCGAGGAGCCAACTGCGACACCGATCACTATTTGGTGAAGACGACCTACAGGTGCAGAATCTCTTCGGTGCACCTAACGAGAATCAACCCTGCCAAGATCTTCGAGGTTGACAATCTGATTGATGATGCTACGGCGGTTGCGTATACTACAGCACTTGAGGAAAAATTGTCGCCCATGCTTGATAACATCAATAATCTAGGCATCCATGAGTTCTGGGAGGAGCTCAAAGACAGCATCAAGGGGGTCGCAGAAGAGGTCGTGGGCTATAAAGGCCGGCGCAGACGAGAAGCCTGGTTCGACGACGAATGCAGGGCCTCGATTGAGGCGAAAAATGAAGCCTATTGCCAATACACACAACGCGCATCCCGAGCCAAGAAAGAAAGATACAACGAACTTCGGCGAGTATCTAATAGGTTAATTAGACGTAAGAAACGCAAACATTTTGACGAGCAGTTAGCCAGTAAGAACATTAGACAGGCCTACAAACTTATAAATAATATCAAGAACGGATATCAACCCAGGACAAGCCTATGTAAGGACAAGGATGGTAACATTATCAGCGACATCGAAAGCGTCAACAAACGATGGGCCTCGCATTTCGAAGAGCTCCTCAACGCACCATCAACATCCCCCGCGGAGCCAGCTCTTGAGCAGCTAGCCGAACCAGGCCCTCCCGTTCTACCCCCAACAGTAGAGGAGGTGAGTCTTGCCATACAGTCGCTTCAAAATAATAAAGCGCCCGGCGCTGACGAGATGCCAGCGGAACTGCTGAAGCATGGTGGAACGTGCCTGAACAACGCTGTACATGTGCTACTGCTGAAAATATGGAACGACGAGGCAATCCCCGACGATTGGCGCAAAAGCATAATCTGCCCAATCCACAAAAAAGGTGACAAGCTGAAGTGTGAGAATTACAGGGGCATTTCATTAGTTTGTACGGCCTATAAGATATTATCGAAAATTCTTGAAAAGAGAATTAATCCGTACGCAGAACGAATCATTGGCGAGTATCAAGGCGGCTTCAGACCTGGGGTCGCTCAACGACCGATCAGCTTTTCACAGTGAAGCTACTACTCCAAAAGTGCTGGGAATATAACATCGATGCATACCAACATTATGCTAAATTTTACCGGCAAAGTTAGTGCGACTCACAAGGATGACGATGACTAATACCGTCTCGCAGGTCAAAGTGCAGAACCGACTCACTGACCTATTTGAAACTCGTACTGGACTCAAGCAGGGCGACGGGCTGGCGCCGACGCTCTTCAACCTGGCTTTGGAGTATGTAATTCGAGCCATGAATACGGACAGCAGCGGAACGCTACTCATCAAGTCGACTCAATTAGTAGCGTACGCCGACGATATCAACATCATGTCTCGAACTTTGGGTGATGCAGAAAGCCTTCTGCATAACCTCAATAACGCCGCAAAGGAAGTTGGACTACATATCAACGAAAGCAAAACAAAGGCCATGATGCATTCGAAAACAAGGACGCCAGCAAACTCAAGCATCACAGTGGGGGACCTTAATATCGAGTATGTAGACAACTTCAACTATCTGGGTTGTAACTTATCAAAGGACGCCAACGAAACCGACGAAATTAAGCGACGGATACAACTACCCAATAAGACATGTTTCTCGGTCCTCCCTATAATTAATTCGAAACTCGCGCACAGGAACACGAAGCTCCGCGTGTACAAAACGATTATCCGACCTGTGCTATGTTATGGCTGCGAAACATGGACCCTTACCCAAGCCTCCGAAATTTTGCTAGACCGATTCGAACGAAAGGTCCTTCGGCGAATTTTCGGGGCCGTTCGCGAGCGAGACCAGTGGCGTATCCGGTACAACCATGAGTTGTATCAATTGTACGATGAGCTGGAAGTATCGAAAATCGTGAAGCTTTAACGTCTGCAATGGGCGGGGCATGTACAACGGATGGACGACAATCGCATGCCAAAGAAAGTTATGAACGCACAACGAATTGACGGAGCGAGGTTGCGTGGACGACCGAGAGCTCGCTGGGAGAACTCCGTAGGTGAAGATGCCCACCAGCTGCTGGGCTTCCGAAACTGGAGGACAAGGTCACGTAACCGCGACAATTGGAGGTCAACGTTTCAGGCGGCCAAGGCCTGACGTCGGGCTATCGTGCCACATTGATGATGAACTTGTTTAAATAAGCATCAAAACCTAATGTTAAGACTAACAAATATCTTAAACCTACCTTAGACTAACTACTAAACAAAGTCAAGTGTGATCACTAATTTAACTTTCTTTACGCACGTATTACAAAGTGGTGGGAGGCGGTGCATTTGTAATTGAAATTTTGGGTAATATTAGAAGATCTTGTGGTGATACATGAAATATGAGTGATTTCGTGGAGTGCTTTAGTGGAGAAATAGAAGGGTTTGTTCAATATTATTTTTAGGCATTTATTCTGAATTACCTGCATCTTAGACTTGTGTGTCTTTGCGCACCCATTCCAAATGGGACAACCGTACAGAATCAGCGGTGCCATAACCGACTTGAAAAGTATAGTAGCTTGTTGGTAGTAGATAGCTTCGAATTTCTATTAATAAAAGGATAGATACATACTTCGAATACAAGTTAGCACTTTAGAACAGGTGGAGTCGATGTGAGACTTGAATGTTTATTTTGCGTCTAATTGAAGGCCTAAATACTTGAGATATTTTGACCATGAGATCATTGAGACTAAGATATTAATTTTCCATAAATATTTGGAATATTTTTCGCTAATTATTCGATATTCACATCCCCTTTCTGAGATGCATGGAATAGTTTTTTATTACTTTTCTCTTATTCACTTTTGGTGTTTGATAAAGAACAATGTGTCGTATGAAATTAAATTCAATTACAGCGTCTCCAACCTTTAAACCAGGGTTGAAGCCTCTACGAAGGCTAAAACCAAACTTCGAATTTCTGATTTTTCTCCAATGTTTTAAGCCACTGCACACATTTTCTACTTGGAATTCCAAATATAAACACAAAACATTAATAAAATTATGTTTCATCCATTTTTTTAGAGAAGTTGGTGTACAATCCCATGGTTTAAATATTGTCAAAATACTTATGGCGCGCCAGAATTACGAACATATCTGTTCTCTTCTTTATAGCAAGAGAGTGCGAAAACATACCGGAAAAATATTGAGCATATTTCTTGCTGTTGATTTCTACTTTGATTTCCTTTTAAGGATTTTACCGTTATTCGCTCTAGATAAACAAAATCAGTGTCTTGGCTCGAGGGTACCAGATGTCAAAATACATATGCCGACTAGTAAGTCTTACTCAGAACATTGACCCACCAATTCGTATGTATTTTCTAATTCATTACCGACAATGGGCATAAAGAAATGTCTTGTTGCGTTCGAAAAAGTATCTGTGTGAACTGTGTAGCAATTAAATTTGACTTTTATGGGAAACGACACGTCCACTAATCTTTTGTTATGTAGGTTGTTTGCAGATTTCACGTTAGAACTTTGAACATCACGGATCTTGTGTTTACAATATTTGCACTAGAATGCTAATTGAATTGTATATTGCTGGAAACGAATTTACGTGTAAATTTGCTGACAAAAATATATATAAATAGAGTTTACAGATTTTACTGAATTATATTATATGATATACTAATCTGCAATGCAAATAGAAACTTATAAGTAACTTAAAATGTAAAAGATTTATTACTTATATTCTTAAACCTCGATATAACTTAACTTAGATTAGCAAAAAATGTCCCGGACGTTTTCTTCTCTAAAACGATCTAAATATCAATCAACAACCAAGGAAAAAATTAATCAATGGACCAATGGAATGCATTTCGTCAAATCGTGGTAATGATGAATGCTCTGCTCCAAATCCATAAAATTCAATAAAATCTTCTTCATCTTCCGGGATAACTATTGTCTATAACGGTCCATAGTCTGTATAGATTCAAGAGCTATTCTAGAACCATTTACAGATGTATACCATTAAACACACGTCTTCCTCAATCTTCATTCGATCCTCTTCAGTCTATGCAATCGGCGGCAAAACAAATCGCGGAACTGCCCATTAATTTAGCAGCATATCAAGAAATCAATAGAAATTCTACTTCCGCACCTTAAAGAATGAAGAGAAGAGATACTCGTAAAATACCATTATCTCCGGTCAATGTCTGCTTGAATGGATGAATATTGAAATTTATTTTACGAGTATGTACAGCAAAATACCAAATGTATACCTACACTAGTAATAATAGAGCATTATGTTATAGGAGGTTATAGAGAAAGCGGATGTAAAGTACGGTTTACATGCTTCGAAGAATTGAAGGTTTTCTCGTAACAAATACAAAAGTCGGAAGTTAAGATCCAAAGAATTTTTTCTTGTTAAGTTTTCGAGATTAAAGTTGTTGCATATCAAGTCAGACGGAAAATTATGTGATCAATCTCGGAACATGAAATATTAAAGATATACATATCAGACATATAAGAAAAAAAGTAGTTAAATCCATATGAGTGCAATATGATATTGTTTCCGGAGTTTTGGCCGAACGATTTTAAAAAAAATATTTTACTCAGGCATTTAACCAATGTATACGGATCTGCTAAATGATTAGTTATTTATAACAGTGTAGTCTGTATGTATATGCAATATAAATAAATAAAAGCTATGAAATCTATGGTTATTAACCTTGGTTTAGAATGTGTTCCAATTATTGCTCAATTCTTGTTATTACACTCAATTCCATCTAAGTGGCATCATCCTAGTTTATCTAAATGGAACATTAGTTTTTAGATTCTCCACAAAATGATAAAGCCACAAGTGCGTAATTCTAATTGCTTTATTTAATACAAATACGCACAATTACTATCAAGCACATAATTGAAACTTGACAAAAGAAAAAAAAATAGTTAAAAACAATGTAAAACGCCGAATTTCGACTAGTTCGAAATGGCGATATTTAAACTAAAATGTGTCGTAGCTGTTATAAGTTTAGCCACTTTGATTGCTGGAGTAGGCGCATATTAAATTTTTGAATATTCTACGTACATATTTTACTTATATTATTTATAGCATTTTAGCGTTTATCAAAGAACATGTATCGTCAAACCAGGCATATGCTGTCAGGCAAATTGTACAATATCCCGGCCGAAGACCAATATTTCTAATTCGCTTCCAACAATGAATCTTCACTTTAAACTCAATGTGGAATTGCAGCAAATCTACGGTGGACTTTACATATCGTTTCAACGACCAAAACAAAAGCCTTTCACTCTTATCAATGTGAAACGATATAACGTTTGTACGTTCACTCCCGGTGCGAATTTGCCTGTGATTTTACGAAATATTTTTAAAGAAATTCTAAAACATGGTAATATTCCCAATAAGTGCCCGGTACTGAAGGTCAGTATAGTACTCGTAGAGTGCATAAATATTAGAGAGTTTTGGCATGTCGTAGAAAATAGTACGACATAGTTTGACATTCCATGTAAAAATTTGCCTGCTTACCGTATACGAAACAGTATATGTATCATAATTTTGCATTTCCCAAGTAGGCATGGGTGTATTTTCGTATGTATATTATTTGATGTTCTCTAAACAGTCGAAATTGGCGAAATGATTTGTCGTGTCGTGATTATACACACGGCTATTTAGGACATCGAAAATTATGAGAAAGTGTTTTGCATACGGTAAGCAAACGATTTTTTCAATGGAATGTCAAACTATGTTGTACTATTTTCTACGACATGCTAAAACTTTCCATTAGCTGAATTGATTTTTGTGTTTTGACCTTTTCTGTACTCTTTTTCAAGGGTCACTATTATACTGAAAATTTTGTGCTGAACTCGAAATATATTCCAAACTATGCTTCGAATTTTACATATCGAATGAAGTTGAATTTACACGGTGTAACGAGCACCAACCGAAATGTTCAAATCCTTGAAGCGACATTTGATGGTGGTATTATCAGAACTGATTGAAAAACAGTTTTTTTTTAATAAATATGTGTACATATATGTATATTTACATGTCGGAAATTCCAAATCTAGTACATGTACGTGAAAGTAATCCAATAAATTATAACTATTGCTACTCATTAAATGTTAGTTTTTATTGCAATCTAAAAAGGCAATCGTGGCCTGTGATCATAATTAGAGATACGAAAATTCGCAAATAAAAAAACAGGAATTTCGCATAAGCTAATATCAAATATTCAAAATTTCGCCAAAGTTCACATAAAACATAATTTGGCAATTTTTTCTGTTTTTACTCTCTTTTAATCTAAAAAAACTACAGATTCACAGCGAAAAAAGTGTTCAAAACTCAGCACTTCCAAAAATATCGATTATAATAGGCAAAGAATAGACTAGAAAGTAGTGTGGCTGACAACAGCATCGTACTCCCAATACAGTTGTCGGAGAAACATTTTTGACATTCATTTACACTAGTTGTTGTTGTAGCGGTGCAGAAGGGTGTGAGTCGCTGTCTGTGGATGCGCTCTAAGTTTCGTCGTCGTTCTCGCCTATTGTCTTAAGCGACAAGAACGTAGCAGCTGCAATAGGACTGTCTCGTAACGCCCTTGGAGTGAGGTTAGCTGAAAGCCATCGTTAGGTATTCGATGGCCGGAAGATCTAGGTGTTTCAGCATGACCATTGAAATGCCACCTGGTCCAATGGCTTTTGATTCACATTCACATTCTTGATTGCTGCTGAAACTTGGCCTGCTGTATAGGTGATGATGATGTCAACCGTTCGGTTGTGAATCCTTTTTTTTTACACATGGCGCGGACCGTAGCCCATAGTTTGCTGACACCTTGTGACCTCTCACAGCTATCCAGATGCTCATGGAATGTCGTTCCATTTCTCTTTTTTATAGGTGTTAACTTGTCGATTTATTTCGAAGTTTAGCTCCTTAATTCTAGCGTCTACTGGATTTACGCGTCTTAAGTTCTCCCCTTCGTCGGGTAACTTTGCGGCAGTAGTTGGGAAATATGGCCGAACTTTGGGGATACGCCCTGTGGGAATGAAGCGAGCTGCCGCTTTGACAATAACGTTCCTTAACCGAGGAGAGAATGCCAGAGTTCGTGATGGGTGTTAAAGTCGCCAAGTAGGATCCTGAGCTGCCCTGTGAGGAGTGACCAATATCGAACTTATGGCCAGGGCCACAACTGGATGCTGGTGAACATAGATGTTTATAAGTTCGATATTGGTATTGCCGGATTCTACGGCAATAGCTTGTATTTCTGCCGTCGTTGAAACGAAGATTTAATACACTGTATTGCACGGTTGTGTGTATTAGGAATCCGAGCCCTCCTCCTGGATTAGGACCTTGCCTGCTGACTCTATCGCGCCTCTGCGTGTACTCATGAAACGGACGATCTCGCTGATATTCTGACGGATGCCATTGCAGTTAAACTGCAATATGGTGAGTGGGGTGTACACTGCGGGGGGGAATGTGTTAAACTTTAGCGATTTTGCCTTATTGTATTGTTGACTCCGGGTGCCGGTGGTAGAGAATTGATTTAAGAGCTGGGGCCAGAAATGGCCGGAGGTGGTGGTGGACCAGTAGCTTGTGAGCTAGGGCCTGGGGTGGATGGGCCGACCCGCGCGCAGACACCCTGGAGCAACAAAGGACAACTTGTCATAATGTCTCATTTTTCTTAGGCCTGAGCAGTAGAAATGACACCATTCTCGGCAGCAGGTACACCTCAAGGATCTGGCATTCCCGAAGATACGTCGGTTGCATACACAGCAGATGTAGATTTATCTACGGGGCATTACTTTCGCGCATTATCCGAGTAACCGCTGCGCCTGAGTGCTGTATTAACAACTTCAGCGTCTCAGGTTACTAAATGTAATAGGGTGACAAAAAACAAATAGTCAATCATCGAAGCAGCACCTCCGAGGCCTCTCCATGATGGACCTCTTTCGTTTTACGAATACTATCATGGTTAAGCGATGGGCCGACAACCCATCCTTGGAAAAAATTCTACGTCAAGAAACCTGGAATGAAAGCCTCGGATTGGACGGATACAACCCAACGACGACATCGCAAACGAACAACTGATTACTCTTTCGGAACCTGGAATGTACGCTCCCTGAATAGGCCAGGGGCCTTAAGGGCCCTCTTGGATCAGGTCGAAAAATATAAGCTGAGCATTGTTGCACTCCAGGAAACAAAATGGCTTAGTAGCGAGATTGATGACCGAAATTCGTACACAATTTTCACAAGTGAAAAACCTTCGGGCCACAGGGAGTTTGGAGTGGCGTTCATTGTAAACAATCAACTTAAGCCGCATGTTATCGACTTCAAACCCATAAACGAGCGGCTGTGTGCGATTCGCATTACAACCCAGTTCTTCAATCTCTGGCTCATAAACGCGCATGCCCCCACCGAAGTCAGTGAAGACGCGGTTAAAGAAGAGTTCTATCACCGCCTAGAAAATCTCTTCGATGCACTTCAATCAAACGATGTCAAATTGCTGCTAGGAGATTTTAACTCCAAAGTCGGAAACGAAAGTTGGCATAGGGGGATTACTGGAGGGTACAGCCTCCATGAAGACTGTAACGACAATGGCCAACGACTAATAGATTTCGCGACCAGCAGAAATATGGTCATTAGCTCTACCTTTTTTCCGCATCGTCGCATTCACAGACAGACCTGGAGATCTCCAGATCAACATACCGTCAACCAAATTGACCACGTCCTTGTCTGCAAGAGATGGTCATCGAGCATAATGGATGTTCGGTCCTATCGTGGAGCAAATATTGACTCTGACCACTATATGGTGAAGGCGACTTATAGGTGCAGAATTTCTTGGGCGCATCATTCGAGGTTCAACCCGGAAAAAAATTTTGACAAATTGTTGGATGATGCCACGGTGGTCACTTATATGACTGCCCTTGAGGAGAAGCTGACGCCCTTGCTAAATAACATCAGCAACAAAGGCGCCCTTGAGATCTGGGATACACTCACTCAGGAGGTTGTGGGATACAAAGCCCGGCGAGCCCGAAATGATTGGTTTGATGAAGAATGTCAAAATGCGGTAGATGCTAAAAACGAGGCATATCGCCAATGGACTGAACGCGCAACTAGAGCCAAAAAAAACAAAATATGACGAGCTTCGACGATTTTCGAATAGGTTAATTAGGCGTAAGAAACGTAAGCATCTTGACGAGCTGTTGATGCAAATAAACCAAAGACTAGCTAGTAGGAACAGTAGACAAGCGTACAAGCTAATTAATTCAATTAAAAGTGGATACCAACCCAGGACCAGCCTCTGTAAGGATAAGGATGGCAATATCATTAGCGACATCGATAGCGTTGATAAACGATGGGCCTCACTTGAAGAGCTCCTCAATGTTCAACCGAACAACCCCACACAAGAAGCTCCGGAGCTGATGGCTGAAACAGGCCCTCCCGTTCAACCCCCAACAGTAGAAGAAGTTGATCTCGCCATGCAAGCACTAAAACATAATAAAACCCCGGGCGCTGACGAGATTCCAGCTGAACTGCTGAAGCATGGTGGGGAGAGCCTTGTTAAGGCTATACACACACTTATCGTTAAAGTATGGAGCGACGAAATAATCCCGGAAGATTGGCGTAAAAGTATCATTTGCCCAATCCACAAAAAAGGGGATAAGTTGAAATGTGAGAATTACAGAGGCATCTCATTAGTTTGTACGACTTATAAGATTTGATCTAAGATTCGGGAAAATAGAATTAATCCGTACGCAGAAGAAATCATTGGCGAGTACCAAGGCGGCTTTAGACCTGGTCGTTCGACGACAGATCAGCTTTTTACAGTGTAGCTTTTACTCCACAAGTGCTGGGAATACAACATCGACGTATACCAAATATTTGTTGACTTCAAGCAGGCATACGACAGTATCGATCGAAGCGTACTGTACAATATTCTGCTGCATTTTGGTATACCGGCTAAACTAGTGCGACTCATAAGGATGACGATGACTAATGCCGTCTCGCAGGTCAGAGTTCAGAACAGACTCACTGACCTATTTGAAACTCGTACTGGACTCAAGCAAGGCGACGGGCTGGCGCCGACGCTCTTCAACCTTGCTCTGGAGTATGTGATTCGAGCCACGAATCTGGACAGCAGCGGAACGCTACTCATCAAATCCAGTCAACTAGTAGCCTACGCCGACGACATCAACATCATGTCTCGAAGATTGGGTGATGCAGAAAGCCTTCTGCATAATCTCAATAACGCCGCCAAAGAAGTTGGGCTACATATCAACGAATCTAAAACCAAGGTCATGATGCAATCAAAAACTAGAACGCCAGTAAATTCAAGCATCACAGTGGGGGACCTCAATATAGAATATGTAGACAACTTCACTTACCTGGGTTGCAATTTGTCAAAGGACGCCAACGAAACTGATGAGATAAAGCGGCGGATACAACTAGCTAATAAGTGTAACTTTGCGGTCCTCCAAATTATGAATTCTAAGCTGGTGCACAGGAACACGAAGCTCCACGTGTATAAAACCATCATCCGACCTGTGCTATGCTATGTCTGCGAGGCATGGACCCTAACCCAAAACTCTGAACACCTGTTGGACACATTTGAGCGAAAGGTTCTCCGAAGAATCTTCGGGGCCGTTCGTGAACGAGGTGAATGGCGCATCCGGTACAACCTTGAGTTGTATCAGCTGTATGATGAGCTACAGGTGTCGAAGATCGTGAAATTGCAGCGATTGCAATGGGCGGGAGCGGGACATGCACAAAGGATGAACGACGATCGCATGCCCAAAAAGGTGATAAACGCGCAACGAGTGGACGGAGCCAGAATGCGTGGACGACCGAGAGCCCGATGGGAGCATTCTGTATGTGAGGACGCCCACCAGATGCTAGGCTTTCGAAACTGGAGGACAAGGTCGCGTGACCGTGACAATTGGAGGTTTTCAATCCAGGCGGCCAAGGCCCGACGTCGGGCTATCGTGCCATAAAGAAGAAGATAATTTTCACATCTGCAGACCTGGGCTACACACACACAAATATAAATTTTGCAAATTTATTGCTATTTATTTTTCTTAACAAACATTAACAGTCTTAGTATTTAGCGCATATAAGCTCATGCTAACCTATTTTTGTGCAAAGTTTCATATGGGAACCTATAACGGTTTAGAAAAAAAGAACTGAAAAATAAATATTAGCTTCAAACCCCCATAACTCCGTTACCGTTACTTTAAACTGAAAAGAAGCATTGAGGTACATATCTAGCAACCTTATACAGTCAAACGTGTTATTCTGACCACTCTATAATCGGACCACCATTGGTCAATTTTATTTGGTTTTTCATACAAAATAACCTTTATAAACGGACTACCTCTTAATCGGACCATGGACCGCGATCGATGACTCCAATTGGATAGATCAGTACTAGACGTACCTCCACAATCGGACCAACCACTGTATAAATCTCCAAAATCGAACCAAAACTTCAAATTGATTACTTACTTGAGCAGTACGAGGAAATTTCACCAAACGGACCAACAGATAGGCAAAGTGGCAAGACATTTTGTTGACAAAAAAAAATCTTACAAATTTCGTTACTAGATTCACTTCAGTTCCGATTACCATGAGTTATATTATTTCCCATGACCACGGGAAATTTCGTAGACAGCATCAATCATTGCATCAGTGTTGGGTGGATGAAGTGGTGAAACAATTCTGAAGTTTCTGCGACAAGAAGATGCAAGTGAAGGGAAGATTGAAGGGAGGATTGATTGCAGTGGCGTAGATAAGGGGGGGATTAAGGGGATCAATCCCCCCCCCCCCCTTCGGTTACACTTTTTTCTTGTTACTTTGGGTACGTGTGCAGTGTTTCAAACAAACCTGAAACCATATTCAGAACTGCAATAGAAAATTTAGCACTTCCTCAAATTTCAATTGTATAATAGAAGCGTGTAGATAGAATAGAAAACTTCAGCAGAGGACTTTACGTTCATCTACTTTTCCAAATTGGATCTAGAAATGCTGCTGGAAAAATTAAATGTAACCACTGATTGAAAATTTGTCGCCGGAAAATCTTAATGTTCCGCTCTTCCACAGAAGTGGAATTTCCAATTTGCTTCCAATTTTGATGCTTCCTATATTGCTTGAGCTTATCAACATTCTTTTTTTTTAAGTTAAAATTCGACAAAAGGTTTTATCGTATATATTAGGCAAAGTAATTCTTGACTTTCTCTATAGTTGTTCGCAATTTAATTGAATTTAATACGAAGAACTCTCAAAACTATAACCAGGATTCGTTTTTTAAACTAAATATAATATAAAACTAAATTGTAGAAATTCCCAAAATTGAAAAATATATAGTCATATGCAGGCAGTAATTCGAAACTAATTAACAAACAAACAAACGAAATTCCGCGGTGCCCTAGGCAGGGATTTGGAGCGGAGCGGAGCAGAGCGATGGAGCGGAGCGGAGCGACCTTAAATTTCGGAGCGAAAGAGCGGAGCGTGGATCGGTTTTTGGCAGACTGGAGCGGAGCGATTTTTGCTTTGAAAGTCGCTCCGCTCCAAAGTAAAAAATCAAAAATATTCCGAGATAAAAAATGAATTTTATCGACGAAATTTTTGATTTTATGGCACGATTTGGTGATTTTGGACGATTTAAAGACGAAGAATTCGTTGAGAGACTTATAAAATTTCAGAATATCGTGAAATTCATCATGATAAAAGAGGTTTTGCATTTAATCATAATCATCACTCTTCATTATTAAGAAATTGAAGATCATCCATGACAGAAAAGTCCTGTCCTGTACTCGATGAATGAACGCCCTTTTTAATTTAAATTAGTTATTAGGTGCGTTTTATTGAATGTAACACAAGACAGTGCCATAACAATTTTAAAGATTTTTCAAAAATTTAATACTCATCCCACCTCCATATTTTCTTTCGGTCATGGCCAACAATTTTTCCTAAGAATAAACCCATTAAAAATCGGATAAGCAGCTTAAGCTGTGAAAAAAAGGTTCAAAGACAAAATTTTGTGATCTTACTTCATATAATTTTTTTTCCCGACGGAGGTCTTAGTGGTAACATTTTTGTAAAATCTTTAAATGCTTTTTGGCAGCTACGGAGTTAAGAATTCGGGATATTCCCGGTACACCTACTTTGCTGGAAATGACATTAATAATATCATATTTCGTTGCGCTTATGCGATAGTTTAGTTTCCGAAACCCCTATCTAGAACAACTCAATTTTATGTTCAAATTTGTACGAAATTGGTGCTATCCTGTTCTGTACTTGATCGAATGAAACGCACCTATTAAGTCATTTTCTAGAATACTTGAGTAGATATAAGTTGAATTGATCAATTCGCGGAAAATAATAAATATTTACTAAGAACAATGAAGTTTTGTTGTATTTTTGTAATGGAGCGGAGCGGAGCGTGGAGCGGAGCGAAGCGAAAAAAATTTAGTCGGAGCGGAGCGCTGGAGCGGAGCGAATTCAAATTGGTCGGAGCGGGAGCGGAGCGGAGCGAAAAAAGGTGTCGCTCCAAATCCCTGGCCCTAGGGTTGATGATTTCTCAGGGGTTCCGCAAAGATATTAAAAAATTGGGAAAATGCGAACAAGTTTTAAAATTCCGAAGCTTAGTCTGCTACACTGTACCGGAAATCAACTTAACTGTAAAATATTTGACCAGCATCAGAGACTCAACCGATTTTCTTTTACAACTTTCTACTACATATATCAAATGGAAAAAGAAGTAGTGTGTACCAGAAAATAAAGCATATTGTAATAAAACATTTGTGTCGAGGTTCTTGGGATTTAAATTAAAGCGAAAATAAATTAGAGGATTAAATAAAGAGTTAATCAAAACTTTTCTACAATTTTTTTAAACGAATGTTAACAGTCCGAATTTTAAGTTCTACTCACATTTTTGGTATCCTTTTCAAACAATTGGCTAATAGGTGTCAAGTTTGGAAATTTTAGAAATATCTACTCACGAATTTCTGAGTTATCGGAAAATTTCGATTTAAAAACACAAATACTGTACTTTATCCACATGTACTGGCCATTCCCAACGAGCTTTCGTCTTCACAATTTCCCTTTTCTGGGCATATAACTATATGATTTATTTTAATCCCTGTTTTGAGGTGTTTCGGCCTGAAAAGCTGCGATGCTAGGTGTTACGTGACTCCGAAAAGTTTGGGAACCACTGGTCTTACCCAATATAAAGCACTGATACTCCAATCACAGAAGGGAAAATATGTACGAAAATTGGAATACTAGCCGTAGTAAAAAAGCCAAAATTATCGATGAATATTTGCAGGACTCAGTTTTTTCGTATGGTATAATTGCTATTTATTTTGCACCAAGATTTGCTAAAACTGCCAATTTGAAGTGTAATAAATACAGAAATTTTTATTCTGAAATTCGACATTTGATAACCGTGAAGGTGTAAGTAATCTTGCAAAATGATCCCCCTCCTCTCCGAAAAGCTATCTACGCCACTGATTGATTGAGCCATTAACCATGACTTTGGTTATAGAAATGCTTTGTAAAATATTGAAGAATATTCAAAATTTTGGTGGAACTGAGTGTGGGGAGAATTTGTAATAAGGAAGCTGGTTTAAAAATTCACAAAAGTGCACCGAGAAAAATAACGTCCCTTAAAATCAACTCGATATCCTTTTGAAATCGAGTTACATTCCTATTAAATATAATCCTTTCCTTTTTTCAATTCATTCTTTTTAAATTAATGGCAGATCCTTTAAATCCAAATTTTCAATACGAAATCATTTTAAATTAATGGGAAATAATTTAAATCCAAATTTTCAATAGGAAATCTTTTTAAATTATTGGGAAATCCTTTAAATCCAAATTTTCAATAGGATTTTTTTTTTGTTTACACTCGCAGTTGGTCGGCAGTGTGGTAGAGCGATGTCACAATGTATGGTGTAAATTATAAACGTAGTCCCATATAGTCTGTGTGGTGTAGTAGGTAGGAGCGTTAGTCTTCAAATCATAGGGCCGCGGGATCGAATCCCACTGTAGGCAGGTAATTTATTATGCATTTGAGAGCGTAAAGAGGTAAATGAAATGTCGCCAACAACTATAGCGAGGTCAGTTATACAAAACTCATTTATGAGTAATTTGCACAGGGAATGAACACCCTGTGAAAATTACTCCTTTTGGTGTAATTTAAAGTATTCTTTTGAGTTCATGCATTTAAAACAAAGAGTCCATCCTTTTAAATTCAAAGGAAATCCTTTCGATTTATGGTTGTGACCTGATTAAATTGACACTGCATCACTGCGTTTGAAATAAAGGGATTATACAATGATTCAAAGGGAAACAAATATGAAGCAAAATCATATTTGAATCTCTTTGAATCATATGCGTATTTTTTGAATTTACAGGATTTTTTTTCTCAGTGTGTTAGCGGTTTAAAAAACATTTATTACATAGGGCATACGGCATAGGTATGACCTTTGTACAAGTCCAATGTTCATGAATAACGTTTAAAAATTATTTCCTTAATTTTTTGTGCTTTTCTGGCATCCCTTAGTAATTAGACCACCTGCTAATTGGACCAAGTTTGATCGGTCCCGTCAGTGGTTTCACTGTATATGAATGCATGTACATATATATATATATATTTTAACCTCTGAGGGATCATCTGAATCCACCTTTAGAGTGGAATTAAAACCCTGTGCTTTGAAGGCGAGCACCATATCCACTTAACCAACTAGGGTACTGGAAGAGTGGTAAATAAAGACATTTTTTAACATATTCTGTTCTAATAATTTACGAAAATTTTACTAGTCTTTATAACGTCTTGAATTTGTTGCAAAAGACACAAAATAATTTTGGTCTATTTGTAGCATACACGCAAGGAGACTCTTCTTATACACATACTACCTCTGAAAACGCATGAATTGTATGGATAACTTGTAGTATGCCATGTCTGCATCGAAATTGCATAACGCCTTGAAGGTAATTCAGAAATTCAATACGGAGCTTACTGAATTACTAACATGCAACTACCAGGCGTACTTGATAAACTTAAGATGACGGTACGCATATCAGCTTTCAACAAGCGCCACATACATTCAGCACTTCTATTAACATGTTTGTGTGCCTTGTCAGAGTAAAGTGTATGCAGACTTGAAAGGCTAAGTCTGTTGCATTTCATGCATGCATACAGCTGATCAAATGCATGTAAGGACGTCAACTATATTTGATAGTCTCACCCCGTCATGCCATGCAATGCCCTAGTCTCTAACGCAATCCATTTTACACTTTATAACTTTCAATGTAGCATCATCACACCAATATCGTATTTCGTTTGCATTTTCGTATATTACACATACATCGGGGCCCGCTTGGGCAAAAAGCTGGACCAGACCGTATTTTGCATTGTATGTCTCGTTATTCAAAACATTCAACATTTTACTGAAATGAAATTTAAGCTCCTTGACCAATTGGTATAAGCGGGTGTTGGTATTGTATAGTATGATTACATCGACGGCTATGGGTACTCTACTCTATACGGTCACTTTACTCTTTTTTTTCTGCATAGGATTTTATATTTAAAATTTACATACCGGCCCGACTATCTAACTATGACCATGTACGGCAATGTACATACATGTATTGGCTTATACGTATGCTTGCAGAGTATGCTCTGGAGCTCCTAACTATATTGCAAAATGTTATTGCAATAATTTTGCATGAAATATTGAATTGCATTTACTAGTTCGCGTCAAATCTACATAACATTTCCATGGGGACATGCATTCATGCATATAGTGAGGTATAAACGAGAGAAAAGAGCGAGCCTGCATACGATAAAATATGACAGGCATGTTTGTTGGCTGGATGCTGCGCGGGTTCAAAAGAAATGAGGATCCAAAAGGTTGAAAATCGAAAGTGACGTGTGGGGGAGCTTATGAAGAGTCAAGTTGTATCCCCAAAATGCCAATAGCTGATATTGTTTACCTATAGTGAAACCATATAAGATAAGATATATTTATTTTCTAGGCATAGATGAATTAGCTTAAAATATTAGAGAATGATGGCGGCATATTAATTGGTTTTAAAAAGATTTTTGTAATAACGTTTTAGTGGACTTTTTCGTTTATTTTGTATATCTGTATAAGTTAACATCAGTTTTAAAAACACCAAATCCTTATGCACAACATTTAGCAAAAAAACGAATCAAACCTCAAAATATTCAAACAAAAATTTCCAAATTCTAAAACCCCCAAAAAAATATCGTCAGACACACTTTAGGGATTTATATTAAAAACCTTAAACCTGGTACGTGGGTCCACCCACGTAATTTGTTTGTACATACATATTTTGTAAATTATCCTCAATTTTGATTCACGACTGCTGTGTATGTTGACCCTTATATATTACATATCGAAAAGGCAAATATTGAGAGAAAATAATTCATATTATAGATTTCGTGAAATTTGCAATTTTTCAAAATTGAAGCACAAACTGTCAGTGGGGTCCATCTCACTAAGCTTTTCTTAGGACAAATCATGTCAACTGGTCAATTTTGTGGGCATAGTTGTGCTTTGTTTTATATTTATAGATTATGCATAGTTTGGGCATAGAATGGGTGGGGTTATGAAACGGAAGACTAACTAACTGCCATTTTTCGGATCAGATCAGATTGTTCAATCCGCCAGTGTACTTATATATTGGAGAAGCATCTTCTTGGATACTAATTATAATCGCACACAAAACTGTTCAGGTAAAAACGCAATAAAGAAAATAGAAAAAAAAATGTTCTATTTTCTTTATTGCGTTTTTACGTGAACAATTTTGTGTGCGATTAATAAGCTGAAAGGCAAACATCCGGTAATGGGCTGACATTGTTATGTTTATGAAAGTTTTTTTTCTAATAAATGTCATTCAAAGATGTTTTTCTCCCATAACCTGCAAAACTGCGAACACGAATTATTATCAACAATAATAGTAATAAACCTATATCACGCACTCCTCATAGGTGATTTCGTATTCCACACGGCTGAAAATTTTGGTGTAATTTTTATAAAAAAATATATTCATACATTTCCATATTAAAACTTTATCAAAACCACACCAACGGTCCTTATAAAAAGTATAAGTGAACTATATTAAAAGTATAAGTATTCTGGATAAAAATGTTACTCTTCAATGGGATATAATTGATAAGCAAATTTATACAAATTTATCGAAAAAATAAAAATTGTAATACGAGTGCAGTCGGCTTCGAATCCACAATCCTGTGATTTGTAGGCAAGCGCGCTGCTCACTGAACCAGACAGACTACAAATCAATAGATTTCTAGGTTGAATGGGTTTCTTGCATTGATAGTGTAGATTTGATAACATAGTAGGATTGATTCTACCCTTTTTTTGTTATAACAACAATGCATTTTTTTCTATCCCGAACGGGGTAAAATGTATAATATGTAAAGGGTATTTGGATAGTTTTATTCTGTATGCGGATATAATTATGTAATACAATTTTCGAATAAACTAAAATTATAAGTTGAAAAGGGTCAAATTTGATTCAAGTTTTGGAATAGATAGGAGTTATACTATTTTATTTATAAAATTTACTCCCGGTTTACATCAAAATTTACAACCGTGCATCTCTCTGAATGTGTTAAATTTCTCCAATCTGGGCACATTCAAGTTGTGAGAAATTGTGGAACAAAGAAACCCCTATGACCATTCACATAACCACGTTAATCTGAAAGAGAAGAGCAACTGAACCGTTTTGCAAAGTGCTCATTTTACTCTCAATGTTGTGTTTGGCAACACGAAAATTCTGCTATTTCGGAATGTGGGCAACCCTAAATTTGGCGAATGTCACACTAACATATCTGTAAAAGCGAGCTAAGCTTCCAATACATACGTAAACATGGGATAAGCAGCTGATTTTAAAATGGTTCCGTCCTATTCTATTCAATGGAATTTTGCGTTTAGATTTAAATAACTGTTACTATATGCAACCGTTGTGGATGTTGATAACTATCAGGATCAAGTAAAGTCAGCAACTGATGTCGTAACCTATTATCGATTTTTATTTTTATCTTTTACAAAAAATCTTAATCTCATATCTCAATCATCAGCAAATTATTGTTTTTAAAACAGCGAAATTTATAAATATTTATAAAAAAAATTAAGCTTGTATAAGCTACCGACTTCTTGAGGAATTTTAGTAAATTTCTATACTTTATTTCAAGACCTTTATTTTTTACGTTTTTATTCTGACACATATTAGTCCAGTACAATTGGTTCAAAATAGCCCCAAACCTAAACATAAAAAAAAAAGAAAATTTTTGATGCCAAATTGTTGAATACACTCCCTAATATACGCAGTAAAAAGTTACACTAATTTGTGTCATGGGTTAAGGGGGAGGGGGTGGCAAAGAGGTGAAAATTCAGTTTCTTGCAAATATCTCGAAAACTATGAGTCTTCTGACCTTAAAATGTGCTGAGGACAAAACAAACTACATAAAATTACCTTTGTAATGATATGTAACACTCTAGACATTTTTTCGGAAAATTATAGCCTGGCCTGGACCCAAAAGTATTATAGTGAATTTATATATTTTGAGTTTTACATTTCGCACTGTAACTCTTGATAGAATATACCTTCGGTCATAAGATCTTGTCCATATATTGCTATCAAAATTTATTTAATTTCTACCAAAAATTGGAATGTTCCCATCATTGACGCCCCCCTCACTCCTCTCAACATTTTTCAAAAAGGCATGCCTGTAGCTTCTTTTTTAATTGAGCCAGGCAGATAAAATTTGGTGGGCTGCCTAGTCTAAGCTCCATTACGCTCTCCACCAAAAATTATTACCATCCGATCAAAACTAAGGGTACCCCCCATACAAAGTGACCCAAATATCTAACAAATTTCACATTTTTTCATTTCTAAATTCTATCTAAAATAGAAAAAAAAATTTTATAACAGTTAACTGTAGTCTTCTAAATGTATATCCAAAAGTTTGTACCAGAGTGTGCCTTACAAGTACGAAAAATCGGGTTTGAATGTTGCTAGTACACGTTATTCGAAATATTCACAAATAGCCTTAGAACTGGTATCACTGACATTCAAACCCAATTTTTTGATACTTGTAGCGTACGCCTTGGTACAACCTTTTGAACATACAATCACAAGACTACAATTAACTGTTATAATGACGTTCTAAGAGATAATTTTTTTTTCTATTTTACATAGAATTTAGAAGTGAAAAAATTTTAAATTTGTTAGAATTTTCGTTCACTTTGTATGGGGGGTACCCTTAGTTTTGATCGGATCGTAATAATTTTTGGTGGAGAGCATAATGGAGCTTAGACTAGGCACCCCACCAAATTTGATTTGCCTGGCTCAATCTAAAAAGAAGCTACAGGCATGCCTTTTTTAAAAATGTTAGGAGGAGTGAGGGGGCGTCAATGGTCGGAGCACTCCAATTTTTGGTACAAATCAAATAAATTTTGTTATCAATATATGAACAAGATCTTATGACGGTAGGTCTATTATATCAAGAGTTACAGTGCGAAATGTAAAACTCAAAAAATTTAAATTCACTATAATACTTTTGGGTCTAAGGTATAATTTTCTGCAAAAATTTCTAGAGTGTTATATATATCATTACAAAGGTAATTTATAAAGTTTGTTTCATCCTCAAGAAATTTCAAGCTCAGACTCATAGTTTTTCAGATATTTGCAAAAAACTGAATTTTCACCCCTTCGCCACCCCTCCCCCCTTAACCCATGGCGCAAATTAGTCTAACTTTTTACTGCGTATATTGAGCAGTGTATTCAACAATTTGGCATCAAAAATTCCTTTTTTTTATGTTTGGGTTTTGAGCTATCTGTACTAGACTATATGTGATTCTTCGTTCCCGTTTCGTAATCTCACCCAATGTCGCAGTATCCGAACCTTTGATATCTCCGGGTTTTCAGTACTATAGCTGTCTGCGTTTAGAAGTTACAGCCGCTCAAAGATGCGATCTAAGAATAAATTGCAAGCTCAAACAGAATCAATTTTCCAATAATGCGGGACCTCCGGGACGCTTTGGATGTTTTTATACCCTTCGCTCATAGAGTGAAAGGGTATATTAACTTTGTCATGAAGTTTGTAACGCATTGAAGGAAGCATCTCCGACCATATAAAAAGTATACATATATGATCAGCATAACGAGATAAATCGATTGGGCGATGTCCGTCTGTCTGTCTGTCTGTCTGTCTGTCTGTCTGTCCGTCTGTCCGTCTGTTGCAGTGCGTTTTTCTCGGCCACTATAAAAGCTACGGAGCTGAAATTTTGCACATGTGCTTCTTATTGTTGCAGGCTGTTTGTATGTTTGATTCACCCAAATCGGATCACTGGGTCATGGGGCTGCCATACAAACCTAGCTCCCCAATTTGAGTTCTTCTAAGAAAAACTTTTTTATTTGTGTACCAATTTCAACCAAATTTCACACAAATGTGTTTCTATAGATAACACAAAATATATGCAAGAATGGATCAAATCGGAGCATGGGGTCATGGGGCTGCCATACAAACTTAACCCCCCAAATTAGGTTCTTCTAAGAAAAACTTTTTATTTGTCCACCAATTTCAACCAAATTTTACACAAATGTATTTGTATTGATGAAACAAAACATATGTAAGAGTGAATCAAATTGGACCATGGGGTCATGGGGCTGCCATACAAACCAAACCCCCCTTATTGGTTCTTCTAAGAAACATTATTTTACACCAATTTCACAAAACCTTGAATTAATGTGTCTTTACCAAAGCAACAAAAAAGTTCAAAACGAATGGAATCGTACTGTGGGTCATGCTGCCGCAATCCCAATAAAGTTTTCTGAGTATATATTTTTATTTGCCCACTTATTTCAACCAAGCCCAAAACTTTTGTCAAGACGGAAGAAAAAGAATGAGGAGGGGGATTAAATACAAGTCATAGGTACGCCCGAAAAAACTTTTAGCCCAAGCGAAGGGTATCCAAATTTCGGCCGCGCCCGAAATTAGCCTCGGCCTCGGGGGTTGGCGAGCGAAGCGAGCAGGGGGCGAAGCCCCCTAGTTTTAAAGACAATTTCAAGAGGATTTTTAGTGTGGTTCAGACTTGAGCTGTCATGCAGGATCCGAGAAGGTTGGTTGTTCTATTTGGTGCGTTTGAGAATGAAAGTCAAAACTACTTGAAAGATGGCTTGTATTTGTACTAGTCGTTATTTAATTACCACCCATTTAATCCTTGCATGCATTTGGATATTTTCTCATAATAAAGGTTTTGATTATGGGTATTGTGATTACTATAACTCTGATTATGGTTTTGATCATTTCTTTTCATTGCCTAGATATTCGTACATAAAATTTTCCTGTGGATTTGTTAGTTTGAAATTTGCAAGTATCGTCAGGCCTGCAAACTAAAATTAAAGAATAATTGGAATTTCTGAATCAGAATTTTTATTATTTGAAATGAATGAAATTAAATGATCCATCCAAACTTGTGCAGCAATTTCAATAAATCATTTTTGAATACCTTCTATAGACCCAGATAGCAACACAAAATTTCATTACTAAATTTCTATTTGACAAAGAAAATTTCTAAAATACGAGCAGATATAAATAATATTGCCAGTTGCACAATTTGCATGAACTCACGGTGAGAAAGTATCAAAACAGAGAAGTCCGGCACAGTGCGGTGAATTTTGCTACACATTTCTTTGCATGTTCACAAACAATATTCAACCGAGAATAGGGCATAAACATCCTCTTTTGCCATACATGCAATATGCCAAAATGCCAACTCGCTGGTCCTCTCGTTCTAAATCGGCCTTGAATTACTGACGATCATAAAAGGTCTCGCAAGGTGTACAATGGTAGCATTTGCAGATTGCAGCATGTTAAGTCATATCGGTATGTGACTGTTGGAGCTATACATATATTTTGCTCGGTGTGCTGAAACGGCAAAGCCGATTCAGTGTGTATTTGCAATTAAAGTGGATAAATTCAATGTGGTCATGATGTAAAACGTTAAAGCTTCATGGAACTATGTAACCTTTGACAGTTTTCAGCTGGTAAATAAAAATGTATATAGTAGGTGTGTTTTTTTGGTTATCCCGTGTAGGTTTGGGTAACGAAACTCCATATAAAAAAATGGCAACTAGTCTAGAAAATAAGTAGTTTTGAAACTACATATGTCTTTCCAATGCAGGCACGTAGCCAGGGGAGGGGTCCATGGGGTCCGGACCCCTCCCGAAATGTTTGCAGAAATAATCGGAGTCAGCGTTTTGATTACATAATTTTGAAAAAGATTGACGTCTTCTTAGCTCCGCTATTTATTTAGACATCATTACTCATTCAGCTAAATAGCAGTCGATTTCACAGTTTCACCCTTCTGTCGGCACCTACTACAATATGCATATTATATACCCAATAGGTCTGGCTGGACCTACTGAGAAAAAATTTTCAGTTTTTAGAAAAGGTGAAATTTTTATCGGTTGAATCATTCTATCAATTCCTTACTGCCATTTTTAAACAATAAAAGTATTAAAATCATTTTTGTAGATACACTAGCAACGTTTTTAAGTGGACATATTTTGAGGTGGTATTATTATAAACATGTTTTTCCCTTATTTTCATATCTTTTTGCTTCTCTATTTTCATGGCATATATCTAGTAGAAAGTTTGTTTGCATTTTGCAATATCAATATCTTTGGGCAAATATTTGGCGCTTTGTTAGTAGATTTTACCTTGATATTAGTCTGCAGATTTAGGGAAGTAGGTGGAAAGAAATAGGAAATTTTCAAGCACAAAAATCATTTCATTCTAAATTTTTCGTAAATATCTTGATCAAATCTATTTAGAAAGACGTTCGTAAGTCTCTCATACTTAGTCCTAACTATTACAAAGGAAAAAAACTGGTTTGAATTTCCTTGAATCAAATCTTAGTTGATTAGGTGATGTTATAAAACGTGATGAAATTAGGCATACTTATTTCCCGAGCTTCGGGGCTTTTCAAAGAAAAATCTCAGAAATTTTTATCGTTTATAATACAAATTGAATTTCAATGACATTCTTACATCATAAATAAGAGAATTTTAAGAGAATTTCATATTTGCACCTTTTACCTCAAGAGAAGAATGGGGGGAAAAACTGTAGGTCTGGCCAGACCTATTGGGTATCAAAAAGCACTATAAATTTAAAATCATCAAAAACATACTCAAAACTTCAACCGATTTTTTCAAATTTTTGCAAAATGCTTCTAAACATATTATTCTAGGATATCATGAAATATGAAGTCGATACGATTTCATCTTCTATACTTTTATGACCAAAATATAGTGCCAAAGGTCTGGCCAGACCTTTGTGCCGACAGAAGGGTTAATCAATATTTTCAAATTGTTAGCTTTAAAGTGCCGCTAGTAGTGAGGCGGCTGAACACTACTAATTATGTGTAGAAAATTACTATTCGCATTCGGTACAGAATTCTCGTTATTATTTATTCTAATATGCCTAAAAGCTTGGTGTTTTGAACTTTCCGCTGCTGAGGTCTTAAATGTTGCTAAGAAATAATTTCAGAACGCGATGAACAATAGTTTAGCCTGAGCATTGCTATAGAAAATCCAGAATGCAACATAGTCGAGATTTCCAACTTACACCTATGGCTAAATTTATATATTAGTCATTTCAAAATGTGCATGGGATAGGGTCGCCAGACATCTCTCTCTAGGTGGATATGTCCTGTTTTTACTCTCTGTGCTCCCCATTCCAGCCCAAATGCCACGAACTTAAGTTCGAATTCCAGATTTCTTCCCACGATTCCTTAATAAAAAACAACCGCAGATAGAAAAACATCCGTTGTAGCCACGCCACATTCCGAAATATTCCAAATACAACTTTATCACTTTATTGGTGTCAGGGAAATTCGGCATTTAAATCATGCTGATGACCAATATTGTGAAACATGCAGCCACAATCAATAATTTGCCCTATTATTAGTTGGCGCAACAACGGGAGGGGTAGACCGAGAAATTGTGGAAGGAAAATATGAAAATAAGAACCAGACAAGTTTGGGTTCTGCCTGCCAGTGATCCCAATGTTTTTTTTACCTGGGAAGATATTAGCGCAACATCAGCCCAGATTTTTTTGTGCATAAATTCCTTTTTTGTATTTTCCATGCCTTTTTTCCAAAATCCGGCTGCGCGCCTTGATCTAACTTGTAGACCGTTGTGACATACATTTAAACCCTCCCTCGTCAACCACAATGCCGAAAAGAGTGATTCTCAACTCGTGTTCTTACGACGCTAAAATACGCAAAAATTTTCCTTCGGGACACATGGAATCTTGTAGTAATTCTTAGTGTACTACCCTGTTAAAATTAACATAATAACACAGAACAGACCATAATTTCAATTTAAAGGTTGAAATCGTTTTCATCAAATTTATAGAAAACAAAAAATAGTACAGGGGCAATATTTGGACCCCTCCCGAAACAAAATCCTGGCTACGTCCCTGTTCCAATGCAACTACTTCCGTGACTAGTTCTAAAGTAATGCAGATCGGAACATTTTGGTATCTTTTGGACTAGCCACCAATTTTTGTTTTCTGAATCGTCTTTAGTTGTTCATATTCGTTTTATTTTGACGTGTGGTGTCAACGGATAGGGAAGTAATGTTTTTCCAAAATAGTGGGAGTTGTAATTTTAGAAATTTGAAAGAGAGTACATTAAAAAGGAAAATAATGAGAAAGAAAGAATGTTAGTATTGTTTGTAATTATGTATAATTATGTATGTTATAATAATTGGCCCACAGGGCTTTAAATTGTTTCTTGTAATTTTCTTCGTTCACTGGGTTTTGCGACGTTTTGTTACAAATCTGGAGCATCTTCTAAATTTAAATATTTTAAATTTTGCACAACATAATTTAATTGATAATGAAAACAATAAGACTTTGGATTTAGTTGTTTTCTACCTATGATGACATTGTTGTTAACCCTCCGTCGGTCGCATCTCAAATCAAAACAAGATTGGGCGCACTCGGCCTGAGAGGCCACCTATCTCTTAGGGTCCTTTTTTCTTAATATGTTACTCTAAATTTCAGATACTTTTCGGAAATTAAGTTATTAGTATCTAAGGAATGTAATTAAACTAAATATAGTGCTAAGAAACATATTTACTAAACAGTATAATACAGAAATAAAATTATCGATTTACCAGAAAAAACCAAGAGAGAAAATTTTATGAAAAATGACGTATCCATTGTTCGTTAGAAAAATTGAAATTAATGAAAGGCAGGCAGTCTAAATTGATTATCGTTACTTGAAAAGGTTTGAATGCTCCAAATTGAATATGGAAAATCATCTTTGATGCAGCGCTTTCGCGTAGTTTAGGCACATTCTAAATTACGACGCGATCAGGCGCACCCGGCCTGTGAAGCCAGAGTCCTTACCACACAACTGTCTAAAGGACCATGGAAAAATATAGGTAGGCATTGTGTGAGATTCTTAAAGTTAGACGAGTAAACGGAGCCAAAAAATTGTGGGTCCCTCTACTAGCGTGGAGCAGAGCAGAAGCTGTTTTGCTGGCGTGTCAGGCAAGGTGCGCCCGACGGAGGGTTAAATCTATTGATTTTCCACTGCTTTCTTTAGATTCACATCATCCCGCGCTTAATATCACCGTAAATCTCACTTCGTCACACGTAAATAAATCGGATGCACTACATGAAACTTATTACAATTTCAAAATTTGCCGATTATTTTCTTTTTAATGAAGCGATTTCGATAATTGACTGGGATTTAGAATTTAAAAATAGAAATCTTGAAGACTCGGTAAGTAATTTTTATACTACTTTGTATTCTTTTATTGATCAGTTTGTCCCGTCAAAAATTACTTACAATGATAACTTTCCTCACTGGTTTTCACATGACCTTAAAAACATTATCCAACAGAAACAAATTGCACATAAAGAATATAAAAATACTGGATGCATAGTAAAGTGCAACGTTTTTTCTAAACTTTGATCTGAGTGTAAAACCCTAATACTATAAAATATCCGTTTTTGACAACTTGACACCAGCAAGAGTGCCGGGCCTGATCTTATCCCACCGATACTCCTCAAAAAATGTGCCCCTACGTTATCAGCTCCTCTCACTAGTATTTTTAATCGTTCATTGTCTTCAGGGACTTTCCCTGATGTATGGATAATTCGTCATGTACTACCCATATTTAAAGCAGGTGATACAAGTGATATTTCCAACTACCGTCCAATATGCATTTTATCTACAATCCCAAAGGTCTTTGAAAGTATTTTAACTGATAACTTAACTTTGATAATTCGTCCAAAAATAGGTCAACACCAGCACGGCTTTTGTTAAAAAAAAGTCGACAACAACAACAGTAAAGTCATTTGTATCATCCAATCAGGTTCATTCAATTTATACAGATTTCTCAAAGGCTTTCGACAAAATTAATATTGACTTCCTTATTAGGGAGAGTAAAGTCTTTCGGATTTGGTGGTTCAATTCTACAATGGCTGAGCGATTATCTTCGAAACCGTCCTCTTATTGTCAAATTAAAACATGGATATTATTCTAACCCGTTCCTTTCGACATCGGGAGTACCTCTTCTTGCTATTTATAAACGATATTCATTCTATTTTCCATGATGTAGATTTTTTATTATTTCCTGATGATTGCAAAATCTTCAAAAGTATCTCTGCAACGACCGATATTTCCATTCTGCAAGAAAACATCAATAAATTTCACGAATACTGCCAGCTGAATAGTTTAGTATTAAACATCAACAAATGCCCTTGTGTCTACTTGAGTCAATTAATGATTTAGCTGTCACTTTCGATTCCTCTTTAACATTTAATAGCCATATACATAGTAGATATGTTAGGCTTTCTAATGAGAAACACGCAAAAGGTTCTTAACTTAAACATGTTAAAAATGTTTTACTTTTCGCTAGTAAGAAGTAAGTAGAATTATGCTTCGGTCATACGGAGCCCGCACTATCATTCCCATATTGATCTCATTGAAAGAATGGAAAATAATTTTGTCCGATATATTGAACTAAAGCTACAATGCCCTGAGCATCACATCACTAGCAACACGATAACCCTTTCATTCCCATTGTAAACTGCAGTTTTCCATGTTTTGGTTTACTTTAAATAAAAATGAGTGACATACACTAAAACTTACATATAACAGCATTCCATTAGTAAACATTTAGTTAATGCATGTATATTGACATTTTTATGGACGCATTTAGAATTAAGGCCGTCAGAGTGTTTTCGTACATTCTGACAAGTGGTATATTGCTCCCCTCCTACATAATTCTAGGTGCAAAAGCGTTATTCGCCAACAACAAAAAAATCATTTGCCAGAAATTTCTATGACAAAAATTGAAAGGGTGGCATTGGGGGACGTTGAAAGCTATGTAAACTGTGGTTTACATTGGATATTGGCATGTATACGATATGAAAAAAGTGAACTAGGCGGAAAAAAGTAGCATAAAACCTTTCAGATGGTGAAAATTGAGTGTTTTCAGCCTATCGGGGTATATTCCGGATTGATTGGGACCGATGCCCGGATTATCGAATTGTCCAGATTTCCAAATTGCACCGATAAAGACTCTATGCTCGTCTATAATAAAGATCATTTATGCTAAAATGATGCTACTCATCGAGATAATTTCTTTAACCTTTTCCGTAATAAAAACTAAATAACTTATATTGCCGTCAATTATTTGTATTTGAAAAAGTTTCCACTCAATCTCAATGTAAACTGCAGTTTACATGCTATTATTTTCCAAACCCATATTTTTTTTTCCTTTTTTTCATTGAAAATGTATTTCAAGACACAAATAAAGACGAAATAATAACAATATTATTTTTTTGCCCGAAGGAATTTAATTTGGGAATGAAAGGGATAATACCAAACGGATGCATTTTTTTGTTTACCGTTTTAAACAGCAATCTCGATGTACCATGTACCGATGATTTAACATTTAGAACTCCTAGCAGATTCACTAGATGTAACGACATGTTTATCCTAACTAACAATAAAACAAATTATATAAGAAATTCACCAATTGAAAGATTAAAACGTGTAGGAAATGAATTAAGTCGTAGTTTAGATTTTTACAATACGAAAGTTGAATTTATTAAGTATATTAATTCTTGCCCATTATTTAATTCAATTAAATAATATAACTGAAGTCTAAAGTTTTATATCTATAAAATAACGCTACTCTTAAACTTAAAATTGTAAATAATGTTAATGGATCTCCGATCCGTATAAACTTGAAATAAATAAATCTTCAGGTGTAATTTTCTTGTTCCTTGTATTGTATATAAACCATTTTCAAGACAAATTCACCTTTTTCTCAAAACAAATTAACTATACTCGTACATCAACTGAAATTGACGATTTCGCAAATGAAACAAGTCAAATTAATCATTATGAAAATCCCTCGTCATTGTCAAATCGTTAATTTGTGTTGTTAACGCGTTAATTTCATTTGGGAAATTGTTAATTTCATTTTATTTAAACTCGTAAAAATGGAATTTTTAGAAATATATTATATTTCATACAATATATGTATCTATAATAAAAGATTATTTAGCCTGAAGCTTCTCCAGGTGAGCAGCGAAACGTCGCCAAATTACATAGTAATGAACAGAAAATAGCTGGAGTGATTAATGGGGTTTTATAAGCTTCAAGTTTAACAACTCAAATTAACACAAACAATCATCGAATAAAGTATAGCTTTGGTAGCTCGATTGGTAGTTACGACACTCTATATCTTTGAATTGCCGGAAGGTTATAAAATGAAACAATTGCCATGCCGTTCTATGTGTTCCACCACAAACAGGCGGAAGATTTCGATCCTTAACCGTTAAACCTTTTATAAAAGGGTACGTAGCCAGTTAAAATTTGCAACAAACACCTCACGATGACAAAGTAATCTATCTGGTCTTTCTCCTGTTTGCACATCGAATTTTAGGAACTAAAAATGGGTCGGATTCAAATTTAAAGTGTGGAAAAAACATTCTGCCTGATGAAATTAAGTCAACGTATCCTTCTATAACAAAATAAAAAATCTCTGATCCGGCGATTTGTCGTCTTTACCGGGCGCTTTAGGTATGGTTTTGGTTAGAAATGGTGTTGTATAGTGTATAGAATAGACAGACACAATCTTTCCAATGAATTATAACTTTGCTGACGCTTTTTCAGTATTTTTAGAGGAGTCAACATTACATCCTATGACAAAGCTTAATTAATGTAGCTAGTTGTTTGCACATAAACGCAATTGAAGCCAGAACTATTTGTACATCTTTTGGAAGTGGTTCCGAATTAGTGATATAACTAGTCCAATTCCCGAATGGGTTAGATTTGATACACATACATCTAGAGTGCTGTAATAATTTTGTCACGTTTTTGGGGGAATGCTAATAATGAATGACGCTGGATGCGAGCTACACGTATGTTTAAATATAATAATAAACAGATATTTTGATTTTTTTCGTTATTTAAATCTGTCATTGAGGCGAAGTATAATTAAATTAACATATTTGGTGTTTCTCTTATATTAATGCTGGATACGAAATTCCCGTTTGGATGCGAAAGCCACAAAACCTTATTCAAAATCTCTGAAATCGTAGACCTCAATCATATTCGTAATTTATTTAAAAATCTAAATTGATCTAAATTATTTTTATTACGTGAATTTGTTTTTGGGCAATTTCCTTCTTTTTTTAACATTTATTTCGTATTATTTTCTAATTTATCTGCATATCAAAATGACATTATATCAAAAAGCACGAATTAGTCTAAGTTTTTTTTTATCAGATTTTCGCTAATATTTAGGATTCTCTTAAGCTAGCCCGGGGCATGGAAATTGAATAACAGTGTTACAAATCATTTTACTTACATATATATAAAGCCTAGTACTGACATCGAGGGTGAAATTTTTGTCCGCTGCGATTTTTTTAAGGAAAATGTATTCTTGCTGTCGTGGAATAAGTGGAGAATGCTGGGGAATTCCATAAGCTACAATCCGAAACCAGTTCCATAATTCTAATTCTCTTCATTTCTCGGCCATTTTATGTATTTTTCCCGATTCCCCGGACCCCGGTTATTTAATCGGAAAATGTCAAATGAACGGGGAATCGAAAAATAATACATAAAATGGCCGACGAGAATTATGGAACTGGTCTCGGAGTGTACCTTATGGAATTCCCCACCGTTTGTGACATATTCCACGACAGTGGGTATGAATTTTATTGATAAAATCACAGCGGGAAGAATTTCACTCTCGATCTTAATTCAGCCCTTAACATCAAAATCGAATTATAATAGAGAGTTTTAGCATGTCGTAGAAGATAGATTCCATGTAAATATTCGGTTGCTTGCCGTATACGAAACAGTTGTATCATAATTTTGCATGTCCCATCATTTTTCCGTATATATTTGATGTTTTCTAACAGTCGATATTGGCGGAATTATGTATTTGTCACGATTATACACGCCTACTTAGGACATGCGAAATTATGATTATATACAACGGAATTTTTACATGGAATGTCAAACTATATCGTACTATCTTCTTCGACATGCTAAAACTCTCTAATGTTTCGTAAGTCTTATTCAGGTCAGGGACTTTTTTTATGTGGATATCAAGGCTTTAGGGGACAACCCTTTAATGCATGCATACCTTGGCGGAAGGGAAATAGGAGTTAAGCGATCGAGAGTAGGATATCACGAACACCCATGGGATTCGAGCCAACGCTCCATCAACTCAGAAATCTCTGCCACTGAGCCACGCAATGCTCTGAATGACGATAAAAAAATATTTTGAATTTGGCAATTAATAACCTTTTCAGCAAAATAAAACAAAAATCCTAACCAGTTTTTTTTTATATTAAACCCATTTCATCTACCGCTCCATACAATAGAAAATTTTTGTTCATACACATACACATACATAGTATATACATCAGACTATGTATCCTTTAGCTCATAGATTCTTTATTGACTTCAACTGCAACCCGAACTCTTGAAATGATATTCATTATTTTAAAGTAGAGTGACTGGTAACGGATTCAAATTATGCATCCCGCCAACTTATAAAACAAGTAAAGGTATCCCGCGCTAAAGGTAAAAGCCGGTGGCCACAACAGCGACATCGACAAGAAATTTTAAACCATCACCTTCCTAGATACTGCATATAGTGCAGTCAAAATATCCCAATTCAGGCCTCCAAATGGAAAAAAATAGAGTAAGGCTAATTTTTGTTGTTTTTGAATCAGTGGGCTCCCAGGAATCTACAACTGGTTTTGCTAAAAAATAATTTTGATCGGAAAGGTCCCAAAAAAAACAAAAAAGGATACTCTTGAATCCTTGACCAGAGGTCGGCATGCGGGGTATCATATCAAAGGGGACGTCGAGTACATTACTTATCCGGTGTTTGTTTACTGTTTTAAGGACCCTCAACGCAATAAATCGAGCTTAAATGGAAAATTTACGCGTTTCCCGTGTATCTTTCCGAAGCCATAACTACGAGAATAATTCAAGTTGTCACGACTTTTATCACTTTCCAGAATCTATAATAGCTGGAGATTCTACCATTAAATTTGCTAAGAAAAAAGTTGATCGGAAAGCTCTGAAAAAGGACATAAAAGAACACTAATTTCACACCTTGATCGAACGTGGGCATGTGGGGTGTCATATCAAAGAGGACGTCGAGTGCATTGCATATCCGGTACTTCTTTCCTGTCTCAAGGACACTAAATGGAATAAGTCGGGCTAAAATGGAAAATTACGGCCTTAGAAAAATATACCCATACAAAAAAAAATTTACAAAAATTTTTAAGTTGGGCCCAATTTTCTACTTTCTACTTGGAACAAGTAAAAAATTCCGGATATGGAATGTACTTGACATTCTCTTTGATATGACACCCCACATGCCCACGTTCGACTAACGTGTGCAATTAGTGTCCTTTTATGTCCTTTTTCAGAGCTTTCCGGTCAACTTTTTTCTTAGCCAATTTAATGGAAGAATCTTCAGCTATTATAGATTCTGGAAAGTGATAAAAGTAGCGATAACATGAATTATTCTCGTAGTTATGGCTTTGGAAAGATACACGGGAAACGCGAAAATTTTCCATTTAAGCTCGATTTATTCCGTTGAGGGTCCTTGAAACAGGAAACAAACACCGGATATGTAATGTACTCAACGTCCCCTTTGATATGATACCCCGCATGCCGACCTCCGGTTTTTTAGCAAAATCAGTTGTAGATTGCTGGGAGCCCACTGATTGAAAAACAACAAAAATTAGCCTTACTCTATTTTTTTCTATTTGAAATGCTAATATGACTGCACTAATATAGATTTATCCTATTGCCCGGTTATCGCCAATGATGCCGTCGCGTCGCGTCGATTCGTATAATAATTTTCTCGTCAGACTATCTGTTTCTGTACATCTTTGCAGTAGGTATAGCCGACTGAAACTTTTCACCAGACGATTCATCGTGAAAAACGATTCAACAAATAAGCATAAGAGAGAATCTACTCGTTATAGAAAAAGGAATAGGAAAACAGAAACGACGAAAAACAAAAAAAAAAACAAGAAGGAACAGCATTTTCCGTTTTTGAATTATGCATATGGTTGATGCCAAGTAATTTGGAAGGTATCACAAGAGTCAAGCAAGCAAAGTAGACTCTGTCTATGACTATGATGCCGTGCAGAAGTTTTGCGGTTCAATGCTGTCAAGTGTGACTTTTTTGAAGGCACATCACATTGTAAGTTATTTATGACTGGTGTAATTGGAAAAGTTGAAGATAGACGAAAGCAGAAGAAGAATGTTTGTGTGATGCAGATCTGATCTTTGTAATGGTGGCATCATGGTTGGATTTTGTTAAATGGAGCTGACATATTTTAAATTCGTATAGTATGGATATCACTGATGGCGTCTAAACCGTCGCTTAATTGTCGGATTTAATTTATGCAGACAGTTTGATAGACTGATGTAATTAACCTATTATGTGCGATTAGTGGGATTTTTGTGTCTAGTGCAATTTATTTTTTTATTTGGTATTTGTTCCGAAGTTAAAATTAATCCTGGAAGATCATGCTTCGTCGAATCGACGACACATCATACCATTTATCCTGTTTTTCTTGACAATTTTCAATATTTTGAGCTGATTTTTCATACAGCACTTACCGTGTCGATGTACTAGCCGGGTACATTGCGGCTAATCAAAGTAAGCGGGGTAAGTTGGATTTTTAGAAATTGGCGTTGTCGAAACGATGAAGGATGAACTTTGTGTAACTTTTAGAACTTCAGAATTTCTTATACATATCTAGTTGTCGATTCGACGATAAGTCTGTGTCCATACAACTAGCTCGTAACGAATATGTTTCTTTCTGAAATGTGAGACCTATTTTTTCAAAAATTATGGCAAAAAAAATACTAGGACAAAAATAGGACAAATTAGGAAAATGGCTCATAATTGTTCCTGATTTTAGAAAGATTGCATTTCGAACTCATGGAAATCGCCTCCTAGACACTCAATGTCAACTCAATGTATATAAAAGAGCATCTCATTCATTAAACCCAATTTCCTATTAAGCTTAGAATATATATTTTGTGATTCAAGCACATTTTCTTAATTATATCAACGCTAAGTTTTTATTCATTTCATTTTTAAATATAATGTTCCATATTTTCGGCTATATAACATTAAATTGAGAAAATTTGATTCGTAAATCAGTTTACTTAGAAAATTACTCAAAATGTATGTTTTCCATTCCAAATAAACTAAGGATTGAAAATTTTATAAACATTTTTCGAAAGGGCGATTTTTATGAGGCGTCAAAGTTGAGCGTCGACGAAGCATGACCTTTCCGTACTAAAAATAAGCATGACGTTCTAGGGTTAAGTTAAATAAAATATCACGAGTAAGCTCAGTGTATCATTGCAGAGATAGTATGGTTTACTAATAAAAAATGAAGAAGGACTCCTTACTTTTTGGTTAGTGGTGTCAAAAGTAATGCATCAAATGATGACTCATATTCATCATCTGATTGGCATTATAGCCCAGACTGCATACAATTTACAACAAAATGTTTGGGAAAATTTTCACAATACACCTTTATCATAAAGCTATCCTATATAACTTTTATTCCCATTCTGACTCTAAATTCACAACTTCTGATTGATCACAGTTCTAAAAATAAAGTATCAAATTGGGTTTTCCCAAGGTTTGAATTTTTAAAATAATCTATTTTTTATGTCGTTGAGTATATTTACTGTCAATAAACTCGTCAATGCGGGTACACCAAAAACAAAAAGAGATTATTTAAATAACAGAACAGTCAACATGAAATGCGTATTTATGTACATTGCACACATGCAAATTAGTCTGATATGAAATTAAGTTATCTTAAACCACTTAGCGTCATTGAAGCATGTGTTAGAACGCTTGTCAACCAGCTAAATATACAAATATAATGTAAACAAATGGGGGTACAAGGAAGACAAAAATGATGTCACCTTTATTTCACAGTTTCATTGCAATGAGACCGACATGACCTTTATAATGCTTTTGTTATTATACTCGTATGTTACTATACATATATACTTGAAATATTGACACTATTTTTTAAGGAACGGATATTGAAATAAACTTGCTTGATTACTATTATTATTTGGCTACACAAAGCATTAAATGAATCTAAATTCTCTAAAAATTCTCTGTATTAAGTATATCTTTATATTAATATTTTTTTATCTTTTTTTCAGGTAAATTGAATGTAGACCTTTTCAGCTTTTAAGGATTGAAAGGTATGCCATACTTATTAAAAACGTTACTATACTGTTTTAAATATCGAACTCCTAAACTGCTGTATTTCCTACTTGGAATATTGTCTTGTTGCAATAGTATAGTTTATAGAAAAATATATGAAAACCTGTAGGTTGTAATTGAACACTATAAACCATAGGTGCGCAGTTCCTCGATTCTGCGCTTTAATTAAGTTTGATTTTTACCAGAAACAAACGAAAGAGTAAAACCAGAAACCTCAGTCCCAACATTAAGTCCACGTGACCAATTTTAGATTAATTTTTAAACGGTGATATGTATAGTCTTAAAATTTGGATCATGCAGTCTTTTCCTGAAACTTTGTTATTAAAAAAATCAAGTGCCTGACATCAAGCGGGACTGAGAAAATTAAAAAGTTACTTTTCTTATGTTAGGCATCAAGTGGCCTGATTTGTATGAACTGATTTCTAATAAAATTTATTTCCTCGTATTGACAAAAATAAAAATATTTTTATTGGTTTGTCTCATAATTTTTGTCTTTATATTTTAAAGAACGTAAATATATACAGAAAACGAAATACAAATATTTTAAAGCATTACCAATTTGTGGAAGTGTTTATCTTCTCCAATAGGAGGATTGGTGCCATTCGGCCAACAAAAAAAAATAATTTAAAATTTTAATATAAGGCACCACTTAGATAATACAGTTTAAGCCATAGTTTTTCGTTATTTTCTTCCCAAACATATTTGTTAATTATTTCCACTTTTCGGTCAGTTTTTGAAACAATCACAAAAACGCTTAAAATTTAAAATTTAGGCAAAAAATTGATTAATAAAACTACCGGAAATAATGGAGTTAGAATAGAATGTATTATAAAAGCAAAGAAAATGCGCCACCTTTAAAATATGAACATGGACATGAACCTCAACTTGGCAGAAGTTTGAAAAAATTTAGATGGAAACATATTGTTTTTTAGAAATCAGAAAAATATTACTTTCAAGCTGTCTAGATTATCTAATTTTAGTATAGTTAAATAAATAAATTACAGGCGCGACAGTTCATCATTGGACTAAGGTCGCAGATGTGTAAGTGACATTCAATTTCCAAGATCTTAATTGCTTTTTTGTTGAGGTGTGGAGATCAATAGCACGCTCAGCAGTGTTATTTATTCACATAAATGGATACTCGCTTAACATCTGAGTGATATCATAGTCCGTCACATGGGTTGTGAGTTCGAAAAACACCGTAAACTGAATTCGTTCACGGTGAGTCTCGAACCCATGACCCTGTGAACCGAAGGTGCGCGCAATATCCACTACACAAGTCAGACCTCCTAAATTTTAGTATAATTAGTTCTATTAAAAAAAAAATAAAATACAATAAATATTGCCTAAGATAAAAATGTTACTTCAGTATTTTATTTTATTTTAAATATTCCAATAGCTTGGGCAGCTGAAGGGTTAAGAATGGAAAAAACGTTTGCCGTTTTAAAATTTCTATGTATTACGTTTCGAGTAAGAGTATCACAAAACCTCTTGGTGGTTCAGGTAGATGTTGCATATGTAAATATTTGGGTGAGGCCTCTCGCCCGATAACCATAACACCATTTTAGAAGAATTTCTGAAATTTGTCGAATTTTTTATTTAGTAACACAAATTCTGTTGATAGTGGTACTCGGTATTTTCAAGATATTAATTTATGCTTAGAACTTTTTTACTCTAATCATTTTTTTTTATAAATTTGGCTTAAGAGTAATTATCTGAGAGGCCTCGCCGCGCGCCGTTTTAATAGAGGAAGAAAAATGTTCAAGGGGGAATTCACACACCAAGCGCGGGACAGTCACATAATATGCATCTCAAGATTTCGTCCTTCTTCAATGAAAGCCGATAGACTGTCTCCTTTGATTTACCTCTTTTATTGGGATGATCATAGGTTTTTATTCATATATGTACATACAATGCGCGACAAATGCTTAGGTTCACCCGTATTTGCTTTCAGGAAACGGTAAAATAAAAGCTTCAAGAAATGTTATTTTCGAAACTATTAAATATCACAAAGAAAATGGATAGACTGATGTCCCCAACAGGACATTTTCCTTAAATTACAGTAATTTATTTCATTGAAAGAGTCAATTTCCAGTGCGACAATTGCTTAGGTACAGGGACGATTTTACCGTTTTACATAATATTTTCGCTCAAAAATATTTCAGAAAATCATCAAAGAGGATAAATACAAAAAACTAGAGCATTTTTTTTATTTAATAGTGTGTATTTCCGCTATTCTTATTTATAATTTCATAAAGCCTTCGAAGCAGGGAATCGTATAATGAATGCAGCACGCATATCGGTATTTTAGACCAACCAACCTGTCTTAATTCCATGAATTAACTCTTCTTTAGAGTTGTACTGCTTACCACTACTGCAAAACCTCCCGAACAAACCACCCCCCACAATGTTTCTATTATGTTAATGTCAGGAGAGTTGGGCACCAGTCTAACAAAGTCACATTTTGCTCCTCAATGAACGATTTAACCACCCTCGCTGTATGAATTGGGGCAAATCGTGTTGAAATATCCAAGGATCGCCTTCTTACATTACATTTATCTTAGGGATTTCCACTTCTAAAAGCTTTTTATAAGATGAACCCGTTTGGCGACCTCGTAGGATAACCAAGTCGATAGTTCCGTTATATGATATGGCTCCCCATACCATAACCGAACCTATTCGGGAGTGATGGCGTGACAGGTACATAGGTCCCTCCCTAACATCATGATAATAGTAGGAGAACCCATGTGGATCGTCCACACAAAACCGTTTTTCATCCGTATATATTACCTGCCTCCATTGCGATGTCTAGTTCATGAATCTCGAGGCGAATTCCAGACGCTGTAGGCGAAGTTGGGGGGTTAAGGCTTGGTTTTTCTTTAACCGTAAACTTTTTAAACAAGAAGAAGATCTAAGAACTCTTTGAATGTGCCTCAGACTTGCTGATAACCCCAAATTCTCCCCAAGCTTACGCGCCTTAAGGGGCGAATTCCAGGCTTCTCTTAAGAGACTTCGCCTTGATGCACCGGAAATCGCCTCTTGAGAATCGTCGGCTATCGTATAAAATAATTAACTACGTTCGAGCTCCGCTTAATCCTTATTCCAATTTGTCGGTTTGAATATCCCTCTTGCTTTAGTATGGAAATTGTCGCCGTTTCATTGGCAGAAAGTTACTTTCCTTTTGACAATATCCACTATATGACTCACAGAGTACAACGCGAAAAAAAACTGTTTCCACAAACACTTCTCACCACGACGAGATAACTCCTTAAAGTATAAATGAACCTATACAATTGTCGCGGTGGAAAAAACTCCGTTTCCGTTTCAATATTTATTTAAATAACCGTCAATTGAGAGAGTATTATTTAAAAAAAAATTCCGATCAGAGTACATAGAAATTATATAATTTTAAAGCAAAATATCCATAAATATAAGCATTGGTCGCGCAGTGTATATGACTCAGTAAACTGGTCAGAAATATCAAAGGCCACAGATTATGAGGCGCGGTACGCTTCAAAACTTTTCTATATCACTTAACCCTTCTGTCGGCACCTACTACAATATGCATATTATTACACTACTGAGAAAAAAATTTTATTTTTTAGAAAAGGTGAAATTTTTATCGGTAGAATCATTCTATCAATTCCTTACTGCCATTTTTAAAGCATAAAAGTATTAAAATCATTTTTGTAGATACACTAGTAACGTTTTTAAGTGGACATATTTTGGGGTGGTATTATTGTAAACATGTTTTTCCCTTATTTTCATATCTTTTTGCTTCTCTATTTTCATGGCATATATCTAGTAGAAAGTTTGTTGGCATTTTTCAATATCAATATCTTTGGGCAAATATTAGGCCCTTTGTTAGTAGATTTTACCTCGATATTAGTCTGCAGATTTAGGGAAGTAGGTGGAAAGAAATAGGGAATTTTCAAGCACGAAAATCATTTCCTTCTAATTTTTTCGTAAATTTCTTGATCAAATCTATTTAGAAAGACGTTCGTAAGTATCTTATACTTAGTCCTAACCATTACAAAGGAAAAAAACTGGTTTGAATTTCCTTGAATCAAATCTCAGTTGATTAGGTGATGTTATAAAACGTGATGAAATTAGGCATATATATTTCCCGAGCTTCACGGCTTTTCAAAGAACAATCTCAGAAATTTTTATCGTTTATAGTACAAATTGAATTTTTGTGACATTCTTACATCATAAATAGGAGAATTTTAAGAGAATTTCATATTTGCACCTTTTACATCAAGAGAAGAATGGGGGAAAAACTGTAGGTCTGGCCAAACCTATTGGGTATCAAAAAGCACTATAAATTTAAAATCATCAAAAACATACCCAAAACATCAACCGATTTTTTCAAATTTTTTCAAAATGCTTCTAAACATATTATTCTAGGATATCATGAAATATGAAGTCGCTGCGACTTCATCTTCTATACTTTTATGACCAAAATATAGTGCCAAAGGTCTGGCCAGACCTTTCTGCCGACAGAAGTGTTAATTACAGATAGTAACAAGAAAACTGAAATTATTAAAAGTGTTACAATTGTAACACGAGTGGCTCATACACATAAATGAAATTTTTGTATTCCTAAAAATTGGAATTTATATTTAAAAAATGGAGGCAAATCGACCAAGGACACGCTTGTCTCGTCTATTAGCATTTTCGAAACGATAAAACGATATTTCATTACACGTACAATTTCTGTTTTTGGAATGTTGATATATTTGATATTTCATTATTACTTCGAATTGGCAGGAAGGCGATAGATAACATTTAATAAATTTGATTCGCCCTCCGCAAAAATCAGTAAAATTTTCTTTGTCCGCAGTTGCTTGAAATCTGCACAAAACTCCAAAAGACATTCTCGAAATGTTCCCACAGGCGGACGAAAATACGGACAGTCATGAAATTATTCATACTATACCATATGAAAATGGCAGTCCCGTCCCGTAAATGTCTGTTCTAGTGATGTTTTTCTGTACATTCATGACTAGAAGGATATGGATTTTAACTGCATACTTCTAGTCCAGTCGAGAGATTGATTGACCGGTGCAAAAATTGCAAAGTCAATGAAACTTGAGGATATTGTTCGTCAGTGTTGCACTTAATTTTTCGTCAGTGCTGCACTTAATTTTTCGAACCAAAATTCCCTTGTGCAAATAACCTTTTTCGGCACTTTTTCCCGTTTTTCCGTTATACATATTTTATTTTCAGTCCAATTGGTAAAAGTTATTCAGATACTTTATTAGAGTACGAAATTTCCTACAATTTACATTGGTTTATTTTTTCGGTCCCCTAAATACATTCAGAGATATTGCGCGTTAAAAAAGACCAAAAATCTCCAAAATTGAAATAAAAACTCAAATCATGTGTATTTTCATGCTATTTGTTTGATTTTATAGATATTATTAAGCAGAATTGTGGTAACCCCATATGATTACCTTACCTAAGAACCGATAACTTTTCTCGAAGATATATTATCCTATTCTTACACGCAGTAAGCGGTTGCGATACTACCTCAAAACTCCATGGTTAGGGAAAGAAAAAGTTTTGCAACCTTTACAAAAACAGCCTAATGCCAATTCATGGTGTCAATGTATGGTGGCAATATAATGACAGATATACTCTGGATGACCTTCGCTATCAGCTTTTTATAAAATCTACTGCCACACTAAAGATTATACTAGCCAGGCTTCAACCCAACCGCCTATTATTTATTCTGGACGAAGATGATGACGTGTTTTTGAAAATGAGGAAGAAGGTGTCGAACTTCTATGAGCCTCCAGGCGGCAAAAACCAGCTTTTTGACACGATTTTTTGAAAAATGCAAATGTTTTAGTAATTTTCTAACAACGATATCTTTGTGAATTATTATTATTATTATTTGTATTTGCCGACTGAACTATTTGCAGCTCAATAAGGTTGTATTGCTAATATTTAAATGAAAAATATAGTCCAAACGTAGACCTTTTGCAAACTCGTCGACTCTGAGGGTACGGCAACGATCAGCTTTTCTGGTGGCTACTAAAAAATAATAAGGGTTTTTTTTAGTAGCCACCAGAAAAGCTGATCGTTGCCGACACATATACGGAACAGGACTATTGAGATGTTTGTTTAAAAAAATCCAATAAATAGCTTTGGACTAAATAGAAGGCAATCAAATCAGAGCAAGGCTTCAGAGAAAAAAAATAGAAATCAGTATAAAGGTCGCCATAGAGTGCGAGTATTTGAATAATCAAAGCTCATTTCTGTGGAGAAAGCACAGTTTATGTGGAGAAAACTCATCTAACAGCTACCATTTAATACAAATTTGAATATATTCGCGACATTTCATCAAAAGATATTGCTGAATATAGCTTTGTAGGGCAGACAGGGGTAGGGGTAGTCAGACCTACTCCACTTTCCACCAGTTTCAAACATATGTCACAATCAGGCATTGATCAAAATTTCAGTTCGCTATCGATATTCCGTCGAAAGTCCTGAACGAAATAAAATATCAAGGAGGTTCAATTTGGCCCATTTTCAATACCGTGCCAGGTCGTATCAAAACAAACATCTCACCAAAATTTAAAAACGCTAGCTTAATTATTTCGGGAATTATCGTGCGAACTGACAGACACACGGACGGTATATGGCTTATTCGAATCAGGGACCGACCCTGATCATTTATATATATACTTTTCTATACCTCCGGTGGCTCCTTAGAGGTATAACATAATATCAGCGTAACAAAAACAATATACCCTCCATCATATGGGTGTAGGGTATAATAACATAAATTATTTGATTGCTATGTATATTGTTATTTATCGCACCTTTAAATATCAAAAAGTCAACTTATCTCTTTGTTTCACACTTCTTATAATTACCACTGGTGATTCAAACACTCTCTGATTTTCCTCAACGCAACGCTATAATCATCTTAGTAGATGGACAAACACTTAGAAAATATCAAACGAATACGGTCGCGATTAACCAAATCTTTTCAATGTACGAGTGTAACCACAGACCATAGTAGATACTAAATCCTAAACCACAATCACGGGTACACGGAGCAGCAGCATCTATAGCATTTATTCTAACATGCAACACTTAACCAAATGCTCTTCAATGATGTTTCTTCACCTCACCGTCATCAGCATCACCATCGACTTGATCTGAGAGGGTAAAATCGTGATAGAAAAAATATTTTGCAACATTTCATGATAGTACAATATTATTCTATAATACATAATACTATAGCAGGGCAAAGAGACAAAATAGTCTGTAATGGTGTAGCTGTATGCAGTCTATGTAAAACCGTGCAACCTGAACCTGACTGGAAGAGTAAAAGGAGACCGTGACGAGGTGCAACATAAATGAACCTTTTACACGAAAGCAGGTTATTAAATGTCAGATTGCATAGAACTTGGTATTATGATCGAAAAATGTTTTTTTCCATTAGACAAATTGCCGTTTATGATGGATGCGGAAACTTTTACATTAAATTTAAGTGGAAATGCATTTAAGATTTGATTAGAAAAGTCCATGAAAAGTGTATGACTGTACTTTATGATTATGTACTGAGTACTATAGTCTAGTACAGATAGCTCAAAACCCAAACATCCAAAAGAAAAAGGAATTTTTGATGCCAAATTGTTGAATACACTGCCTAATATACGCAGTAAAAAGTTACAATAATTTGCGCCATTGGTTAAGGGGGGAGGGGGTAGCAAAGAGGTGAAAATTCAGTTTCTTGAAAATATCTGGAAAACTATGAGTCTGACCTTAAAATGTCCTAAGGACGAAACAAACTACATAAAATTACCGTTGTAATGATATATAACAGTCTAGAGATTTTCTCAGAAAATTATACCTTAGACCCAAAAGTATTATAGTGAATTTACATTTTTTTAGTTTTACATTTCGCACTGTAACTCTTGATAGAATATACCTACCGTCATAAGATCTTGTCCATATATTGATAACAAAATGTATTTGATTTGTACAAAAAATTGGAGTGCTCCGATCATTAACGCCCCCCTCACTCCTCCTAACATTTTTCAAAAAGGCATGCCTGTAGCTTCTTTGTAAATTGAGCCAGGCTGATCAAGCTCCATTATCCTCCCCACCAAAAATGAATACCATCGGATCAAAACTAAGGGTACCCCCTATACAAAGTGAACGAAAATTCTAAGAAATTTCACTTTTTTTCACTTCTAAATTCTATGTAAAATACAAGAAAAAAATTTATCTCTTAGAACGTCATTATAACAGTTAATTGTAGTCTTGTGAATGTATATTCAAAAGGTTGCACCAAGGCGTACGCTACAAGTATCAAAAAATTGGGTTTGAAGGTCAGTGATACCAGTTCTAAGACTATTTACGAATATTTCGAGTAACGTGTACTAGCAACCTTCAAACTCGATTTTTCGTACTTCTAAGGCACGCTCTTTTACAACTTTCGGACATACATTCATAAGACTACAATTAACTGTTATAAGGACGTTCTAAGAGATAATTTTTTTTTTCTATTTTAGGTAGAATTTAGAAGTGAAAAAATGTAAAATTTGTTAGAAATTTGGGTCACTTTGTATGGGGAGTACCCTTAGTTTTGATCGGATGATAATAATTTTTAGTAAGCAGCATAATGGGGCTTAGACTAGGCACCCAACCAAATTTGATCTGCCTAGCTTGATTTGAAATGGAGCTACTGGCATGCCTTTTTGAAAAATGCTAGGAGGAGTGAGGGGGGCGTCAATGGGCGGAGCACTTCAATTTTTGGTACAAATCAAACAAGTTTTATTAACAATATATGGACAAGATCTTATGATCCTAAATCTATTTTAGCAAGAGTTACAATGCAAAATGTAAAACTAAAAAAATGTAAATTCACTATAATACTTTTGGGTCTAGAGTATAATTTTCTGAGAAAATCTCTAGACTGTTATATATCATTGCAAAGGTAATTTTATGTAGTTTGTTTCGTTCTCAGGACATTTTAAGGTTAGACTCATAGTTCTCCAGATATTTGCAAGAAACTGAATTTTCACCCCTTTGCCACCCCCTCCCCCCTTAACCCATGACGCAAATTAGTGTAACTTTTTACTGCGTATATTAGGCAGTGTATTCAACAATTTGGCATCAACAATTTCTTTTCTTTTTGGATGTTTAGGTTTGGGGCTATTTTGAACCAATTGTACTGGACTACTATAGGAAACGGCCTGACGGATGACAGTAAGAATTCTCTCTAACTCATTTTTTAATAATTTTTTTTTCGAAAGATAACAATTTTCATACAAATGCTAACCCATAACAACCAACATTAATAACAAGTTAAGAGACAAATTTGACAAGCCCAACTTAAAATTAGTCAATACCAACCCCAATAAATTAAAATGTCTTTTAGGTACGACAAATAGTATAGTACAGATAGCTCAAAACCCAAACATAAAAAAAAGGAATTTTGATGCCAAATTGTTGTTGCAGAAGAAAGTTACACTAATTTGCGCCATGGGTTAAAGGGGGAGGGGGTGGCAAAGGGGTGAATATTCAGGTTTTTGCAACTATCTGAAAAACTATGAATCTGCCCTTAAAATGTCCTGAGGACGAAACAAACTACACAATATTACCTTTGTAATAATATATTACTCTAGACATTTTCTCGGAAAATTATACCCTAGACCCAAAAGGATTATTGAAAATTTACATTTTTTTAGTTTTACATTTCGCACTGTAACTCTTGATAGAATAGACATAAGGGACAAGATCTTCTTCCATTTATTACCAATAAAATTTATTTGATTTGTACAAAAAATTTAGGTGCTCCGATCATTGACGCCCCCCTCACTCCTCCTAACATTTTTCAAAAAGGCATGCCTGTAGCTTCTTTTCAAATTGAGCCAGGCAGATCAAGTTAGGTGGGGTGCCTAGCCTAAGTCCCATTATGCTCCTCACCAAAAATTATTACCATGCAATCAAAACTAAGGGTACCCCCCATACAAAGTAAACCAAAATTCTAAAAATATTCAGATTTTTTCACTTCTAAATTCTATCTAAAATGAAAAAACAAAATTTATCTCTTAGAACATCATTGTAACAGTTAACTGTAGTCTTCTAAATGTATATTCAAAAGTTTGTACCAGAGCGTGCCTTACAAGTACGAAAAATCGGGTTTGAAGTTTGATAGTACACGTTACTCGGTATATTGGGAAACAGCCTTAGAACTGGTACCAATAACCTTCAAACCCGATTTGTTGATACTTGTATTGTACGCTTTGGTGCAAACTATTAAACATACATTCAGAAGACTGCAGTTAATGACGTTCTAAGAGAAAAAAAATTTTCTTTTCATTTTAGATATAATTTAGAAGTGAAAAAATGTGAAATTTGTTAGAATTTTGGTATCCTTTGTATCGGGGGTACCCTTAGTTTTGATCGGATGGTAATAATTTTTGGTGGGGAGCATAATGGGCGTTCTGCCTGGCTCAATTTGAAAAGAAGCTACAGGCATGCCTTTATGAAAAATGTTAGGAGGGTTCAAATCAAATAAATTTTGTTAGCAATATATGCACAAGATCTTACGATCCTAAGTCTATTTTGTCCAGAGTTACAGTGCGAAATGTAAAACTCAAAAAATAAAAAATTCAGTATAATACTTTTGGGTCTAGGGTACAATTTTTTTGAGAAGAAGTCTAAAGTATTATATATCATTTCAAAGGTAATTTTGTGTAGTTTTCATCCTCAGGGCTTTTTAAGGTCAGACTCATAGTTTTCCAGATATTTGCCAAAAACTGAATTATTACCCCCTCCCCCCTTAACCCATGGCGCAAATTGGTGTAACTTTATTCTGCGCATATTGGGCAGTGTATTCAACAATTTGGCATCAAAAATTTCTTTTTTTTTTTTATGTTTGGGTTTGGGGCTATTTTGAACCTATTGTACTATACTAAAAGGACAAAATTCCAATCCAAGAGCGTAGCGGAATATACGAAATGAAATGCTTTTCTTGTGAAAAGAGATATGTTTTAAAAAACGAAACACGCGGTTCATTTTCGTTTCGCCAAACACATGCGACGTATAAAGAGCAAATATATGCGCTCAGCTATAGCATCCCGTGTTTATGACCCCGATCACGCTACTGTTCACAAAATTAGCTCTTTGGACGAAAATGTTAAATTATTCAAGAACATCTCGATTCCACAAAAACTCAATGCATATGAATCGCTTTTTATTAGTACATCAGAGAGTTTAATGAATTTGTGCAACGGTGCTTTTGAGGGTCCTCTTTTCAATCTAATTAAGCGAAAGAAACCACGAAATCCGAATTAGTATTTAATTTATACAATAATTTTTTTCCTTTTTTTAAATTTTTTAATTAAATTATTTCCACTTTTTGTTTTTGGTTAAATTAGTTAGTCTGTTTTGTTTTATTTAATGTTAACGGTTTGAATATTTACTCTTGTTTGTTTGTTCATAATTTATTTATTTATTATGTTATTTTATTTATATTAATTTATTTTGTACGGTAACACTTAATTTTGACATATTGATTTGTTGTTTCGCATACGCATATGTAAAATGTATCATACTATGTACCATCTTGTGCTCATCAAGCCATTGTTGATGATGGTCTCCCACTGTCGAGACTGAAATGCATTCGAATTAAAATTGTAATTACAAGTAAAACCCAGTTTTTTTTTTTAATTTTATTTTATTAATTTTCGTGGGCGGAATCTTGTTTTCATATTCGATTTTTGCGGTCAACAAGAACTTAATAAGAACATTTGAAAAAATATATAACTACAACATTTTCTTTACTTGAAAAATAAATAAATTCAAACATTTACCTATTTTCTATTTTTTCAAAACTAATCCAAACAAAGAGTTTTTCGAACAAAGAATGACAAATAGCTAGCGAAAATTGACAGAACATTTAGATGTTACGTTTTTTGGACGATATGTGACATGTGTAAGTACTAGGTTGTACATATATAATGTAGTGCAATCAAAAAGTATAATTATCGTTCAGTCCAAATCGAATTAAATTGTAATAAGTATTGAAATAGTCTTTTTTGTCACTTTTTTCTTTGCACGCTGTTTCTTTTCAATTTTAATTATTTGGTTGACCTCTTTAATTTGTAGTTTGGTTTTATTTTTATTGCTCGATAAAAGTTTGGCCTCATTGAAATTGAATTGGTATTTGTTCTTAATTGCATGTTTGGCTAAGGCCGACAAATTATTATTATTAAGGGCCTTTTTCGTATCATTCTCATATGTTGAGATAAACGAGTTCCTAGCTTCTGAATTGTTTCACCTACGTAAGTTGCTTCGCAATTTTCGCAATCTATCTTGTAAACTACACCTGATTTTTCTTCCTTAGGAATTTTTGACTTTAGGTTGGTGAACAAAGTCTTGTTTTTTAGGTGTGGACGCATGGCTAAATCCAAGTTGGGAACGAAATATCTACACCGACGAGATATCGATTCACTTAGCTTAGGCACGTTAGGTCCAAATAATCTAGTTTGCGGTCTTGCTAGCTTTCATATGTAAATTTAATGTTTGGTTCGTATTCATGTAGTGTATAGCATCGAGGGCGTTATTGATGTTATATTCAGGAAAGGCTTTAATGTGATCGTCTTCATATGAAAACCAAAACAATGGTACGAAATCTAGCTTGAACAGCGCTTCATTAACAAGATCTTCTACCACTCGTTCGACTTATATTGGTGCAAGACTTTAAATAAGCTAGATTTTATTGAATACAGATTCCCTTTGTAGCTTAGGTAATTGCATCTAATAGCATTTAGTTTTGGTGAATGGGGTCAGCAAACCTTCCCTGGCCCCCTAACTTAAAAAAAAACAATATTATAGAAAATATGTTATGTTATCCATTTTTGATTTCCATTTCCGAAAACCAATCTAGTTAATTTAAGTTAATTTAACGCTTACTTTAACTTCTATTATAATTAGGCCCCAACAAAGAAACAAAATCGGGAAAAGGCCCTCACAAAAAAGTTAATAAAGGGTCCGCCAATAGGGACGCTCGATCTTTAACAGCTCATGGCGGCCATGTTGTTTGTGGTAGAGTTATCAAACCTAGTTGTTATTATTCAGTGTATCTTCACAAATCACCATGAACCAATTCAGCCGCGAGCAACATGTGCAAATCATTAAAACTTATTACGAAAATCATTCATCGGTTCGAGCAACGGTCCGCGCGTAAACGGCGAACGATACAGGTCCATGATAACGAACTTTTTCTGGCATGAAATCGACAATATGGATGTCGAGGATATGTGGTTTCAGCAGGACGGCGCTACGAGCCACACAGCGCGCGCCACAATGGATCTTCTGCACGAGCGCTTCGGAGGAATGGTTATCTCGCGCGGAGGCTACATCAACTGGCCACCGAGATCGTGCAATTTAACCCCACTGGACTATTTCTTGTGGGGTTTTCTTAAATCGCAGGTCTACGCAAACCAACCACAAAACACTGATAACCTCAAAGTCAACATACGCCACGCCATCGATGAAATACAGCCCGATTTGTGCGCCAGAGTCATTGAAAATTGGACTTCTCGTATGCGCGCCACCAAGCGAAGCCGAGGTGGCCACTTGAACGATGTTATTTTCCATACATAATGCCTTCGAATACTCTTTCAAACAAAAAATAAATTTCATTTATACCTCTCACACAATTGCTTTATTTCATTTTAAAGTTCGAGCGCGCTTATTGGCGGACCCTTTATTAGGATTTTTATCTCTTTTGGACAATGGAACTGTCAACAGAACTTCAGTGCAAAAGCTATACAGGGTGTCTGGAAACTGCCGCATGAACGCACCGGATTATGATTCCTCAGTTAATTTCCAGCAAAAAAGTTGTACGGAACATACCCCCTCAGCTTAACCCTTTAGCTGCGACAGGCATTTAAAGATTTTTGAAAAAATAATTTTCTTGTACGACTTAAAGCCTAATATCTCCAAAGCTAGACCAGCTAGAATAGTGAAATAAAATTATTATTATAGCCAACAAATTTACCTGTAAAATAAAACTAACCACGGTAAAATCGGATAAGAGGTTTGGTTTTTACAGAGCTCCAAAGTCAAATTTGCGTGATTTGACCCAAAAACAATCTTTTTCTATCTCAATTTTCTCCAACTTCTGCCACGGTGAGGTGCTTGTACGATTCTTTAAAAAATTGGCGCATAGTCTTATGATCCTATCTTTCTTACATCATTTTATTCTAGCTCCATTATTTCTAACAGTTTTAGTACCTTAAGTGCAGAAAACTAGGGTTAATTTTGGCTCGATTTGACATGCTTTGAATAAGATTTTACCAAATTGCAGATCCTTAGGGGCAGTGTGAATTGAATTGCATTGAATTCGAGCTAAAATGAACCCTAGTTTTCTACACTTAACGTATAAAAACTGTTAGATGTAATGGAGCTAGATCAAAATGATGTAAGAAAGATATGATTGTAAGACTATGCGCCAATTTCTAAAAGAATCGTACAAGCACCTCACCTTGGCAGAAGTTGGAGAAAATTAAGATGAAAAAAAAGATAGTTTTTGGGTTAAATCACGCAAATTTGACTTTGAAGCTCTGTAGAAACCAAACCTCTTATCCGATTTTAGTGCGGTTAGTTTTATTTTATAGGTAAATTTGTTGGCTATAATAAACATTTTATTTCACTATTATAGCTGGTCTAGCTTTGGAGATATTAGGCTTTAAGTCGTGCAAGAAAATTATTTTTTCAAAAATCTTTAAATGCCTGTGGCAGCTAAACGGTTAAGCTGAGGGGGTATGTTCCGTACAACTTTTTTGCTAGAAATCACATGAGGAATCACAATCCGGTGCGTTTATGCGGCAGTTTCCGGGCACCCTCTATAGTTGTCGAGTTTATCTTTTATCTTTAACAATAAATTTAATCCAATCACCACATTCTTTTGTGCCCTCTCTGCTCACTACATCTACAAAATATGATTCAACAACGCTCATAACAACGAATTGTTACTCATAAATCCTGCAAGTGTCAACTACTACACTTCGCTCTGACTGATTGATATTGGCTTTCATGTCTATCATGAGGGCGCCGAATCCCAAACATTGAATTCACTAGACTTCATACAATAGAAACGGGAAGGATTTTCGGAACACTGATACTCGCCATTAGAATATGGATTCCATCTGTTGAATAGGCAGTTCAGTCAATCATGAGTCACAAATATTGAAATTGCCCCGGAAAGGACAGTTATTGTGACTTGTATTCGCATAACATCATCGGCACGTAGGTTGATGGAATATGTATGCAAATTTCAATTTCAAATGAAAAAAAGGAATACATATAGCCCGGATTCAGTAACGGGAGCATTAGGTAATGAAATATTTTTGATAAGAGGCGGGGATGATTTTGACAAGAGTTAAAATATGACGTTATCATCAAGAGAAGAGAAGAGGACTTACGTTTTTCTGTAATTTCCAAGAGGATGAAGAATGACTTCTTTCGTTTGACATCATAACATTTAGGTCAAAAGCCAATGTATGGAAATCTCAATGGACTATATAACTGACTTCTACCGGGGGGATGTATCAAATCAGGCTAATCCCTACAGAGTGTATATAACCTAGCGAGCCATTTTCAAATGACACATCAATATGAAAAATTGAGTGCTGTCCTCGAAATGATAAATGACAATGTCGGGGCACGCCATCAGCTTATACACACTCCGTTAGAATGCTAGCTTAAATATGCCAACCCACGAGCTTAGTAAGCTTTGCTTATTGATGGTGCTGGCACAATTCCAGCCAACATTCGGCTTTTTTTATTATTTCTTCACTGGCGCACCCTCCGCTGTCTATAGTAAATATTCACTCGGTATTACATTTTCCCAATAAAAAAGGCGAATCCTTCTGTCCACGCAACAGCCACGAGTCCGAACACTCTTGCTGTACGAAAAAAACTGAACCTGGTCCCGGGTTAAATATATTGTAAAAGTGGAAGACGCTGTCACCATCCTCATGATGACACACGAATGAGGTGATATTTGGTTGTGCTGCCAATATGACGAGGATAAAATTGATTTTCAATTCAGACGATGAAAATATCGACAAATATTTGTGTTGAAGAGAAATATTAGCTTCGGGTTTGGTTCGTTATTGTTGGTCGGTTGGAATATTATGTCCTGGTCGGTATGGCGGTGGGATGATATTAAACATTTATATAGGTAAAGAACCCTTTCGAATGCCAATCATAACGTCATCGTTATTGAAATCACAGAGTATGTACATATTGTATGTTGTGTGGCTATACAAACGTTCACCGTTCACCGCGAGGACATCGAAGACATCCATCGGCAAATACCATTTAAAAGGAAAGCAAAGCGGGTATTTGGCTAAACGCTTAGAGAGAGAGCTTGGAAAGGTTTTCTATGGTAATATTTGGACTTTGGTTATTGGTTTGCTTGATGTTTGTTGTCATACGAAAAGAAGAATATTGGAAATGGGTTGAAATTAATTTTGTGATGACTGGGCAAAATCTTTTCTGGGATTTAAGGTGAAATGACTATAATAGAGACCCACGCGCTTATCGTGCGAATTGAAAGTTCCATATTTGGTAACTTGTATTGTCTATTTTAAGAGAGACGTAAGTCACACTTTGCATGAATATGGAGATTTTTAAATGTTTTCCTTTCAATTCGTTTAATCTGAATTGTAGTTACATAATTCGGATTCTATTTTTTTTATCTGTACTGTAATCGTACATACAGCATTTTGGATAACCACTAAAAATAAGGGCACTTTCAAATGGTACTGGTTGAGAACAGACAATTTGACAAATAATCTTGTTGTTCTTTGCTTTAATATGACTTGTTCAGCTTGAAAAAGGCAAATAGTCTGAAAATAATTGATTTAAACTTCATGATTGTAACCAACAATTTTTTAGAAGGTTAAGGTTAAATCGTCAAAATTTAACATAACAGGTTTCCCGTCAGGTTTTTTTATTATCGCCCCTTAAAGTATTTTTATCAATACTTAAACAGGTGTTAAACATTTTAAAGTCAAATTTTAAGAAAGCTCAATCTAGAACTATTTGGATAGTTTTTTTTAACGATAAATAGTAGAAAAAACATACCGTGACCATCGCTTGGGGGAGGGTGGGTTCAAGCGCCCCACCCTGCCTCCTAATGGCTACGACCATGATGTATTTGAAAGGGAGACTATCTCGGCGGTAATCGAACTTGCATGCAGTGCTATTCGACCGGAACCTCCGGTAAAAAAATATATGGATAGAGTCATAGACCAAAAAAGGTGTAACCATTTGCTATCTCATTCATAATGGCAGTGGCGTAGATACTTTTATATAGGAGGAGGGTCAGTATTATTAATTATATAATTAATAGCACGTGGCAATCATGTAACCTATATGATATTCAAAACAAAATTGCCTTCACGCAATCTTTGTACTAGGGATGAGCATCGAACATCGATGTTTCGAAAACATCGATGTTTTCGGTCCGATGGTCGATGTTTTTACCATCGATAGTTTTGTGTCGATGTTTTTCACCATCGATGGTTTGCGTTCCGATGGTCGATGATTTTCAACCATCGATGTTTCTTACCTCAACATAATTTTTTTTCTACAACTAAACTTTGTCTTTATAAGTGAATGCGAATACCGTAAACAGCCCAATCGACGGACGGCCGAAGTATGTTCAATTATTGTCTAAGAAGAATACGATATTCGGTCGGCAAAATTCAAACATCTTTGGATTTTTGCAAGATGGTTGGGGATGGCTCTTGAATATGGGGAAAAAAGTCCTTCCCGATTTGAGGTACGCAACCTTGAAAAAAAAGCGGTAAGAGAGGCATTTTTAAGTTTTTAGCGATTATTTCAATTACGGCAAAATATACAGACAAATGGTTTAAGAACGAAAAATGCAACATAATATTTGGAGCAGAAATAGTCTAGCGCCGAATTTTACAATAAATTTCGAATGTATTATATATGGTTGCAAAAGAAGTTTTATGTAGTTATTTTTGTTCTGAAGCATTTGTCTGTATCTTTTTCCCGCAGGGGGGTCTGGGTCCCTCTGACACAGCGCGGCTGTGTAGTGGGACACAGGTCTTTGGTGAGTTTCGTCACCACGTACCTGAGCAGCGCTACGAGTCTGCTTTAAGCAGACGAGTAGTCACAACAGGTTCAACGAGCATGGGACATGCACGTCTGAGTGTTTATGTAAGGCCAAAGGAGGATCACACCTACTATAGAGAAGTCTTCAGCGAATAGTGTACCTCGGGCATGGGTGTGCCCAGGGGACCATGGTCCTTGCCCATCAAGGTGGCTGTAGGTTGTTACCCGAGTAACCAGCTAGTGTTGCAACCCCGGGGTTTGGTTTTCTGAAGGTAAGTGCATTCGCTGGATGAAGAAATCTGCATTTGACAATAAGACAATAAGAAGTCAATAAAATGCCGAAGATCCAAAACTCTCGAGGCACCGGGAGATAAGAGCGAAAAGCCTAGGTACTCCCCTGACGGTATACCTGTAGGTGGTAAACTTGTCTGTTTTTTGCCGTTTTTGAAATAAACGCTAAAAACACTAAACAACTTTTTCAAGGTTGCGGACCTCCAATCAGTGAGGAGTTTTTTCCCATAATCAGGGGGCCATCCCCAACTATCCTATGCAAAATCCAAAGATGTTTGCTATTATCGTTCTTTCTCCCTCAGTGATCAGAGACTATGGAGAAAGGAGAAAAGCACCCCACTGCCATCCCGTCGCGTACTTTTCCAAGTCGTCGTCACACGGATTCACAGATTCCGCGCGGCACCACTGGTTGCTCTATGCGGTGGGCTGTGGGTCCGATAACAATGCATATTATACAAAAAAAAACGCTTACATTCTGGTATGTGGGAGGAGGCAATGAAGGAAAACCTAAACTAAACCATATTTCTATCAATCAATTTTTGCTATTAAAGTGACTATTTTTTATGAGTACTCAAAAAACCCAAAACATCGATGTTTTTGGTTCGATGTTTTCTCACCATCGATGGTTTCGTCTCGATGTTGGACTTGGTTGGAATGGAGAAAGCAGGGTGAACGAGCGACGCCTGGTTTCCCTATCCTAGGCTCATTTTTATAAGACTAGTGTTCCGTGCTAATGATAGGGATAATCTGGAAACTTCGGCTTTGAAAAAACCTGTCGCATTTCGCAATTTTCTAGCAACGATAGGAACCACCCATATGCAGTGAACTCCAGGGAGGTATTCTTCTTTGCAAATATCTTCTGCAAATATTCCTTTAAAGTTCAAATCACCAAGCTACGAGAAAAGACAAATATTTTCAATAACAAATAAACTCCAAGTGAGTGTTAATTTTCTACGCAACATATTATTAATGATCCTCGAGGGTTGACCTGCGACTCAAATTACAACTAAACGATTGTCATTTGGTAAAGGCAATGTCTAGTGTAATGTCTACACAGTCTAATGATAATGATTTTAAACAACATTTCGGAAGGAGTCCGGATCCCCCAGAATCCTTCTCTGGCTACGTCCTCATATGTATGTAAAACTTCATTTTGCTAGGAAAACTATTTAGGAATCAAGGTATGGATGGATGGATACGGCGCTGTGATGGGTTGGGCTGGTTACGCCCAATACTGCATCCTATTGGCTTATATTCTATTTCCCTTCTAAGCGAAAAAGTTTCAGGTTATATTAGCTCTATCCTTCGTAAAAGCCTTAGAAGAAAATTAACCAGGTTTACTTTGGGTGCACCCATTCTGGATGTTTGAGCCCCAAAGAAATTTCGTCTCCAGCTCATAAGAGCGGGGCATTTGAAAATAACGTGTGTGGTTCTTGTGTGTAGATCGCTATTGTATGCAGATATTTCCGTAGGGTACAATGACCGGTTATAAGGCCTGTCACTGCCCTGAGGTTCGTTTTGATAAGACTGAGGACTTCGGTGCAGCTGGTATGCCAGTTAGATCCCAGCATACGCTTGCTGTGCCTGAACCCTTCAGCAAATCTCCATCGATCTTGGAATTTATCATCGTCTGGCAACGGTTCTGGCAGTAGATTTACTGATTCCGATTGCAGGCTCGGGACCAGTGAAGGGTAGTTCGGAACCCTCTCTTGCAAGGGCATCCGCTTTCTCATTTCCTTCGATCTCCTTATATCCTTTCACCCATTTCAAAGTTACGTTGTTTCGCGTAGCTAGGTTTTTGAGATTTTGTTGGCATTCCCAAACCAATTTGAGGTTCTTTTGGGACTTGCGGTGACTTTTATGGATAAAGGCAAATTAATATTGAATTGAAGATAGATATGTAGGGTATCAAATGAAATGGGACGTCAAGTACATTTAGTAGTTTTTTTTTATTTTTTTTTTTTTCAGTAGGACGTAAATCGAACATTTGCATATTTTTTGAATGAGGCTAAATTCCTTGTCACGACTATGAATTAAAGAAACACGTATGTATATAAAATATACGCATATAGTACTCAGAACCAGTGGTTTTTTTGCGATCGCTGAGCGATCTCTACGAACACAAACCTTTAGAAAAAATTTAGAATTATTTGGGAATCATATTTCTATATCTTACAAAAATAAAGAGGGCCCAATTATTCCCAAACCCAAATGTATGTTCTAGGGGCCAACCCATCTAAAACTATTTTTTTGAAATTAAGCCATGGATATAATGATGTGAAAATATTTTTCTGTTTCTACTGTCTATAGCACATTATGAATTGTTGGAAAAGATTAAAATCATTTTGGCCAATCATTTAATTAGAACCGAAGCTCGGTATCTGCATTCAATTGAAGCAATCAAAAAAGCGTCAACTAAGCAGCTTTCACTTTTAATCGAATTTGGTGGAAAGGTATTACATGGATACCTACATTATAGAGTATGTATAATGCCATAAACAGCCTTGGCCCAATGACGATTCCCTGTTAATTACATTAATCTGATTATAATCTTCAAAATGAAAGTTTATTTTAAGCTTTTCATCTCGATTTATGCAATGGTCGAATCGAAAAGTCAACATGCAATCATATCAAATTGTAATCAACATTGGAACCATTTAAACATAAGTCGCAAGCATAATTTGTACTGCGAACATTTTCACTACACTTTCCGTTAAATTTCACCATAGCATGCATGCATTCGATATGGTCAACAATGAAATCATATTCCTGGTGGCATGCTGTTTTCTATCATTACTGTCAACAACAACAGAGTTGAGAAGCGATATCAACATCTTCAGCAGCAGCAGCAGTAACAGCTTTTTAAACAGTATCAATATCAACAAGATCAAGACCGCAGGTCTTCAGTCAACACTCAATTATTCCAGCAACACTATCTGAATTTTCAAATCATCTTCACATTAGACTCGATCCAAAAGCCATTAAGAAACATCTTTCCAAAAGATATAACTAACTTATTTTTTTTTAGTTGGCCTACACGAAAATGTACAGAGGCGATTGTTAATCGTGAAGTCATTACATCGATTGCAATTTAATGGGGTATCCCCAAAATGCAAACAGCTGTGTGACCACTGTCTGCGATCAACGACAAATTTGGAGGCTACTTACTGACTGGTGCTTTTTTCTCCTCTGGTGAAGCAAGATACAAGCTGTAGGCAGTTTGGAATGAACCTAGTGAAAGGAAAAGTGCTACGAATTGTTGACAAGATGAAAACCAGATATAGCTGACATAGCAGGCGATAAGTATCCATACAAGGCATCTGAGTGTTAAATCCGGTAGGCTGCTTATGGTAGAACTTGTTTTAATTTGCTGAAACTCAAGTGAATGTCGCTTTATAGTTTTAGCAAAGTAATGCGAGTAATGCATGTTCACTGAATGCATACGAGTATTAGCTGATTAAACTAGCCAAATTTGGATTAAGTGTAACGGTATGATAATTATGTGACGTTAATTTGTTGGAAAATAAACTACGCAAATGAGCCGAAATGCAAATCTGTTTGCAACCTTGACGGCTTAGCACGCGCAAACGTGGTGGACAAGTAGGATAGAATTCATCGCAAAAACAAAATTTATGAAAACATATTTCAAAATGGTCGTACTTGAGTATTAAATAGATACTTGAAAAATATTCTGTTGAAAAATGTACTTTTGCGCAAAAATTTCATCGATCAATTTTGTTAATGTGAGCCGCCTATGATAATAATGCGAGGACGATATGCGAACCACATCCGGCTACTGTAAGTCGTAAAATGCTCAGAAAAATTATATCGCAGAAAATCTGCTTAGCATTTTCGACAAGCGCCACTATTTTCAGCTATGGAAGAAATAAATTCCATTCTTCTCCCTCTACTAATATGTACATATTCGGATTCAAAGTACATAAGTGAAAAACTTGCATTTATGTCTCCCGCGAGAAATGTGGCGTGGAAATTTGCCTTTTATTCAATCAATTTAAGATAAATGTGCACTCGCGGCCTGATATTGATTGCCGATGACACCTTTTCCCCTGAAATTAAATGCAGATACGTTGCTCTTGCAGGCGAAACGTCAAATGCCGCTGTGAAGGCTTTTGTATGCGAAGTGAGCATCACTAAGAAAATTCGATTTAACGATAATAATCGAAATTTTGACAGTATTTGTACTATTTCACGTGAAATGCCTATGTTAGTAACCTACTCTTTAGGTATGTAGTACATTTACTGAAAAACATGCATTAATATTTCCCGTGAAAAATGTGCCGTGAAAACTTCTATGGCTTCAATCAATTTAAAATAACTGTCTACTTTGCGGCACGATTTAATGTCGCTGGACTCTTTTTCCTTGCAAAATAAAATGCAGCTGAAATGTTTTGCGATGGCGAAACGTCACAAATCGGTGTGGGGACTTTTATGCGGAATGAATACAAGCGTAGAGCATAGGAATTCAATCTAAAGATCATAAAAAAATTACCAGTTGTATGGATTTCGCGTGAAATAGAACACTATTAATTTTAAATTCTTCTTCTGAAGTCAAATCATAACAGGAATTTTCGACTCCCACACTTATACATATAGGGTAAAAGAGATGCCGTATTATTCACATATTCCTACTGGTACTTAAAGTACACGAAAGATTTTTAGAATGAGTGGACACAACATTGTTGAATAAACAATGAACCTATCAACATTTTTCACCATTTTTCGGGAAACTCTTTTCCACCTAGTTTCTTCCAAACCTGCAACTCATTCTAAAATATTTCATGTATACTATAAGTACTTTTAATTGTAATTCGCACTCATGTTACATTTTGACCAGTATATATACCTACCACTGGACATGTTAGAAAATGTACTCGGATTTGACTTCTAGTACAATCCTCTAGAACATTTATACAATTTTTGCCGAACGGAATGTTTAACCGTTAAAATAAGGGATATGCCACGTGAAGGTCCAAATGAATGAGTGTCATATTTTCTGTCTACCGAGTAGTTTAAACCCACTGTAAGCGAATCAATTAGGAAAATAGAACTGACTTAAGACTTTTTGATGATGACTTAATCCTTTTCCCTTAATCCTCTCTAGTACTATGTATAAGTAATAGATGAGCCACGGGTCTAAAAATAATTCATAGGCGAGGAGTAAAGGAGAAACACGTGCAGGTGACATTTATCGTTCAAAGGCGAAAAAGGTAAATCTCAATAGTACGAGTATATTTTCATAAAACGTGGTTCTAAAATATTTCAATTAATATTTTAATTTTTGTCAAAGATTTGAATTACATGCTCGCACCCCTATCAAAGTCATAATATGCGTGTTTTTTGCACTCCGGTTTAGGTTAGCTTAGAGTAAGTACATGGGGTAAGAATAACAGCATAACCTGTATGGGTCATGTTGTTTTTTTTTTAGTGTAACTACATGGGGTTATGTTGTTACACATACACCGGAGTAAAAAAAAAACACGCCTGATGTTGGAAAAATGTTGGGCTTGGCTCCCTCTAGTCGAAATCCTGGCTACGCCCACGTTTACAAACATCAAAGATTCACATACATCCCCATTTAGGAAAATTATAGCATCTTCCGTTATGCTGATTAATTTTCGGCCACCCGTAACTTTATTGGGTGAGGCTACGAAAGACAACATGTTGCGTAAAGAACCGGAGATTATTTCTGATCCGCAAAATAACAGTTAAGAGATCGGAACGGCAAACATGTTTGCGGAATATACGAAACTGTTGTGTTTCGTAACCTCATAGGTCAATAGGTCAAATAGGTAGCGGCCGCTCTAGCACTTACGCCGCCCCGGGCGAGAGGACAAATCACCGCCTCTTAGGTACTGTACCAGGCAGATTGATACCAGACCAGATAGTACATGTTATGTCGTTGTTTTTGAAGAAGCGATTTCAGACTTTTTTTATTCTTGAATCGAGTGATTTTGGTAGCTTTTGGTCCTTGTAACACATCGGTTCAATGATGGTGCGTAGGATACCATATCAACACCAAAATTCATATTCACAGTGGAACTCGAATCAACGCTATAGTAATTCAGATAATAGAATGTTTATCCACTGAGAAGGCTCAGAAAGTATGTAGTGTTTCGCTATCATTCATACTCTTAAGCACAATACACCTTAGATCAGCAAAGCCTTATTGAGAGTTTGTTTGAAATTCGAAAATTAAAGCTAAGTATTGAATTCCCCAAGCCACATATTACATATTCACCACCGGCAAAAAAAATATACGGATGACACACGGTAACCTGGCGGATAAACTTCAATTACCTCGGTCTCTTCGTGGACGAGTTTCTTCAATAGTTTTAACTTGGGTGGCTTATTTTCATAAATGCAACATCTCACGAGTACTTATATAGAATGAGGTCAGAGCTAGAGAAATGGGGGGAATGTAGCGAAATAGGGATATTAGCATGCCCGGAAACACATTAGATAGGACTGCTATTGCTGCTTTGGCAATGTGTACTATATTTTCATCCCTCATCATGCTGAACTCCAAATTACCTTGTCCGAAGTTTGTCCACTTAACGCTAGATGAATCAATGAATCCTTTCGCGAGGAGATTGCGCGAATTGAAGTTGAATTGTTGTCAAATGGGGATAGATGTTTTTAAAATGACTAAAAAGAAATTGTATTGACAATGCTGCTTTTGGGCAAAGAATTCCTCAAAACACAAGCTTGGGAGGGAGAGAGACGATAAGGATTTCAATTTTGTGATTTGTTAGATATTTGGTCAACTGGTAGCAGTGTGGTTGGGGGAATCTTTGACCGATCTTTGGAACAATACGCTATCAGCCGTCGAAAGAAGAATTTTTCTTTTTTTATCACTTATCATTTTCCGTTCCATCCGTATAACGGACATATAGTGGGAGAATATCAGAAACACAAAAGTGATGTTTATGAGAATGGATAGCAGAACAAGCCATTGCGGAATATCGCATATATTTGCAATAATTAAGTTACATTCTATAATTTCGTTCTTTATTTCAAAATTGGGAAGCTTCTCTTTGACAATAACTAGGGATCAAGCAAATCCTTAATTCTGATGTAAAGAAGAGGAACTATATGTTCAATTGGAGGACGAAGTTCGCACATCATTCTCAAATAAGTTTCTTTTCAAAGAAAAATTTAATTAGCACATAATTTTGCTAGCATTCCAGACATCAAATCTTACAAAACATTTTCTGATTCCAAATGCAGTATACTTGGTATCAATCGTGGGCTCTTCAAAACCTATAACAAGGACCTTGTATTTCACTAAAACACAAGTTTCAAATAAAACGAATGATACAGTTGATAAATTCAAAAATTAAATTGTTTCTTTAAAGAAGCAATTGAGGCGCTTTTTTACTTAAGCACAACCTTATTCCTTTTTTTACCCCTTTTCATTTCATCTGTAGTTTCCATGGGTTCCTTCCCCTAAATCGAAGTTGATATTCGTGTCTTGGCCAAAATACCGCCCCTAAAATCTGAGGCTTTACTTGGAACACATTTGGTTCAGGACGGATTAAAATAGAAAAAGTTTTTCTTAAACGAACTTAATTTTCACGGATTGGTTTGTATGGCAGCCCTATGACGTAATGTTCCGATTCCATCCGTTCCTAGATATGTTTTGAGGCTTTACTAGGAGAATACTTTGGTTTAGTTTGGTTAAGATTGGTACCTAAAGAAAAAAGTTTTTCTTAGAAGAACCTAATTTTCAGGGGTAGCCTCATGACCCCATGGTCCGATTCCATTCGTTCCGACATATGTATATACAGCGTACACTAAAAAGAAACTTATGTACAAAATTTCAGCCCGATAGCTTGAAGACTGAGACTTCATGACAAATTTAATATACCTTTTCACATAGTGACGGGTATAATAAAAGTTTGATATATTTTCAACAAACAAGAGTGTTTTATTTAAAAATCAAATCCAGAGTTCTACTTGGGACGCCCTTTATGTACGTTTAATTTTTTTTCTGGAACCGTATTTTACAAATCTCTTTTACTGTTGCTTCAGTGGATAATACCCACACTCTCTGATAAGAAAAAAATAAATCAATAAAAAAATTAAAGCACATTATTTTTTCGACTCGTCAAGAAAACTGGTCCAAGGTCTATGCAGTTTTCATCCAGATGCCGATGCTGACAAGTGTCGCAGTCAGATAGCCTGCTGATCGGCTTACCTTAAATCTCAGCTCTTGTGTCTGTAAACAAACATTACAACACGAAACAATCTATGCAGCGCGCTCATACAATCAGCAATACAAATCAGAGACACCGTGAACCGAACCGCGTTGTCATCGAAAGTGGTCTTAAAAAGTGGTTGGTCATCGACGATTTAGAGATGGTAATCTGTGTCAACAACTCATTGCTCATTACGCCAGCCAATGCCCCCGGGGTTACTACAAATGCCGAATCTGTTGTACATATTCATTCATGCAGGTAAAATGTTTTCAATTTTAAAATTTCTTCATAGGCTTAAGCTCACAATAAACGTTACAGTAGTATTTTTAGTACTTACGTACAAAAAAAACATGTGATTAAGCATGGTTATTGGGCATCCTCGTTTTGAAGCCTGCAAATTTGTCATCACAAAACAAGAATAAAATACATATACATATTTGTTTACATAGGAATGAATGATGTTGCAAAAATATAAGTCACTTTTACTTTTAATGAGAGCTTTTGATTGAGAGATGATGCTTGAATTTTCAATGGTTCAAAATGATGATTGTTAGTTTTCTCTTTGAGCAGCGTGTATTTTGAAAGGAGAAGATTTATTACTTTTTGGCGATTTATCAAATTATGGGTTTTTAGGAAAAGAAGAAAATCTCAAGAGTCTGTGTTGGTTCTCAAATGGAAAAAAATCCCTAAAATACATCTTAATAATGTAGGAATGTATTGTCGATATTTAAGGGAACAAATTATTTAAATTTACAATTATGCACAAGGCATCTAGGAAAATGATGCACATTATGGCCTTGCCTTGTGTATCTATATCCACGTATCAACTCTTAAGTGTTCGAAATACATACGTAAATAAATTGCTTTCGTAAACCACTTCAAAGATGTTCATGTGGAATTCGATACGCCCGTAAACATTCGTTTTGCGTGTCTAAAGAAAAAAAAATCGCTTCTGCATTATATTAACGTAAATTCATTTTCAATTCTGACTGTTGATCTTCTCTTTGTCTTGGCTGAATTTTTCCCCATCTTTCTACAATTTTTGCTCTTATTACACTATGTCTGTAATGGTGCGTTTGCAGAGTCTTCTTTTTGGCATCAATGACCTAATGGCGTGACCCGTGTCGTTTACGTAGTCACGTTTTAAATGTAAAATTATGTATTTTCGTTTAAGGTGCTGTGCTGTGAATTTCAGCAGGCGTAAGAGAACAGCAGATTTCGCATACAATTCCTGTCAGTTGCAAGACACACAAAATTGGTTTGCATTTAACCATTTTTTTCAGAAACAAACACTGTATGTACATGTATGTACTCTACAGACAGAACAATGTTTTCATTAAATTAAAAAGAGTGAGAGATAATGGAAATTTACCATTATCAGATTTATTCATGCGATTCGAAAAGGTAAAACGTCGTAATCAAACAAAAGTCAATTCAATGTGAATGACTTTCATTTTATTTATGTATGTATGTATAAATGAATTGAAAAATTTTCAATTTAAAAGCAGATGGCGTGAAAATTTCTTTAAAATGTTTGTGTCTTGTCTTTTGAAAACAAAAAGTAAACGAAGTTAGCGAATCATGATTGGTGTTGGCCTGGGAAAATTTTATCTTTGTTATTTTATTTTGGACGGATATTACGATAATTATTTTCGCAAAATCATCCAGAGTTGAGTAATATGTATATTGGGGGCATTAATATTTTATCAAAATATTAATTTTTGTTTCAGGCTTTTGTATCCGAAACAGGGATAACCATGTACATATATGAGTGTCATTAATAATCATAATTGCATGCTGTAATTGCGAGTTTCGCCTAGTATTCCCAAGCTGAAATTTTTCGGATAAGTTGATTTCGTGAGGATTCCAATATCCAATCACCTATTTTTGTGATCATGTTGTCCAACCAACGTTTATCATCGCAAAGAAATATTTTGCCGCCCAAAGTTCCCAAACCCATATTTTCTGTGTTTCATAATTTCTTGACTCTTGTCCTGTGGCTTGAATGGGTGGGGTCACGAAACGGAACAGTTGTGTATGTTCCGCAAACATGTTTGCCATTCTGATCCCTTATCTGCCCTTTTGCGCATCAGGAATAATATCCGGTTGTTTTCGTTAACATATTCCACAAAGGCAGATAAAGGAAAAGAACCGGAGATTATTTCTGATCCGCAAAATGGGAGTTAAGTGATCAGAAAGGCAAACAGTGTTTCGTAACCCCATCCAATGTAACATGTATAACTTTTCAGATTTCTGCAATGTTGAAGCTATCTCTGGGAAGTTAACGGAATATAGGTTAGGTTAGGTAGAGAGGCCGCCAGCGCACTTAAACCAGCATTTGGTCCATTGTGATACCTACGAGAGAATCGTGCCTTTACTAACCCCTTATCTTAGGAAAGCAGCCAGCTAAAAACATATCTATTGAGCAGTATAGGGCTCACATCTGGAAGGTCATCGGTATCGTAAAAATTTCTTGAGCCCAGAAAACGCCTTCGTTTCTCGGACAGGGCGGGACAGTGACAAAGTAAGTGCACACTACACCCAGCAAAAAACGTGTATTAAAACCAATGAAGTTTTTACTTTACTTCTAGTAAACAGAAAATTTCTTTAAACGTATGAAGTTTGAATATAATTAATTAAAAATGCCATTGGATCAAATACACTTTCATAGAATTTAAAATTTCAGTAGTAATAGAATTAAAGCATGCCGACATACAACTAATGCAACAAATTACTTAGAATCTAGTAAATCAACTTCATGGGAACTATGACTTTTTTGCATAGCCTCTATGTATAAACATTTTAGTTTTGTATTGCACCGCGTATCAAGTAGTTACGATTTTAGAAACGTTGACAATATTCCACATCTAGTCTCATGGCAATGTGAACGGACTGGAACGCAGGCGGACCGGGTTCGAATCCAAGTTTCGGCATGAGGTTTTTTATGAATAAAAAAAATATAAAAATTTGAAATAAAAATAAATAGAAAAATAAAAATAAAAAGAAGAATTAAAAAAAAATTAAAAAATATTCTTTTCTATTTTTTTTAAATAAAATCCAATGAAATTTTTACATAGAATCGATGAACAATCTCATTGTTATAATCGAATTTTCACTTTATATTTTCAATGATATTTCTATCATTGTCCCAAAAAGGCTATTTCATCGGCTCCAAATCAAGTCGAAATTTCATAGGTTCTATGTAATTTTTCTTTAATAAAAGTATTTTTTTTTCTGGGTGTATCTACCTCTTCTTCGTCATCAACTTCTGCAAAAGTCCTTGTGAAAAATTCGGAGTTTTCTTGCCATAGTTGCGAATATGCTTTTTGTCCAAGGACAGTAGAATTTTAGCACGGACATTGTCTAGTTTTGATTAGATCATTTTTCTCGTTGCGCTATTCCAGCCACTAGTCTATCTTGCGTTGGTCCTGTGTTCTGCAGCATCTTCTATTATACAAAGCCACTATGGCCCGGTATCCAGCATAGATAAATGCTGAAGAAGCGGCCCATCTCTCTAAGTAATGAGCAGCAATGCTCTATAGTTCTTGATGTGGTTAGCACTGAATCAATTGATCGAATTGCAGGCTGACTATTAGTAAATAAAATGACGTCCCTACCAGTGACGGCGCGGTGTGACAAACCCAACCAAGTTAGGGCTTCCAATATCGCTGTGATCTCTGCTTGTAGAACGCTACAGAAATTAGGAAGGCGGAAAGACAAATAAGTATTCAATTCATTCGAGTGAATTCCCATACCAGCTCCCGCATCCGTCTTGGAGTCATCAGTATAGATTGCAATGGACCCACTGACCAGTTGCCTGTTACTATCCCAAAATTCCCTTGACGGGATCGTTCTCTAAAAGCTCGCTAAGAATGTCGCTAAAGTCCAAAGTAGTGGAGAGAGAACCCCTCCTTGTGGGGTACCTCTAGAAACATTTTTTAAAACAGACGAAGTACCCAAATTACTGTGAATGCACCTGGAGATAAACATTCACGAGGGAGCAGATTGGGTCTTCAATCTGTAGATTACGAAGAGCATCTGTAATCGCTCTGGGTTTAATATTATTAAAAGCCTCCTCAATATTTAGGAACACCACCATCGTGTATTCTTTATGAGGAAGGGATGCTTCAATGTAACTGACCAGCGAGTGTAGAGCTGTGTTCAATTAGTCTCTCTAGCAGTTTCAGTATAGTCGATGAAAGGCTGATGGGCCGCAGGTCCTTTGGACTCGCATGCGAACGTTTTAGGGATAAAAGTAACTTTCACTTCTCCCCAGATAAAATGAATGTGTACTAAATTCAGGGATGATATAAGGATGCGCTCAACCCAAGGACACGTAATATCAGGACAGTGTTGCAAGCCCGCAGGTATAATACCATCGGGACCAGTTGATTTAAATGGATTAGAGCGGATTATCGCCCAAATAATCTTCTCACGATTAAGAATGGAGGCCGTGTCGCATGACTCTGTGCGACTTATGGGAAAGTCAGGTGAAACGACAGCTGAGCTTCCAGGAAAATGTGTATCAAACAAACACTCGATAGTTTCGATACATTAAGACGTCCATGATCCGTCCTCTTTTAAGAGAAAGCTTAAGGTTAAACGCCAAAACTTTTCTGAATCTAAATGTCCTCTATTGGTTCACAAAAACTTCTCCAAACGCGGCGCTTAGCTCTTCTAAGTTCTTTTTTAAAAGAACTGAGAAGTCTCTTATACAATTGCCAATCCGACTCGAGCATTGATGCCTTAGCTATATTAAACTCCTCCTACGCACGACTTTTAGTTCGGAAATCTTCGAACTGCACCAAGTTGTTTTTTTTTTCGTACATGCATGTGAGATGCCAGAACATGATGCAGTACTCGCAGCCTTGATAGCATCAGTGAAGCGGTTCACCATATCGTCCAGTTGTTGTGCATTGCATGGAGTATTTGGAAGCGAAGCCAGGTCTACGAGAGGACTATTCCGAAACCTAGGCCAGTTTGTCTACCTGCGGTTTAGAGTGAGCGGGACCACATCAGAATTGCAGATAACGAAAAGAAGGGTTCGGCCGACACTTTCCAGTCTTGATTAAATGCATAACATCCTCCGATGCAAGAGTGACGTCCAGCACATTTTTTTTTTGTGACAACAGTAAGTTCACGACTCACATTGCAAATAAGGAGATTAGTTCTCAGAAGATATTCGAGAAGTAATTCACCTCGGTCGTTTGTGTCCGAGCTGCCCCAGACCACATGATGCGCATTAGAGTCGCATTTGAGGATTACACTAGTACCTAAAGACGATGTTACCACAACGGCTTCCTTTAAATTCTGCGAAAGTAGAGTGCCGTCATGGGGCATATATGCCGAGGCTACCCAATTTTACCCTGTAGCTCCAGGGTAACAAGAATGCAGGATCGCGGTGTCCCCTGCTCTGGTATGTAAAAGGAAACATAGTCGAAACAGTTCAGACCTTTAACGAGATTGCCTGCAACCCAGCGTTCCTGAATCTACACATTATCGGCTATGCCTTGCGATAGACAATAGGTAATGGCAACTGACGATCCGCCTTTGTTTTTGTATGGTGGAGATTGATATGCAAAAACCTTACCATTATGCTCTCTCAACCACCGTACATTCTCTTCTCCATCCGTATCGGATTGGAGAGAGTCTATTATTGTAGACGGCTGGGACGCAGTATTCAAGGCAGCTAAGTCAGAGCATAGGGAGACGCAGTCATCTTCCACAACCTCATCAGCAGACATGGAATCCACAAGAGAAAAATAATAATAATATGTACTACGAATGGTAATAAAGGTTATATGATGCATTCAGGAGTATAAGACCGAACATTATGGAGATGCCATATATCGTTATGGTGGATTGTCCAATCCAATTGAGAATGACAATTTCAAAATCCTGGATCACTGACGAACAGCCTACGTCGTCTTACTGCAATATATTGGGATACCTACATAATCCTGAAAAACAAAATCCCGCCCATTCATAATCCCGCTTTTTAGAAAAAATACCGCTTTACATTATCCCGACATTACTAAATCCCGCCACTTCAAAATCCCGCCACCTCATAATCCCGTCAACTAAAATCTCGCCGTTTTAAAGTCCCGCTAGGGGATAGTGAAATAATCCCGTCAAAATACCGCCAAAAATGTTAACAAAAAAATAAGTTCATAGTTTTGTTATGTGATTCCCAACGGATACGTACATAATCTCGAAAAACAAAATCCCGCCTGTTCATAATCCCGCTTTTTACAAAAAATCCCGTTTTACATTATCCCGACATAACTAAATTCCGCCATTACAAAATCCCGCCCACTGAAACCCCGCACTTTTAAAATCCCGCTAGCGGATAGTGAAATAATTCCGTCAAAATACCGCTAAAAATTATTTTTATTGTTTAAAAAATCATTAGTCATGTTATGTGATTCGCAGCATTTAATGCGATACTTTCTCTTAGCAATAAACCGACTGAATATTTATATTTGCCTATTTCTACGATAAATTATCATTAGAACGAGACTGTCATAGGGGATACATAAATCTCGACAACCTATTTTTCAAATTAATTCACCTGGTCTGTGGTTCTCCGAGAATGAAGTACAGTAGAGCGTCGATTATCCGAACATTCGATTAACCGAACCGGGGACTCGGCTTCTTTCATATGAGATGTATCGAATCAAATCAAAAAATCAAGTGTCTGAAGGAAACAACCTTTCATCAGCAGCACTCAGTTGCTTCGATTTTTTTGTTTTTGTTCAGTGCTAGTCATTTGGCATATATCCTGGTTGTCGCTTATATTAACTTTTAGGCAATCCTCCAATTTTTCTATGGAAACTCAATTAACCGAACTTTCGATTATCCGAACCATTCCTTGTCGACATTAGTTCCGATAATCGACGCTCTACTGTATTCCCATGCGAAGAGACCCATTATTTTAATATCTCGTCATAGAAGGTGAGTATTCTTTCATATATTGAAAAGCGGTATTTTGAATTAGCGGGTTAATGAAATAGCGGGATATCAAGTTGGCGGGATTTTAAACTGGCGGGATATTGAAATGGCGGGATAATGAATGCGGTATTTTGAAAAACGGGGATATGATGGGCGGGATATCGGATCCAATCCGTAGCCAACCCCAACATTTTTTTTAATAATAATATAAAACAAATCTGCCTTTTCTATTTTATCATGTATGAAATGTCTTATCCAAATGGTGTGAATATTAGTAGGTACCCATAAATTAAAATTTACCGCCTAAAGCTATCATATACCTTCTCGTCAAATTTCTTCTAGCGCTAAAGGCGTTTAATCAGCTTCATACTTCACTGCGATGAATTGAAATACGCGAATACAAAAACAAACAGCTGCAAATGTTAGCATAAAATACCAGTTGTTTCCGGCATAAAAGTTGAAAGAATTAAAATTCATTTTAAGATAATTGAATCTATTATAATTTCATTGACTTTGAAAAATACACGAAATAGCAATGACCTTGCTCTTGCATTTGAGATTTTGCATTAATTTTTTTGTTCATACTCATATCTCTAATGTTAATGTCTGTTTGAAAAAGTTGAGAAATTTCAACCATCAAGGTGAAACCTTAAATTCATAAGCTACAAGATGAATACAAGTTTGTAGTACCAGATGTCTAAACAGACCGATTAGTCGACGTCTCTGATCAAATGCACTTTTAACAAGGCAACAGTTTGATATTCAGTTTTGAGTATTTTATTGGAAGACTTTGACCTTGTTGAAACTGTTGAGTCGTATCGTATTTAAAGTGCACGGAAATGGAAAGTTGCAACAAAATGTCGCGTGAATTATTGTTTCCGCTATAAAGAATTTTAAAGCATTCTTATTTTTGATTATCATATTCATAATCATGATTGCGAAGTTAAACTACTTCTTAACCAATGGATGTGTTACTTACAACGGAAGAAGCGTAATAATCTGCATATGGTCGCAATTAGGTATCCTAGGCCAGGACAAAAAGGACACGCACTTTGTACTAGAACAATGTCGTCAGCATTGTTTTAATTACATTTAAATTTCAATATTACATAATCGCCACCCTCAATCTGCCAAGCAAGTCATTTCCATTAAAAACTACGACTTCATTGCCTCCATTTCAGACTCGGATTGAAAATCTCTAGACTAGAACATCTCGTGTAAATTTCGGCCAGTTATCAGATGACGATATTACACAACCCTCTATATGAATGTATACAAGGACTAAAACTGCTTATAGGCCACACAGGTTCACTATAAAATGGCCGAGGCAAGGCACATAATTACGAAAATGCGGCAATTATCAGATTTAATCAGTTTGTAAACTATTCAAGAGTTCATACGATAAATATTCATAATAGCCTTTATTACGCTTGCTAATTGTTTACAGCGCCACATTCCAAAATGTAAAGTTTGCCGTAAAGTGAAATAAATTGTAAATAATGTTTCAAGTTATTCCTCACAGTTTTAGTGTGAGCGGTGTATGGTGGTGTGTTTGTTTTGGAGAGTCGTTTTCGGTGAACAAGTTTTTTGGAAGTTGGCCAAAGCAAAATGAGCAGTGTGCTGACTGTGCTGTGCTAACTCTTCTACTTGTTGCTGCTAATGAGATCTAATTAACTGATGTGTAGACAAGGGAAACAGATGCATTTGACAAGATGGTTGAGAGTAAAATGTTTTGTTAAATAAGTCTAATTTTGCATACGATGAAAGGTTGAATATTTTAGTTGTTGAAACTTTCTGTTTGTGGTTCGCACTTGCTTGCACTAAATTTCAAACTTTACGAAAAGATTCGTGACAGTTTGAATAGGAAAATTGAAAAATGAGTTGGTGATTTACAAGTGCATCGGACGCCTGTGACGCCCTCTAACATCCGTCCTTGACGAAGACTGTATAAAATGCCAGTTACATTTATTAGCGATAATATTCTGATTATATTTTCGACTCTCCATCATATTTACACAATAAATAAACTACCCGCTAACCGTTCGGACCTTTGTTCACCCAAAAACCATAAATTTATTTCATATTATACTCCATAGTCCTCGAGTCCTTTTCGATATATTCCAAGCAAACAACATAGCCGTACATATTCTTAAATCCCCATAGAATTATCGTAAAACACCGTAAACAAATAACAACCTATTGGAGTTAATGATCCAAACAAAAGATTTCACCTCTAATATGTTTGTGTGTGTTGAGACTTTCCGGCTCATCAATTTTTACAAGATTGCGATTAGAGCGATAAAAAAAGAGGGAGCGCCTTTCATATGGTTTCGCCTTTGCCTATAACAAGGACTCAAGTATGCCCAGACGTGTACATACCATACATGGGTGCTGAAAACTCACACATATAGTTGAATTGTTCAAGTTTCGATTCGAATTATTGACTTCATTATATTCAAATAGGATATTGATATATGAAGGAACGAGCTTTTATATGGTTTTCTAGGGATTATGATGCGGAACAGCTATTACGAGATATTGTTTGTTGGGAAAAATATTGTTTATTCATACCCCGACGGTCAGTAAAATATGAAATGCAATTTTTTGTAGTGAAATATCGTTATGCTCGTTATGGTGTTTTCTTAATTAAATAAAAAGTTATTTGGTGGCTTTCGATCTGCAGATGGGAATTCATTATCTATTCAAAAACCTAACCGAAATGCTCTCGAGACCATCGAGTTTATCTGCATTAAGTCAAATCTTGATTATCATCACTTTAGTTACGCTTCAGAAATCTAAATAAACTCTTTGGAAAATATTAATCGTAAAGATTATGGCCGAATTATCATTATGAATGATAATGATAATCCCTAGCAGACAGATAGCCTAATAAAGATAACATCTGAATTTCTTTCCGCGAGGTATAATTAGAACGGTTCCAAAAGAAGTTCCAATTCATTAGTTTGATTGTCTATGAAATATCGACTTTTTGCTGAAATTTAATTAGTATGGATATTTGGTTTGCGGCTTTTATGAATTTATAGGATTATGTGGATTTCGGTCAATTAACTTTTTGAATTCTGAAAATAAAGGTAGATATGGGATAATTTTATACAATTTATTACTATACAACTTTTTATATAAAAAAAAAGAATTTTTGTTTGAATAGCATTTTTCAATTTTATGTTTTCGAGAAATACCTATGGCGTGGGTATAGTGCAAACTCGAGAATGTTTAGCCTAAACATCATGTCTAACAACGGCACAATGTGCAACTGGATATAAAGCATGTGGAGATTTAAATTGAAATATTACCATTTTAGCTACTTCCTTACTCACTATACTGACAATTTTTTTCAAATCACAGACAGCACATATAGCACAGAAAAATTAATTCACTAAACTATGTTATGTACCTAATATTGGGTTTTCCCAAAAGGGCGGGTAGAAGTTGAAATCGAATAAAACAAGCTGTGTGTGAGGTATAAACGATGTTTTTATTTTTCTGCGTCCAAGATTAAGGCACAGGACCGAATTTATCATATGGACCCATGGCGGCAAATATTTGAAATTTCGATTAATTTTAACTTTCAAAATACGCATTTGAAGATATCAGAAATGAAACTCCCGAAAATTTTCATTTGTCACTGTCGGTTTCAGATTTTTAAATTTAAAATTGTTCTACCCGAACAACCTCTTCAAGTTTCATTCTATACCTATACTTACAGCTATTGATGGCATTCACTCACAAGTGAGCGTCCCGATTTCTGGAACGACTTTTGCTTTTATTATCCTTCACCAGAAGGTAGGTAAAAGTGTGCGACAAAAATGGTGGGTACCACAAATGTCAAACGGCAATCATTATCCTACTAAAAAATCATAAAAATGAAGATGCACTCACTTTTTTGTAACAATTTATTTCTTCGTAATTTTCAAATTTGTTTTCCTGCCATCTACTCGCTTATGACTACATGAAACGTGTATATGACGTTGCGCTCTTTACTGCAAACACTAAGTGACAGTGTTCGCCGCTAAGGGTAGTGGCAGTCATTGGGCGAAAAGTTCTGAGTATTCCTAAATTAACTCACGCATTGGAAGGCGTACGCAAATGCGAATCTTTCAAATTCGGAAAAAAAAAACAAATAAATAAAAATATTTACTCAGAAAATGTTATTGGGGGATGCGGGAGATCCCATTTGTTTTGACCTTTTTTGTTGCTTTGATTAAGACACCTAGCATTCAAGGTTTTGTGAAATTGGTGTAAAAAATGTTTTTTTTATGAATGTTGTTGTTAGACAACGGTTTTGTTTTACCGGGAACGTTGCTATTCTTCGGTGTCGTTTTGTGTTGCTTCGATAGCAGAACCCAAATGACAAAACCCAAAATTGTAGTGAAACCGATATATTTCGGGCTATCAACAGCCCATCTTCAGGGTTTAGTTTTCTATAAGAAACAATACAAATTTTGGGGATATATAAAACAAAATTCAATTAAAATAAATTAAATTACCTAATTAGTGGTTTTCAAAAATGATGGAAAAACAAAGAACAAATTACAATGTCAAACTGGCATATAAAGATATCACAGATGTTAATGTGGCAATTGATTGTAAAAATATCAGAGGGTGTTGTTGTGTCAAGCAAATAAAAAATATCACAGCTGTAATGTTGGACATTGACGTACATGTAACAACAAATAAAAACGAACTTAACAAACTAGTCAACATTCATCTCAATTAAGTTATAATAAGAGTTATTGAAGTCTTTTTTATCCGTTTGCATGCGTGTTCTTCATATCTGATAATTTGATTTGTCTCGTGACAAATGTATTGTTTTTATAGAAAACTAAACCCTGAAGATTTGCTCTTGATAGCCCGAAATATATCGGTTTCACTACAATTTTGGGTTTTTTTCATTTGGGTTCTGCTATCAAGGCAACACAAAACGACAGCGAAGTAAAAAATGTTTCTTAGAAGAACCAAAATGGGGGGGTTCAATTCATAGCATTTTATTCACAATTAATTTCATTTCATTTATACAATAATATTACATATTTCTTTGTGTTAGCTTTTCCTAAAAGCAGAGCTTGTGTTGGAAAAGATTTGTATTACTTAATTCTTACATACTGCCAAGTGATTATTTTTCTATTCAGTATATTATTATCAATCAATTAACATAATTTTTAATCGTATATTTTCCTTAAACAAAATCACAGAAAATAAAATAATGTTGAGAATTCTTCAATGTTCATATTTAGGAGCCATTTTTTAATTTGGAATTTAAATAGTTGAAAATTGTTGATATTTCTTAATTCAATAGGTAACGCATTAAAGCTACTTGGTCCTATAAAAGACACATACCGTTGAGAATGTGTTTTATTATGAAAAGGCACATACATTCTTCTGTTATTAAATCGTGTGCTTCTGTTATGAAAAGGGTTCAACGCCTGATTCTTATGTATGTAGCATAATGACGATTTTATGTAGAGTTGTTTCAAGCTTAAAACTTTTGACACCCCGAACAGACTCAATGTAGGATACAATGTAGGGTTGGGTTTGTATGGCAGCGCTATGACCCCATGGTCAGATTTCATCTATTCTTACATAAGTTTTGTTTCATCAATAGAAACACATTTGTGTGAAATTTAGTTGAAATTTGAGGCGTTTTGAGTTCTGTTAAAAATGCCGCCCTAAAATAGCCACCCTCTAGGCTTGATCCTACTCAGTCGACTGGTAAATCAGGGTTGCAAGATAGGCTGCGTGACCCCAAATGAAGCTTGCTTTTCCCCTAAAATTATGGTGTTCCTTAATTGGAAATAAGACTGAAAACTTCCAAAAGTAAAAAATGCAAGCTGAGCGACGGCATGCGTTTGATGTAGCTCTAAGTCGGGCTAATCGAAGTGGGAATTCGCCGTCCGTAGCCAGCTATCATCCGTTAAACAATAAGGCTTCATGCACACGACGCGAAAACGGCTCGCAAGCTCGACACATCGAAATGCATTGGCTCTTATGGGAAGCTCATGACGAGCGACAGCAAGCGAGAGCCATGCACAGTCAAAACACGGCTCGCGAGCCGTGAATTTGCGGATTGTGGTGCACGGATATGTGAAAACACGTCTCGCTAGTTGTGATTTGACAGCGGAACGGCTCTCGCTGTCGTGAGCTTCCCATAAGAGCCAATGCATTTCGATGTGTCGAGCTTGCGAGCCGTTTTCGCGTCGTGTGCATGAAGCCTCAGGGTGTAGTTAGCTCATACTCACATTTCTCCTAAAATATGTCGGTGGAAAAAGGACTCTTATGCGGTGAACATGAACTCAAAAGTACATGTTAATTATAATTATCAACTGGCAATCAGGTTGTTTTGCCTAATTTCTAGAGTTATCAGATAAGTACTGGGTACATAAGTCTTTTGAATATTCAGGTTAGTCGTAAGTGATGTCATCAGGCGTTGCCCTTTTTTTATCTTTTCCTCATTCAAGAAATGAGTTCCGCAAAAAAAAATCAACTAACGTTGAGACGGTTACTTGATGATTTTTTAACGAATAAATATCAAAACTCATTTGTCAGCAATCAAAACACAACGGCAAACCAGCCAGATGAGAGAAGATATGGATTGCTTAGTAGTATATGTCTTACTGATCCCCACCCGAAGAAATTCCTGACAGGAAAAGCAAAAAATAAATACTCGTAGTTAAAAATTCTGTCACAGACATAAATTTTGATGTAATTTGCTGATTTTTGTTACGAAACAAACCCCCGAATTCCCCATAACATCCCCCCTATAAATTTTTTAAATTTATCCCACTAAAATTCCCCCTAGGAGGTTAAAACTAGAACCCTGAATTTAGGGTATTTTCCCCTAAATTGTGTCTGGATTATCATTAGAGAACAAATCCTTTTATTTTGCAACAACATCTTAACATTCACTTGCAAAGATGGAAACAATTCCCGATACATTCAATACACTGAAAAATATTTCCAATCAAGGCCTGCTACAAAATCGTATAAATAGAATTAATATCATATTTTAACGAAAAAATAGTAATCTTGGAATTATCCCGAAATCAGAAGCGTAGAAACTTGTTTGAAGAGGGAGGGAATCTGTAATCAGGATGAATTATTTTACATAAAGAACAATTAACGAGGGCGTTGCTCTTTCGGAAAATGCGGTTAGTTCATATTCATGCTGAACAGCAGATGGCTCACTATGAAATTTTGGAAAATAGCATAATCTTTCTATTTTGTTTCCGTTACGGATTTTTAGTTATAATTCTTGGATTTTGCGATTGAAAAATTTAGTTTGCAATGTTTCGTTAATTTTTTACTTATGGCACATACTAATAACTACCATATCTCTCACGCCATACAAAATAAATATTAACCCCGGACGCATACCGCAAAATATCCAATATTGTATATTTCGTGATTCAAACCAAAGTCTCTTTCAAAACTCTTCAGCAAAGACACGGTCCATACTTTATTTCTAATCCAAATACTCAATCCACCATCTACCCTGACAACTTTCGGTGCCATATCATCTTTTAATGGTGAATGTATGGCGGGGATTCAGTTTGAAATACAAATTTAAGTACATCCCAATCGGAAAAATTGGAAGAACTTCCACTAGTGACAGCTTTGCAGCGCTTTCTCTTCATTCGTAATTGTGCTTCTGGGGAAGCGCTCCCACTGGATCAGCTTTGCTGCGCTTTCTTCTAATTTGCAATGACGCTTAGAGGGAAGTATCTTCATTCGCGATTGCGCTTCTTGGGAAGCAGTTCCGTAGAGAAAACATGTATACCGCTTCTTGAGAAGCGCTTACCTTGTTTACTTGTTTGTGCTTAATGCCATGTTCTGTTGAAGCAATTTACCGCGGTGGCCATAGCCGAAACTGAATGTAACGATATTTCCAGTCGAATTTCAAGTTGTTCACCATTTATCAACCAAAATTCTAAAAACTGTCTCTGAAAAAAAAAACCTAATTATCAACTATCACCCTTATATTATCCTTGTGTTAAAAAAATATTTATACGGTTCTGCTACATATAATTTTTTATTAATCAAGGTCGCTGTCGAAGACCGACAAATGGATTGGTATTGCCATGTTCAACGGCGTCCGCCTGAGAACCCCGCAAAGAAAGCGATATCAATGGAAGTTCCACTTGATGGACCCAAGGCCAGAGGCAGACCGAAGAACACCTGGATGTGTCAAATGAAAAAGCAACAACAACGCATTGGTCTCGGCGATGTCACGATCCAAGATAGAGCTGCCTGTCGAAATATGCTGAGATATTACCGCCAAAACGGGCGATGTGCCTACACCGCAGGTTGAGCAACGCGAAACCATGGAGCGGTATAAAGAACGAGGCAAGGAAGAAGAAGAAGAATCAAGATCGCTGATTATATTTTGTAATTTGAATTTTCAAATAAAAATATTCTTTTGACTTTTCAAAAGTGTTCTATCAGTAATCAGCTACCCTCAAAATGCCTGAGCTTCGCTAAGATCTTAGTGGAATGGGTGCCCAAAACATGTCTTTTAGGATAAATATAAATGCAAACTTTTCGCTCGGAGAAGCTGTTGGTAAAATGTTAGGAGGCCAAGCCATTATCCATTTAAAATTGCAAAATTTCCAATAATACATTTGTACGTTCTTAAAAAACGATTTCCACAACTAACATTAATGTTTGAATCTTTTTCGTAAAGCTAAAAATAAAATTGAATGCTTCTAATGTACATTTTTTTTCTTTCCAGGTATGATAAAAAGGATACGAGTATAAGTACACACATCAATGGAGTTTGACTATTCTCCGAGGTATTAATCAAGTGGGAAATTTATGGCATTTTTAGGATAATAGAGTAATAAACTAAATTAAGAGAATTCATAGTCCTCACTTATACATATAATGGAACCTTTAAGGAAATGAATTCATATATTTGTATTTATAACTATACACAGATCCAGATTAAGGTTCTATGTCGTCCCTTGGAAGTACTCTACGGTGCTAGTAATCTAGAGGTCCGGAGATCGAATCATGGCGTGGTCCAAAAATTCCGTACATGTGCGGATAGGAAATATATGTATAGTGCTTGCACTCCGAAATGATATACAGTGAAACGTTGACTCGAAATTGCCTATAAACGGCTGAGTTAACGCGCCATGGCCCCACATGGGACTATACGGTACTGATAAGAAGATGTCCACTACTTCTAGGGTTTCCAAAATGCACCTTTACATAATTTAAACTTAATAGAAAGTTTAAAAAATGGTAGGTTGTCAAAACATAATTTTCCCGCCATTAGCACCTACAAGTAAATAAAAGAGACCTAAAGATGCCCGTAAGGGGCGAAACGTTCTTGTAATAGATTGACTACAATAAAACATGTTAGCTGGAATTACTCCGAGGAATTTTAACACTAGAAAGGCCAGCAGTTGCAGCATACCTACAAAGGCCGGTGCCGTCAATTTGACGGCTAGCCGTTTGTCGGCTTGCTAAAGTGTAAAAATACAAAATGAAATATTAAATCTGAGTTGAAATTGATTCTCAATATATTTTTAAGTTATTCCGATTTACATTGATTACAAATTATATTTATATTTATTTTACATGTTAATTATAATTATCAACTGGCAATCAGGTTGTTTTGCCTAATTTCTAGAGTTATCAGATAAGTACTGGGTACATAAGTCTTTTGAATATTCAGGTTAGTCGTAAGTGATGTCATCAGGCGTTGCCCTTTTTTTATCTTTTCCTCATTCAAGAAATGAGTTCCGCAAAAAAAAATCAACTAACGTTGAGACGGTTACTTGATGATTTTTTAACGAATAAATATCAAAACTCATTTGTCAGCAATCAAAACACAACGGCAAACCAGCCAGATGAGAGAAGATATGGATTGCTTAGTAGTATATGTCTTACTGATCCCCACCCGAAGAAATTCCTGACAGGAAAAGCAAAAAATAAATACTCGTAGTTAAAAATTCTGTCACAGACATAAATTTTGATGTAATTTGCTGATTTTTGTTACGAAACAAACCCCCGAATTCCCCATAACATCCCCCCTATAAATTTTTTAAATTTATCCCACTAAAATTCCCCCTAGGAGGTTAAAACTAGAACCCTGAATTTAGGGTATTTTCCCCTAAATTGTGTCTGGATTATCATTAGAGAACAAATCCTTTTATTTTGCAACAACATCTTAACATTCACTTGCAAAGATGGAAACAATTCCCGATACATTCAATACACTGAAAAATATTTCCAATCAAGGCCTGCTACAAAATCGTATAAATAGAATTAATATCATATTTTAACGAAAAAATAGTAATCTTGGAATTATCCCGAAATCAGAAGCGTAGAAACTTGTTTGAAGAGGGAGGGAATCTGTAATCAGGATGAATTATTTTACATAAAGAACAATTAACGAGGGCGTTGCTCTTTCGGAAAATGCGGTTAGTTCATATTCATGCTGAACAGCAGATGGCTCACTATGAAATTTTGGAAAATAGCATAATCTTTCTATTTTGTTTCCGTTACGGATTTTTAGTTATAATTCTTGGATTTTGCGATTGAAAAATTTAGTTTGCAATGTTTCGTTAATTTTTTACTTATGGCACATACTAATAACTACCATATCTCTCACGCCATACAAAATAAATATTAACCCCGGACGCATACCGCAAAATATCCAATATTGTATATTTCGTGATTCAAACCAAAGTCTCTTTCAAAACTCTTCAGCAAAGACACGGTCCATACTTTATTTCTAATCCAAATACTCAATCCACCATCTACCCTGACAACTTTCGGTGCCATATCATCTTTTAATGGTGAATGTATGGCGGGGATTCAGTTTGAAATACAAATTTAAGTACATCCCAATCGGAAAAATTGGAAGAACTTCCACTAGTGACAGCTTTGCAGCGCTTTCTCTTCATTCGTAATTGTGCTTCTGGGGAAGCGCTCCCACTGGATCAGCTTTGCTGCGCTTTCTTCTAATTTGCAATGACGCTTAGAGGGAAGTATCTTCATTCGCGATTGCGCTTCTTGGGAAGCAGTTCCGTAGAGAAAACATGTATACCGCTTCTTGAGAAGCGCTTACCTTGTTTACTTGTTTGTGCTTAATGCCATGTTCTGTTGAAGCAATTTACCGCGGTGGCCATAGCCGAAACTGAATGTAACGATATTTCCAGTCGAATTTCAAGTTGTTCACCATTTATCAACCAAAATTCTAAAAACTGTCTCTGAAAAAAAAAACCTAATTATCAACTATCACCCTTATATTATCCTTGTGTTAAAAAAATATTTATACGGTTCTGCTACATATAATTTTTTATTAATCAAGGTCGCTGTCGAAGACCGACAAATGGATTGGTATTGCCATGTTCAACGGCGTCCGCCTGAGAACCCCGCAAAGAAAGCGATATCAATGGAAGTTCCACTTGATGGACCCAAGGCCAGAGGCAGACCGAAGAACACCTGGATGTGTCAAATGAAAAAGCAACAACAACGCATTGGTCTCGGCGATGTCACGATCCAAGATAGAGCTGCCTGTCGAAATATGCTGAGATATTACCGCCAAAACGGGCGATGTGCCTACACCGCAGGTTGAGCAACGCGAAACCATGGAGCGGTATAAAGAACGAGGCAAGGAAGAAGAAGAAGAATCAAGATCGCTGATTATATTTTGTAATTTGAATTTTCAAATAAAAATATTCTTTTGACTTTTCAAAAGTGTTCTATCAGTAATCAGCTACCCTCAAAATGCCTGAGCTTCGCTAAGATCTTAGTGGAATGGGTGCCCAAAACATGTCTTTTAGGATAAATATAAATGCAAACTTTTCGCTCGGAGAAGCTGTTGGTAAAATGTTAGGAGGCCAAGCCATTATCCATTTAAAATTGCAAAATTTCCAATAATACATTTGTACGTTCTTAAAAAACGATTTCCACAACTAACATTAATGTTTGAATCTTTTTCGTAAAGCTAAAAATAAAATTGAATGCTTCTAATGTACATTTTTTTTCTTTCCAGGTATGATAAAAAGGATACGAGTATAAGTACACACATCAATGGAGTTTGACTATTCTCCGAGGTATTAATCAAGTGGGAAATTTATGGCATTTTTAGGATAATAGAGTAATAAACTAAATTAAGAGAATTCATAGTCCTCACTTATACATATAATGGAACCTTTAAGGAAATGAATTCATATATTTGTATTTATAACTATACACAGATCCAGATTAAGGTTCTATGTCGTCCCTTGGAAGTACTCTACGGTGCTAGTAATCTAGAGGTCCGGAGATCGAATCATGGCGTGGTCCAAAAATTCCGTACATGTGCGGATAGGAAATATATGTATAGTGCTTGCACTCCGAAATGATATACAGTGAAACGTTGACTCGAAATTGCCTATAAACGGCTGAGTTAACGCGCCATGGCCCCACATGGGACTATACGGTACTGATAAGAAGATGTCCACTACTTCTAGGGTTTCCAAAATGCACCTTTACATAATTTAAACTTAATAGAAAGTTTAAAAAATGGTAGGTTGTCAAAACATAATTTTCCCGCCATTAGCACCTACAAGTAAATAAAAGAGACCTAAAGATGCCCGTAAGGGGCGAAACGTTCTTGTAATAGATTGACTACAATAAAACATGTTAGCTGGAATTACTCCGAGGAATTTTAACACTAGAAAGGCCAGCAGTTGCAGCATACCTACAAAGGCCGGTGCCGTCAATTTGACGGCTAGCCGTTTGTCGGCTTGCTAAAGTGTAAAAATACAAAATGAAATATTAAATCTGAGTTGAAATTGATTCTCAATATATTTTTAAGTTATTCCGATTTACATTGATTACAAATTATATTTTTTGTAACATTTAGATTACATTTTCCGCAAACAGGTCTTTTACAATATGTGCAAATCACACGTACGATTCTTCTTGCAATTAGTATGTACTCAGCATTGTTTTTTCTGTGATTCTTCTCAGCTGGTGTTGTGAATATGTCTATTTTTTGTCTGGTGGACGAACCTCCCCTCTTCTGTAGGTATTCTTCGAAAATTTCGCGTATTCTTCACGTAATTCAATTACTTTGCCGTCAAAATGACGGCTTGGCCTTTATAGGTAGAACAGGTCATATCTCCAATATAATAATATTATTTCGAAATTTGAAATCAAATATACGCTAAGATGCTCCTTTTAGGAAAAGTCAATGAATATCACAACTCAAGAGTAGATAGATTCGAAAATATGCGCTATCAAAGTCCCAAAACCGTCAAATTGACGGCTTTGGCCGTTCTAGTGTTAATAGTACAAATAATAAGTAATGTCTATGAATACGAAGCTCCCTTAACGGCTCCCTTACTTAAAGGAAACCCTTATTCCATAAGTGGGGACTGTGAATTCCGCAATTTACTGCATTTGAAATGTCAAACGCTTATAAAAATTATTTTACGTCTAAATAAATACATAAGGAGCGGGTTGAAGGTATCCATTTCTGATTGCAAAAGCTATCACCTTTGACCTAGTCAGAATTTCATTCGGAAACTGATTACGGGGTCATCTAGAATCTTTCCAACTTTCCGTTAATTTATTTTTTATAATTACTTTTTGCGGTTGGGCAACACTTATCATTTGAGGGATTACATTACACTTTATTCCATTAAAATTTCATTTGGTTACATGTATTTACAATATCAATTTCATGTTGTTTACTTTAATATTCTATTTCGCATCATATCAAAAAAATTCAAAATTTTGTATAAGATATGATATGTATTAAGAATGATGCTTATGTTTTTGTTAAAATTCAAAATTCTAAACTCACTATAATAATTCAAGTATAATTTAAGAGCAAAAGTTATAAGTGAATCAAATTTAAGAACACATTATTTAATTTAGTTAGGTTGAGATCTTTTGTTGTAATAATATTTTTTCAGGCGTTTCGTAAAAAGTGTCATATTTCGTGCATTGATTATATCTTCAGGGAGCTGATTATATAGTTGTAAGCCGCTAATTGTTGTCGCATTCATTCTTCTGGTTGTCCTAGGAGTATCGAAGGTGTACTTCTTCTTATTTCTCGTGTTATAGTTGTGTTTATCCATGTTTTTCAAAAAAATGTAGTCAGTATTCAAGTCGTTGTTTTTTATCTTGTGAATCACTTTTACTTTCTCCATTTCCAATATTTCGTCAATGTTAAATTTATTTGTCATTTTATAAACTTCTGCAGTAGGTGTCATCCGATGGAATCCAAAAAGTATTTTGAGGCATCTCGTCATATATTTTCCCATATCGTCCAACAACCCTTTTGTACACTGTCCCCATGCTGTGATGTTGTATTTAATCCGTGATAGTATGTACGCATTGCAGATTAGATTTGCAATGTTGGGGTTGATGCGTCCATGTTGTTTTATCGCCAGAAGTAGACCGTATGATTTTTGCTTAATAGACTGTATGTGTTTATCCCATTTCAAATTTTCGTCGATAATTAGTCCTAAATATTTGGTAGATTTAGGACTATAGTAATGTTAATATTGTTGTCATCATTTGTTTGGGTTGTATTAAATTTCATGTACAATGTTTTTTCTAAATTCATTATTAGTCCTCTCGCTTTTGTCCATTCATAATACTTGTTGATGTCTCTATTCATAATTTCTTCTAATTCGTCATTTGTTTTTGCATGATATATTAAGCTAGTGTCATCGGCGTAGATTGTATATTTTCCAAGTAGATCATTTCGTCCCAAATTTTGAATAAATAAAATGTAAAGCTTAGGACCTAATATTGAACCTTGTGGCACTCCTATATTAATAATTTCTCCATCATTAATAATTCCATTGCATCTTGTCTGTATTATTCTATTCTGAAGGTATGTCTTAATCAATTTTCCTGCTATTCCTCTTATTCCTAGGTCGTCAAGTGAGTTCAACAATATTTTGTGGTTTACCGTGTCAAAAGCTTCCTTTAAGTCAATGAAAATCGCAGCTACCGTCGATCCCTTGTCCATAAGCGCAGTAATGTCCTCCATCATTTTCAAAATTGCTGAGTCTGTGCAGCCTTTGTCAATGAAACCATGTTGGTGTTTATCAAATCCAATTGTGGTCTGTATAAAGTCAGTGATTCTCTTATCAATAATTTTCTCATATATTTTGCTCATTGCGTTAAGAATAGATATTGGTCTATAATTATTTACAGTAGTACGATCTCCTTGCTTAAAAATTGGTATTACAATTGCCTTTTTCATGTACTCGGGAAAGATACCTGTACTCAACATCTTATTGATATCGTTGGAGAGAATGCCTTTGATTTCTTCTGCGATTAATTGTAAGTCCTTGACACTTATCGCGTCATAACCGGGAGCTGCATCCTTATTTAGTGAATTGATGACACTTAGTACTTCGTCAGGACATGTTGGTTTCATAAAAATTGTCTTATTGTTGTAGTTAGTTCTTGGCGTTGTTCTTGGTGCTGTCACGTGTTTCGTCAGATTTGTTCCAATGGTGGCAAAGTGCGTGTTGAAGAAATTAGCAGTATTTACGACATTTGCTCCATCTACCTTCAAGTCGATTGTTGTTTCGGCATTTCCAGGGGCTTTAGAGGTAATTGTTGACTTCAAGTGTCTCCACACCTTTCTCGAATCGTTCCCTGCTTTTTCTATACCTAGATTGAAGTATCTCTCCTTAGCTTGAGCTACCAGTGTCATAACTTCTTTCCTCTTATTTAGAAATTGTTGTCGCTTTTCAGGGTCATTCGGGTCTTTTTTCATTCGTTTGAAAAGAGTCTGACGTTTTTTAATTTCCGAAATTATTTTTTCCATAATCCATGAGTTTTTACGCGTTCTTATTGTCTTAAATGTTGTATTGTCTGATTTGCATTTTTGAATTATTTCTATTAGGTTTTCAGCGTCAGTATTTGATTGAAGTGCAATTCTGATGTCATTTTTGAAATTTTCAGCATTCACTGTCTTGATTGTCGTCTTGGTCATCTTAGGCTTATGTTTATTTATTATTTCAGTGTGTATATATATTATTTTGTGGTCAGATAATTCGGTATGCTCAGTTTTTATTTTTAATTTATGTCCAGTATAATTGCTTGTTATAATGTGATCAAAGCACGTTTTAGTATTCTCTGTGTCTCTTGTTGATTCGTTTTTATTTATTATATCATATCCGTTAGCTGCGATCATATCTAAGTATTTTTCACTGATGTTGTTATTGTTTAGTAAATTAATGTTGGCATCACCTATCAACACAATGTCTTTATATTTATCGAGCTTCTCGTCTAGATATTCAATGAAATCTCTGTTACATTCGTTTGGCGCTTTATAAAAAATACCAATTGTTATACGTGGTTTAATATTCTCAAGTCTTATAATCAGAAAGTTGTATTTTGTTTCAGACTCTATTACTTTAAAGTTTAGTTCTTGCTTGACAAAGAAACAAGTCCCACCTCCAACTTTGTTTAATCGGCAATTGTATACAGCTTGATAATTTTTGAGAAATGCGGCTGACGTCTCAAATGGCGAAAGCCATGTCTCAGTTAAGCCAATAATGTCGATTGAATTCGAGTTTGTAATTATTTCTATTTCATCTACTTTATACCTTAAACTTCTAATATTCAAATACATGATTTTTAAATCATTTACAGCTTCAGTGTTTAACTTTTTCATATTGCGTCGTAGTTGGTTCTGCTATGAATTTGATCCAATTTTTTTCTATGAATAGGGCATTCCATGGATCCTGCCCTGTGATCTATTTGTACCTGAATGCCCTGATCCTTTAGTCGTATGTATCTGAAGTTTTCCGTTCGCTGACAAGAGATTGACGAATGATTCTCGGCACATTTCGAACAAGTTTCTTCTTGATCAGAACATTTGTCAGATTTATGATGGTACCGTTGGCATCGATAACATCTGAGCACGGTATTATCATATACAAATGATACATATATGTCCAAATTGGTACAAAATGTTGTTCCTATGAAAATGTATCTGAAATTTCCTAGAGCTTTCAAGTGAATCGCATGAGCCTGTGTGCGTGTGAATTTGAGATAACGTTTTCCAGTTCAAGAGAGTCAAGAGACTCTTTTTATAGTATCTTTTAAGAATCACTCATCGCTTGCCATTGCTTGCGACTTCCGTGGTGTGTGATGGATATCTCCGTACTCCGTGACGCATGACAAGTGGACCGAGTGGGTCCGAGGAAGAGAGCAACTTGCCGTTGCGGACAATATGTTATGTTATGAACACAGAAATTATTATGAAATTCATTCACTGCCACGTCCCGCCCGCGTCTTGTGTGGTGTGCGATATATGGCACCGCGGCGCGGCGCGCGCAAGATAAGTGGACCATTTAAAATTCGTCTGTGGCACGTGCATCTATATTTTGAGGTTCAGATTATCTGAGCCGATGTCAAAATGAAAAGTCTCTATTGGAGACGATAATTAATATAAATGTAGGTGAGTTTTAGGGTCAAAGACATGGAGTTTCTGAAAAAATACCTTCTTTGTTAGTCCCTTCGGGCATTTTACTCACTCCATAACTTGTGACAGAATAAAGGAAGTTCAAATTTTGCACATATTATTTTTGGAAGAAGCTGTTCCTACATGTTGCGACCACTTTATTCAATACCTTTTCTAAATTTGCATTTATGCGATCCCGTCTAGACAGCTCTAGATTTTTCAATTTATAGTATACATAGTATTGTTTCTTGATATGCCGGCCGCAACAAGCATAGCAAGAATTAGCCAAAACGAAAGCCCGTATTTATAAACATACCTTACCTTAAAATAAATGCCATTTCCATTAGTTTTCATTGAAATAATTTATTTTCTCGAGACAATGCATCCTTGACTTAAGGCGATTTCAAGGACACTTTGAAATTTTGCAATAGTCAACCTCACTTGAAGTCAATGTAGCTAGTTACCTACCTTGAGTTATTATTATATTACACTTGTATTAAAAGCTTAAGGTCTCCTTGAGTTTCGCCTTATATCAAGGATGCATTGACTTCTAAATATAAATTATTTCAATGAAAAACTACTGGAAATGACATCTAATTTTTGAATTTTGGCATACTTGACTAAAGGTCGCCTTGAGTTAAGGGACATACATATGTCTATAAATACGGGCCTAAAAGTATAAATTTCGGTATCAAAACCAATTTTCCGATAGCTTTTTTTTTATTAGTTGTAAGTTAAGAAAATATACAGGGTGCCCGGAAACTGCCGCATAAACGAACCGGATTGTGCTTCCTCTTGTGATTTCCAGCAAAAAAGTTGTACGGAACATACCCTCTTAGCTTAACCCTTTAGCTGCCACAGGCATTTGAAGATTTTTGAAAAAATCATTTTCTTTTACGACTAAAACGTCATTATCTCAAAAGCTAGACTAGGTAGCATAGCAAAATAAGATGATTATTAGGTACAGATGATTATTACCCAAAAAACGAAACTAACCGCACTAAAATCGGATAAGAGGTTTGGTTTTTACGGAACTTCAAAGTCAAATTTTTGTGATTTGACCCAATAACAAAATATATTTACATCTCAATTTTCTCCAACTTCTGCCAAGGTGAGGTGCTTGTACGATTCTTTTAAAAATTGGCGCATAGCCTAAAGATCATTTCTTTCTTACATCATTTTATTTTAACTTTGTTATTTCCAACAGTTTTAATGCCTTGCGGTCCATCTACACTAGCAGCCAAATGGCTGCGCGTCCAAAAACTGGCATCGCGTGCAGCCATTTGGCTGCTCCTTAGCAGCCACACTGTAGCAGCCAAATGGAGACAGGAAATGACATAACCAAAATTTCATTTTGGTGATTTTTTAAAATTTAATTATCAAAATCGGACTCTGCGCGTTTGAATTATTACATGGCCATTCAATAATTATTCAATTTCACACAAAAGATCGAACAAAAGTTGTAAAATTGTCACTTTGAAATTGACAAGCGGTTGGTTGAGTTGCCATATTGAATATCAAAACTGGACGCATAGCCAAATGGCGACTAGCTTGGATGGAATTACAACATCCATTTGGCTGTACGTGTCGCCATTTGGCGACTAATCTAGATGGACCTTTAAGTGCAGAAAACTAGGGTTAATTTTAGCTCTATTTCAATTCAATTGAAACTGCCCCTAAAGATCTGCAATTTGGTAAAATTTATTCAAATTATATCAAAATCAATCCAAAATTGAAACTCATATATTCCTTACTCTCCAATAGAGACTTTTGCGTTTTCAGACTTCTGATACAAATTTCGTTAACAAACTTTCATACTAAAGTGGGCATTCTGATTTGTTTCAAACAATTTAATCAATATGATCTTATTATAGCCGAAGAAAAAAAAATATGGACGTCGAACGACAAAAATCTTACATTGATGGATTTTTGGGGATGGCCTCCTGATTATGGGGAGTCCCAACAGATTATAGGTTTGCAGCCTTGAAAAGGAGGGAGGCGTACTTGCGTTTTCAAAGGTTGGAGGTTTTTAAAAGAGTCTAAAATGAAAATATTCTAATTTATTTTTTAGTCTAGCGACAAATTTTTCACTAAAATCCTAATGTATTATATACAATTGCAAGGGTAATTTTATGTGTTTTTTTTCGTTCTCAGACCATTTTTCTGTATATGTATTTTGTCGGTTTTGAAATGTTTGCTAAAAAGTAAAAAAATACTCCCCTATCCCCTTTTTCCAAGGCTGGAGCCCTCCAATCGTTGGGGAGTTTTTTTTTCCATAATCAGGACGCCATCAGCATCACCAACCATCCTGCAAAAATCCAGCGATATACGATTTTTGCCGATCAAATATCGTATTTTTATTTGATCAATACTCAACTCATTCTCGTTCTCATATCCCTCTAATTGAATCGAGTACAGAACCAGACAGAACAACCTGCATACAAATTTTCAGTTGATGTTCTGTATAGAAATATAACTCTTTTCAAATGTGTATGGAAGTTGTGTTACCTTCTCCTGCACTAAATCCACTCACTCTACCGCATGCTACCACCACATTGCATTAACAGCGCGGCATGCAACTTACGAAATGCACTAATGAGGTCAATGAACGCATGGCTACCTGTTCCGCAACCTCAAGAAATGCATTGTGATCAAATCATCTTTCATCTTTTTTCAATACGCAGTTTTCGCAGGCGCAGATACTTTTGCGTAAGCCACCCCGACCCATGGCATGGGACAGTGGAAGTCGACAAATGCACGAAAACCTGCTCTGGCAGAGTATCTAAACTCTCTTCAACTTGAACTGTGTAGCAAAAGAGCAAATAGCTTTAATAGCCTGTATACGTGTATCTGTATTGTCGTATTTGTGACATTGGGTGCCGATCGGACTACATGGCCAAAAAAATGTGTACCCGATTTTGAGTGAGCTTTGGACATATATGTATTATTTGTATATGGTATTATCATCCCTTACGATGTACATATCCCAGTGAAGGCATAACTCTTTATTAATTATTTTCTTATAGGTTTTGCCGCTTACTTCTAGTATATATAAATATTGCTTTTCGGCAACATGCGCATATGAAGTAGTTTTATAGAATCTGTTTCATCGATTAAATAGTTAAGGCTGGATCTAATGTCATATGTCGAATACAAAAGTGGACATCCAAGAGCCACCATACACTTTGCGATCAATTGTCAGATCACGATTAATCAATTCGGATGGATTGGATATAGTATCTTGTCTGGAAGTCTAATGCCAAAAGTAGGGACACTCAAAGTGTGACACCCGTCCTATAGATCATACACTTCCAATCAATTTTCTTCAAACTTGCCGGCAATGTTTTCAGTAGCCTGCTTGCTCTTTTAATAACACAGGATCTCAGCCCGAATAGTACCGTTATGGTTTTATTACGAGAATTCTTTAAAACAGTGCAAATATGAAAGTCATTAGGATAATTCCATAGGAAATAAAACTCAAAATAACGGTATGAAAAAATAATTTCATTTTAGAAAATTTGGCTAATAATAATTTGAACTTCCGTTCCGCTCTTCAGTGTTGTTAAATTATCGTCTACTGGTACAGATCTCCCATCTCATCCACCCCCAAATATTTTTGATGAAATTTAGATCTAGGCGGTCTTTCCATAACCTTGATGGATTAATCTCGAAACCAATCTTTTACAAGGCTTGTTTTACGAGTGCAATTATCTTCTTAAAATCTTAAACGAGTTGCATGGAAAATGTCGGTAATTTTAGGCGTTACATTAAGCAATCTTTTTTTTTTTTAACTTGGGTGTTCTAAATACTTACAATTTCCACAAGCTTAATAGTTCCACACTGATATAGTCAACCCCATATCTCGACATTCCTTACTCTTGAGTGATGTGTTTACAAAACTAATTCCTTCTTACTAAAATTGTGGACCGACGAGATTGATTTTTTTTTCGTTAGGGAAAATAACGCGTTCCTACTCATTTGCCCAATTCATACAGTTTCTACATTGGGGTTGAATATCTTGGTATGGAACTATTGATCTTATTGATCAGAGGTATTCAGAGCGCCGAGACTTACGAAAATATTCTTCCTAATGTACATACTGCCTTTTAAGATTTTAAGAAGCAAGGTCGATCAAAGATTGGTTTCATGACTTATCCATCGACGTTATGGAATGACCACCATATTCCGTAGATTTAAATATCATCAAAAAGGTTTGAGAATAGATGAAAAGTACACGACAATTTAACAACACTGATGTGCTTCTGCCGGCGAATAACGGAACTTGGGAAGAAATTAACTTAAATTAGTTCCAAAACCTATACAATTCTATCCCAGTTAATTTTTTTTTAGCTACTATCACTTAACGGAAGTTCATCTTTTGATTAGCAACATTTTCCAAAGTAAAATTATCTTTTTTTTACCGTTATTTTTTTTTATTTCCTTTGGAACTATCTTAATGACGTTCACATTTCTACTGATTTGAAGAATTATTGTTGTAAAATCCTAACGGGACTCCCGATTTGAATCCTTGTGTTATTGAAAGAACAAGCAGGCTACTGTAAATATTGTCATTCAGTTTAAATCACTTTCCGACATACAGCCATTGTTCAAGTGGAAGTATCCTATTGATTACGTCTGTCAAGTTAGCACTACCACTTTTAAATATCGATGAACGCTATAGTGCATTAAACGTCGCGAATTTGCCGTGATTCAATGGCAAAATCAAAAAATTTGCCGCGCCCCTCCTTCCCCTTAAAACAACCCCTAACTATTTTTCAAGCCCCATAGAGCGTAGGAAGCCTTAAAACGCAAGTTTAAGGCATCGCAATATAACAGATTGTACGCACAAGCACGCTCAAGAGCTTACTTATAATATCTGCACTCATACAAAGTTTCCGCAACCCTCTACACGTTCAAAAACTACCCCTAAGTCCGGTTTAGCCCCATACAAAGTTTATGGCGTAAAAACTCAAGTTATACGTATAGTCATACAACAAAATTTATTCAGTCAAATGCTATACAGGCTAATGATAATATATGCACCCTTAAAATATTTGCCGCGCCCTTCCTTCCCCTTAAAACAACCCCTGTCAAGTTAGCACTACCACTTGTAAAGCCGAAACTAAAAATTTACATAAAACCAAAAGTGTCCCAGAATTTGCCGCAAGGGTCACTTATTACACCTGAACTTTAAAAAAATTTGCCGCGCCCCTCTACACCCCTAAAAACTACCCCTAAATGCTTTTGTCGTTATAGCGCAAAAATTCAAGTTTTAAGCATCGTCATCAAACAAACTGTAATTAGTTGGATCCTTTAGGTGTAACTGAAGATATCTACCCGTTCAAAAAATTTGCCGCGCCCCTCCTTCCCCTTAAAACAACCCCTGTCAAGTTAGCACTACCACCCTTGTAACGCCGAAACTAAGACTTTACATAAAACCAAAAGTGTCCCTGAATTTTCCGCAGGGGTCACTTATAACACCTGAACTTTAAAAAAATTTGCCGCGCCCCTCTACACCCCTAAAAACTACCCCTAAATGCTTTTGTCGTTATAGCGCAAAAATTCAAGTTTTAAGCATCGTCATCAAACAAACTGTAATTAGTTGGATCCTTTAGGTGTAACTGAAGATATCTACCCGTTCAAAAAATTTGCCGCGCCCCTCCTTCCCCTTAAAACAACCCCTGTCAAGTTAGCACTACCACCCTTGTAACGCCGAAACTAAGACTTTACATAAAACCAAAAGTGTCCCTGAATTTGCCGCAGGGGTCACTTATGACACCTGAACTTTAAAAAAATTTGCCGCGCCCCTCTACATCCCTAAAAACTACCCCTAAATGCTTTTATCGTTATAGCGCAAAAACTCAAGTTTTAAGCATCGTCATCAAACAAACTGCAATTAGTTGGATCCTTTAGGTGTAACTTAACTTACTCACCCCTTCAAAAAATTTGCCGCGCCCCTCCTTCCCCCTAAGACAACCCCTGTCAAGTTAGCACTACCACCCTTGTAACGCCGAAACTAAGAATTTACATAAAACCAAAAGTGTCCCTGAATTTGCCGCAGGGGTCACTTATGACACCTGAACTTTAAAAAAGTTTGCCGCGCCCCTCTACACCCCTAAAAACTACCCCTAAATGCTTTTATCGATATAGCGCAAAAAATCAAGTTTTAAGCATCGTCATCAAACAAACTGCAATTAGTTGGATCCTTTAGGTGTAACTTAACTTACTCACCCCTTCAAAAAATTTTCCGCGCCCCTCCTTCCCCCTAAGACAACCCCTGTCAAGTTAGCACTACCACCCTTGTAACGCCGAAACTAAGAATTTACATAAAACCAAAAGTGTCCCTCAATTTGCCGCAGGGGTCAGTTATAACACCTGAACTTTAAAAAAATTTGCCGCGCCCTCTACACCCCTAAAAACTACCCCTAAATGCTTTTATCGTTATAGGGCAAAAACTCAAGTTTTAAGCATCATCGTCAAACAAAATGTATTTAGTCGAATGCTTTAGGGGTAACAAAAGATATCTACCCTCTCAAAAAATTTGCCGCGCCCCTCTCCACCCTCAAAAACTACCCCTAAGTGCAGTTTTAGCCCCATAAAGAGTTTATGGAGTAAAAACTGAAGTTTTAAGTATCGTCATAAAACAAAATTTATTCAATTGAATACTTCAAGGGTAACTTAAAATATGTGCACTCTCAAAAACTTTGCCGTGCCCCTTTACACCCTCAAAAATGACCCCTAAGTGTGTTTTTGACTCCTTGCAGAGTATATAGCGTAAAAATTCAAGGTTTAAGAATCGTCATGAAAGATATTGTTTCTACTTAAATGCTGCAGGGTTTCCTTAAGATATCTCCATTTTTTGAACGGGTGAGTAAGTTAAGTTACACCTAAAGGATCCAACTAATTACAGTTTGTTTGTTGTCGATGCTTAAAACTTGAATTTTTGCGCTATATCGATAAAAGCATTTAGGGGTAGTTTTTAGGGGTGTAGAGGGGCGCGGCAAATTTTCAGGTGTTATAAGGTGTTATAAGTGAACCTTGCGGCAAATTCAGGGACACTTTTGGTTTTATGTAAATTCTTAGTTTCGGCTTTACAAGGGTGGTAGTCCTAACTTGACAGGGGTTGTTTTAAGGGGAAGGAGGGGCGCGGCAAATTTTTTGAAGCGGTAGATATCTTCAGTTACACCTAAAGTATCCAACTACTTACAGTTTGTTTGATGACGATGTTTAAAACTTGAGTTTTTGCGCTATAACCATAAAAGCAATTAGGGTAGTTTTAAGGGGTGTAGAGGGGCGCGGCAAATTTTTTTAAAGTTCAAGTGTTATAAGTTACCCCTGCGGCAAATTCAGGGACACTTTTGGTTTTATGGAAGTTCTTAGTTTCGGCGTTACATGGGTGTTAGTGCTAATTCGACAGGGGTTGTTTTAAGGGGAAGGAAGGGCGCGGCAAATATTTTAAGGGTGCAGATATTATCATTAGCCTGTATAGCATTTGACTGAATAAATTTTGTTGTATGACTATACGTATAACTTGAGTTTTTACGCCATAAACTTTGTATGGGGCTAAACCGGACTTAGGGGTAGTTTTTGAACGTGTAGAGGGTTGTGGAAAACTTTGTATGAGTCAGGTATTATAAGTAAGCTCTTGAGCGTGCTTGTGCGTACAATCTGTTATATTGCGATGCCTTAAACTTGCGTTTTAAGGCTTCCTACGCTCTATGGGGCTTGAACAGCAGTTAGGGGTTGTTTTAAGGGGAAGGAGGGGCGCGGCAAATTTTTTTATTTAGCCATTGAATCACGGCAAATTCGCGACGTTTAATGCACTATAGCGTTCATCGATATTTAAAAGTGGTAGTGCTAACTTGACAGACATCTATTGATATGTGACCAATACGAGTGCTTTGCTTTCATCTGTTATCATTAGGATAATTCCATAGGAAATAAGTGCCTTTAATAAGCTTTGATAGTATTTTTTCAAATTTCACATCCAGCTTTTTTTTAAGTTTTGTTTGGATCTATATCTTTAAGTAAAATTGCCAAAAGCCTAAGGTTCATCTAATTTTTACCTTAAATTCCAACTTGGTGGACTCCTCATTAGCATTTCGATTTAAAAATCTATTGCATGTATAGAAATTATTGACGAATCTTTCCTTTATCGATTGGATGCAAGTTCTTCGAATGGAAAATTTTACTTAATTATCTATATCGTTAAACCGCAAAATGACGCGTTTCTAAATACTAAAAATTTCATATTCGTAAACATGTTAGATATTTAGGGGGCGCTTCCGCAAGCTTCAGCCATATTTTCTTCGCACGCCTCTGTATCCAAGTAAGCTTTTGTATTTATAAATAATAATAACGCGAAACAAATATTATACGATGTAGGTATTGCTAAAGAAATAATTAAATCTACAAATATTTTAAATATGACCTCACTATTGATCACATAACACACTTGAAATTTAGTCGTGGCTTTCCAATGAGTTTAGATGATTTAAAATAATAATAATAAATCAATTTATAGATAAATGCTAATCATATGCATATGCGTGTTTTTTCTATCTTTAGTCTATTCTTTTCTTTGCATTTTCATACAAATATTTATTATGATGAAATTCTAACAATTGATCATCACAACCATTAACCTTTTATGTGAATGAATATCGTGCATATAAACTCACTAAGGACTAAAAAATCACGCTATTACGAGTATAAGCGGGTTTACCGGCAATTGACGTGTTGATGTGCAATGCAACCCTTGAACAATTATAGAAATTACTATAATGAATAGAAAATAAATCATCAATCTAAATTCGTTTAATTTATTAGATATCGATTTCCCGGGCGTGGATTTACTGAAATTTTTTCCGATATCCTAAGCATAGGATTAAGCCAAATATTCAGTTTCTTCTGCTATAGTCGAGAGTGTGCAAAAACTAAGTATTGTAATATTAAAATTCAAATCCTTTTTGTCGCTCACTAAGTTCCGACAAAAATTAAATTAAAACCGGATGACCTTTCATTTTAAGTGCATCACGTTTTTAATACTCGACAATTTTCCTTTACACCATCCTGCCACCATTCTGTCGCTTCAGGGACACTTCAGGCTATTTCATTCAAATAATGTTCTTTTACTGCTTTTTTAGTTGCTGCGATGGCTTGACGGAAGTCAACTGCATTTTCGGTGTCAATAAAAATGCTCGTTTACGGCCAATTGTGAGTGGCAAAGAGCGTTGTATATCCTATAGAACGAGGTTTCATCCAGTTTCATTTAGAAGGTGAAGTGATCAAAAAACGTTGTCTATTTTTTACTCGGAATTTATATATTTTCGTCCAGCTTATTTCATTCAGAAAAGAATGACCACGAACGCAAAGAACAGCAGGCGCCTGCTTGAAATGATGCCTGACAGCTTATAGAAGGTGGAACATAAATTTAAAAAAAGGCTATAAATGTGAATAGTTGTTTGCCACTACTATTTTATGTGTGTGGTTAAAAGATGTGATTTAAGTTTTTAAACTTTAACTTTTTAGCTACTAGGAAACTAAGTGCATTGTAAGGTTTTCGGGGTCCATGTGCATGACCTCGACAAAGAATCAAATTGCTCCTTTGACACGTGTCGTAAAAACACTGGGATTTATTTTGGGAAAGATCCTTTCTACTCTCAAGTGGGTCACAAAATTATAGGTGATGTGTGTACATGCCTCATGTAATTTATGGACCTTCGGAAAAGGATCGTGTTGCGTGTCCTGTTCTATTTTGTTGTTTTACATTTTTGCAATTAATAGTTTATGGTGGCAGGACTCGCATTGCATAATCTCTTACCGTGGGTGGTCTGTATGTATGTGCACTGCAGCATACTATTAAACTATCTATGATACTCAGATAGAAAGTGCTATACACATACCTTTTATCACTCGTTCTACTAGGTAGCTTATGCTGGCTTGGCTATGTGTATACATACTGCGTGCTATTGAACTCCAGGACCTTTGCGAAAACCAAAACCTCTTAGTACGTTGCGTCTTTACTGACAAGTCACAATCACGACACATCCAAAGCTACATGAAATACTGTGACAATCTCAGTCCTTCCTCCTCGGGGCACACACTTCAAAACATCTCTCCTGCAGGGCAATGTCCTTTAAAATTTCATTTTATTTCAAATTATTATGTTTACGATGAAATATCTACGCATAATGTCTAAATACTCCATAAAATGTCACGAAAAGGTGGCAGTGAAAATTTGCAAAAGTTACAGATTTCAGTGATATAATATTAAATGTAATAAGCCAAGACATTTCCATGGAGACATTTTCCGCCCATCAGCGGTAAATATTTGAATGATGTCAATAAAATGGTTGGATAACTTTTTATTGTTTCACCAGAATGTTGGAGCTTCAAGGAGTACGTAAACGGAGACGGATGAAATTATCCTTTACGTCATTTATGCGGATTGCTAGATTGCAATTACTTAACATTTTATTTGTAATTTTATATCTCATATTTTAACATAAAATTTTAAGGGATCTGAAACTTTTCCATATATGAAGAAAGTTAATGTTGGCGGAGGGCAAAGATATGAGATGCTTACTTTTGTGCTTATCATCATTAGAATTTATATTTTATTTTTAACGGTTTTGTCTCTTTTTCAAATTTTGTTTTATATCTATGTATATTTAACTGGTTCTCATAACTATCAAAATTGTTAAAGTTGGATTTCGATCAGGCGTCAATCTGAAATATAATTATCTTTGGCTGTTGTTGACCCTTAGTCTAAGTCGTAAAATTATATTATGTATCTAAATATTTTGCTTAAGAATACCATTCATTAAATCTCGGCAGTCAACGACATGTACCTATCCAAATTATACTGATTAAAGTTGTAAAGATTTATCGTACTCGTATATGGTAAAGTTCCACGAAAAAACAATAAACGGACAAATAAAATGGTCGCGAATGTATAATTTCACGCTCACCGGCACGGCGCGGCGGCACGTGGAGTGATTATGTGTTTATGCTTCAATTGCTCGCTTCATAGAAAATTATGTATATGTATGTACTCATTTTCATGGAACAGCGACTGCCAGATTCCACTATTTTCGGTGATAGATAAAAAACAGGAGGGCAACTTCCATACTAAAGAAATGAAAATAGCGTGGGATGAATTGGAAAAATTTAGACGTTTCTTTCACGGAGAGTTTTCAGTTGCTTGTACCCAAAGGCTGGGTGACTCAAATGGAGTTTCGTCAATTTATTAGAAATTGAAAATCGTCAACATAATTTTAAAAGTCGACAATTTAATACATATGTATGTATTTTCATAGTTTTTTCCCTGAAATAATAATCCAATTGCTTTCACTTTTGACAAACAGAAAAAAATCACAAAAAGAGGTCAAAAATTGATTCTTATTATAGTTCATTGACTCTCTTTCTTACTGTACGTTTAATCAAAGTTTAATTGTGGTCAACTCTTTTAATTTCGATATAAATTTCCGTAGTGCTTTTTCAATCCATAACCATGAGCATCTCCAAGAACGGTAGTCTGTAACAACTACAATTACATTTTTTTACTACTTCGCTAGTTAACGGCAATTTTCAATAAGTTTCGGACGATATCTTTAATCCGTGTCCACTCCACTGGTGAAAAATAAAATAATATTAATGGATGGAGTACTATGGTACTCGTAATACCCATCATAATATTGATGATTACCAAATCTGCAGATGGTTGATGCTCTTCACGGTTAGTTACTGTCGAGTACATGCTTTTTTGCTGATAGGTACTTAACGCTGTCAGACGTTTTTTTAGAGCCGATATAACCGTAATGACAGCTTGTTAATAGAAATTTAAGGTGAAATATTATTATTGAGGAGTCAGTCGCTAATGGCGATTTGACAATTTGATAATGCATATATAATCATTATAAAGAGGAAGTAGATCATTTGCGATTGGAATTTCTTCCGACATTACATGTATCCGGAAAATGAAATAAAATCTCGGTTCGGAAATGGCCCGATGACGAGGAAATTGATTTTGATAATAATTTGAAGAAAGAGTAATGAAAAAGTGATTTATTTTTGTATTCAACTGTTTGTTTTGAAATGTATAAATAATATGTTAGTTTATCTTCTTCTTCTTTATGGCACGATAGCCCGATGTCTTGGCCGCCTGGGTAGAAGACCTCCAATTGTCCCGGTCACGCGACCTTGTCCTCCAGTTCCGAAAGCCGAGTATCTGGTGGGCATCCTCACATGTAGAATGCTCCCATCGGCCTCTTGATCGTCCACGCAATCTGGCTCCGTCCATTCGTTGCGCGTTCATCGCATTTTTGGGCATGCGATCGTCGTGCATCCTTTGTACATGTGCCACCCATGGCAGCTGCTGCAATTTCTCGATTTTCGGCACATGCAACTCATCGTACAGCTGATACAACTCATGGCTGTAGCGGGTGCACCATTCACCTCGTTCACGAACGGCCCCAAAGATTCTTCGGAGAACCTTTCGCTCGCACCTGTGTCCAACAGGTGTTCAGAGTTTCGGGTTAGGGTCCATGCTTCGCAGCCATAGCATAGCACAGGTCGGATGATGGTTTTATACACGTTGAGCTTCGTGTTCCTGTGCACCGGCTTCGATTTCATAATTCGGAGGACCGAAAAATAATACTTATTAGCTAGTTGCATCCGTCGCTTTATCTTATCTGTTTCGTTGGCGTCCTTTGACAAATTGGAACCCAGGTAAGTGAAGTTGTCTACATGAGGTCCCACACTGTGATGCTTGAATTTACTGGCGTTTTAGCTTTTGATTACATCATGACCTTGGCATTAGATAGATAGATAGATAGATAGATAGATATATTTATTTCATAATGTTTAAATAGAAAATTTACAATTATAACTACAGTTACAATCGCTTATAAAATTCAATGAAATATTGGAACATTTAATGTTCTAATACTTAAAACAGCATTAAGAACAGTGATAAATGTCACTTCAATCATGGTTAACTTACATAATGGAAAAAAATAAGTATTCGTTGATATGTAGCCCAACTTTTTTGGCGGCGTTATTGAGATTATGCAGAAGGATTTCTGCATCGCCCAATCTTCGAGACATGATGTTGATGTCGTCGGCGTACGCTACTAGTTGAGTCGACTTAATGAGTAGCGTTCCGCTGCTGTCCAAATTCATGGCTCGACTTACATACTCCAGAGTTAGGTTGAAGAGCGTCGGCGCCAGCCCGTCGCCTTGCTTGAGTCCAGTACGAGTTTCAAATAGGTCAGTGAGTGTGTTCTGAACTCTGACCTGCGAGACGGTATTAGTCATCGTCATCCTTATGAGACGCATTAGCTTAGCCGGTATTCCAAAATGCAGCAAAATTTTGTACAGTACGCTTCGATCGATACTGTCGTTGTCGTATGCCTGCTTGAAGTCGACAAATATTTAGTATACGTCGATGTTGTATTCCCAGCACTTCTGGCGTAAAAGCTTTACTGTCGTCGAACGACCAGGTCTAAAGCCGCCTTGGTACTCGCTAATGATTTCTTCTGCGTACGGATTAATTCTATTTTCTAGAATTTTAGATAAAATCTTATGAGTCGTACAAACTAATTAGATGCCACTGTAGTTCAACTTTTCTTCTTTTTTGTGGATTGGGCAAATGATACATTTGCGCCAATCTTCCGGGACTATTTCGTCGTTCCATAGTTCAACGATAAGTGTGTGTATAGCCTTAACAAGGCTCTCCTCACCATGCTTCAGCAGATCAACCGGAATCTCGTCAGCGCCCGGGGCTTTATTATGTTTTAATGATTGCATGGCGAGATCAACTTCTTCTACTGTTGGCGGTTGAACGGGAGGGCCTGTTTCAGCAATAAGCTCCAGAGCTTCTTGTGTGGGGTTGTTCAGTTGAACATTAAGGAGCTCTTCAAAATGTGAGGCCCAGCGTTTATCAACACTATCGGTGTCGCTAATGATATTGCCATCTTTTTCCTTACAGAGGCTGGTCCTGGGTTGGTATCCACCTTTAATTAATTAGCTTGTACGCTTGTCTACTGTTCCTACTAGCTAGTCTTTGGTTTATTTGAATCAACTGCTCGTCAAGATGCTTACGTTTCGTACGCCTAATTAACCTATTCGAAAATCGTCGAAGATTGTCATGTTTGGTTTTTTGGCGTTGCGCGTTCGGTTCATTGGCGATATGCTTCGTTTTTCGCATCTACCGATTTTTAACATTTCTCGTCAAACCAATCATTGCGGGCTCTTCGGGCTTTGTAACCCACAACCTCCTCTGAGACCCCTTTGATGGTGTCTTTGGGAGTATACCAGATCTCAAGGGCGCCTTCGTTGCTGATGTCATTTAGCAAGGGCGTCAGCTTCTCCTCAAGGGCAGTTGTTTAAGCAATCACCGTGGCATCATCCGACAATTTGTCAACCGCAAAAAGTTTTGCCGGGTTGAATCTCGAATGATGCACCGAAGAAATTTTGTACCTATAAGTCGCCTTCACCATATAGTGGTCAGAATTAATATTTGCTCCACGATAGGGTCGAACATCCATTATGCTCGATGCCCATCTCTTGCAGACGAGGACGTGGTCAATTTTGTTGACGGTATGTTGATCAGGAGATCTCCAGGTCTGCCTGTGAATGCGCCGATGCGGAAAACACGTAGAGCTAATGAATGACTATATTTCTGCTGGTCGCGAAGCCAATTAGTCGTTGGCCATTGTCGTTATAGTTTTCGTGGAGGCTGTATCCTCCAGTATTCCCCTTATGCCAACTTTCGTTTCCGACTTTTGGGTTAAAATCCCCCAGCAGCAATTTGACATCGTTTGATTGAAGTGAATCGAAGAGATATCCTAGGCGGTGATAGAACTCGTCTGTAACCGCGTCTTCACTGACTTCGGTGGGGGCATGCGCGTTTATGAGCCAGAGATTGAAGAACCGGATTTCAATACGAATCGCACGCAGCCGCTCATTTATGGGTTTGAAGTCGATAATATGCGGCTTAAGTTGATTTCTTACAATAAACTCCACTCCAGACTCCCTGTGGCCCGAAGGTTTTCCACTTGTGAAAATTGTGTACGAATTTCGGTCATCAATCTCGCTACTAAGCCATTTTGCTTCCAGGAGTGCAACTATGCTCAGCTTATATTTTTCTACCTGATCCAACAGGGCCCTTAAGGCCCCTGGCCTATTCATTCCAGGTTTCTTGAAGTAGAATTTTTCCAAGGATGAGTTGTCAGCCCATCGCTTAACTCTGATAGTATTCGTAAAAGGAAAGAGGTACATAATGGAAGGGCCTCGGTGATTGACTATTCGGTTTTTTTTTTCACCCTACTACGTTTAGTAGCCTGAGACGCTGAAGTTGTTAATACCGTTCACCCTGTGAAGCTCCTCCTGCATAGCTTGGGTTCGGCAGTTGTGCCACCTCTGAAAAGGCTTTAGGAATCGGCCGGAGCCTTTCAACCTTTATCCTCCCCCATACGGGGGATAATTTGATACATTTAACCCTCGGATGGTTCAGTGGGGTCTGACAGACCCCAGAGAAATTTAAATCTTAAAATTTTTATAGAAAAACTAGTTGAATGGTATTTTTATGCATATGTAATTTAAGTATGTGTCACATGCGTTCATTTAAGCATACATTTGTTTGAATTTGTGATTTTGTTAATAAGTTATAGCACTTTGAAATTGCTCTGGGGTCTGTCAGACCCCACGAACCATTTACGTATGTCTTTTTTACAAAAGTACATTTTTCGTTTTGTGGGAAATTTTCAAAGTATGTTATTTGGAAAACGATAAAATGTAAAAATAATAGTCGTGAAGTGTTGAAACTTTGTAATTAGAGTACATTTGCGAAATTAGAAATGTTAATTTTGAAAGAAATGAAAAATTAGGGTGTTTTGAATTAGGGGGTTTTAAATTTTTTACTCAATTCATTTAAAATTATACCGTTTTTTTAACTGGTTTTCATTTATGAGGATCTCTTTTCAATATTGTGTCATTACCTTATGTTTTTTAATTCAAGATATAAATTAATGACTTTTATGAGCGTAAGAATTAGGTGGGTATTTTACATAATCATAAAGCTTCCTCAACGAACTTGTCGAACCTCTTCTAAGAAGGAGGAAATCATGGGGCAATATTCGCCGAAGCACAGCGCAAAATATTGAAGACATTTTGTGCATTATTCAGCTTGCACAGAGCCTGAACCATCCGAGGGTTAATTGAAAAAGTCACATGTACATAGAAGTTTCATGGGCCATTTCAATTAAAACCATGTACACACTCGTATGATATCAAATTAAATACACCTCAATTAATTCACTTACCTTCTCCTAGAAGTTGTTTTTATTATCCACGAAAAACACGTCAAATCAACATCTTAATTTCAATTGCTTTTGTACAAACAATAAAAACTTTCCCTTTCACAGGAGTTCAACACCAATAAAATTGCTTTTGATTACAGCAAATATTTTTTGTTGATATGGACTAAAGTATGTAGAAGAAATAAAAACCTAAAAACTGCTGGAGCCTAATAAACTCATATAGACAATAGGCTTGGCAAAAAAGGAATATATGACCAGCTATTGTTAAAAACGAGGCCACAGTGGTGCGATTAAATCAGTACCTACCAAACATAGGTACATTCATATATGTACATATGTACATATTCGGCAATAATCACTCGACAAACAAATGAATGTTGAAGCCTGTAGTAAACATTAGGCAATGATATATACATGACGTACGTAAGGTATGTAACATGTAGGTACTGGTACTTCACAGTGTACATCCCATGTCAGAAAATCGTATGGGAACGACAGAACACTTGTAGGTAGTTGGGTGGATAAATGTTTGTTCACAGTCTACCATTTACCCAAATTCAAACAATCAACCGAAAAAAAAGTTTGATAAAACTTTCTGTTAACAATCATCGTGTCTTGTCTTTCACTTAGTGTTCGTTATATCGTTGTTGAACTATCGTGCCAATTGAATTGATAGTGCCAGTGGGCTGTGGGTTTGAATGCGAAATGTTCTAGAAAGGAGTTTTGTCGTTAATGTATCATGTTTGCTGGTGTGGTGCTAGTTAAAGTACTTACGTATAGCCGGTCAACGAAGAAATACAATTTTTTGTTGCACCTACGCTTGCCCGAACATTACCTTAAGTATTCAAAATACATAAGTAATGCCTTTATAAGATTTACTTCATTCATTACATTTTACCATGCATATACGCGCACAAAATTGGAACGCGCGTGATACACCTCAAGCGACACCTTCCTCTTCTATTTAAAATAATTTCAGTGGAAAATATATTGAGAAAAAAACACCTTACAGACCCAGAACGACACTTATGGTAATTTTCTAAATATGTCTATATGAACGCAGGCGACTGAGACTAACTATGACTATCATACAGCAAAACTGTGTATGTACTTAAAATGGTTACTTTGGCCACTATAGTGTACTCATTGACCCACTTACGCCATTAAGTCCAAGTCCAAGAAAAATGTCCAATAGAAAGCATACAACTTTTATAAAACACTACTCGTATACTGGCTATGAGTACATATGGGCAAGTCTTGACTCTATCTGCACACAGACAGAATATGCTTACTTAGTGACAGTCATTACTAGCCTCGCTCGAGGCTCACTCGAGTGCAATGTAAGTAAACAATGCAACTGTGCTACTATAAGCATAAGAAAAGAAAATTATAAATAAAAAAAAGAAATGATGGTTTGTATCCATAACTTAAGTGTATTTATGATGCCTATGGTTGGTTATTGACTGGATTTTCTTGGCTGTCTGTTAACATATGAGTGTAGGTTTGGGTTTGCTATGACAACTGCAACCAACCATATTGGATCGCTCCGTAACCACTCATTCCAGCAATCACTCTAATGGGCTATCTAATGGATTGATAAATGTCCATATCAAGTGCAATCAAGTAATAAATAGCCGCTTAAGATGCAGTAAAGAAAGCGGATATGTTTTTTTTTTTTCAATAATATTCTAGAGTGTAAAATAGAGTTTCCATTTCTGTATACAATGCACTAGTACTCGTATCTCAGAAATTCCATAGGATGTCTTTATCTTCATCATACATTGTGTAAGTGAAATCCAGATCTGTCATAGTGTCTACAATAAATCGATCAACTTTCAGAGTTCAAGATTTCAAACGACGGATGTGCTATTCCAGATTCTATCAAATGTAGAGCATTGAAAAAAAGTGTACCACCAAAGGATCGACCTATTTAAGCCACCAAATATCATTTTTTTTGATAAATCAAAGAGGTACAGCCTCCTTCGAATCGATGAGGTTTCAACCAGCACCATTTAGACAATTAGAACTGTTTTGCTATTCAGGTCCTACATATCAGTAGAGCGCAGAAATAACCTTCCAGCCTTGCATCAATCAAAGGAAGTCATCAGACCTAGCAGAAGGACGACTATAGGAGAACATTTAAAAGACTCCTTGTGAGCTTGATGCCTTTGCGGATTACGCGAAATTGCATGACAAAAGATGCAATAGACAGAGTCTATTGATTTTTAAGATAAATAATCCCTTAAATTGAATCATATCACAAGGAGCCTCTTAGCTACTCTGATAAGGTAAATTATAGCCTTGCTGCTGGCACATTTGATGAGTTCCTTTGATTGGCGCCAACCCAAAAAAGTTACAAAATGCCCGCAGCGGATCAATTCAAAAGATCAATTTTTGGGAGAATTTTTATAAATGGTTTATTGCAAAATATACAATTGTAAAGTTTCTTTCTGCAAAAAAGTTTCGACCGATATCTTTCCCAGACAAAAACGAGGCCAAAGCTAATTTCGGGCGCGGCCGAAATTTGAATAACCGTCGCATTTGAATGAAACTTGAGCTTCTTTTGTGTTAACAATTTTTACCGCAGCCCTATGACGTGTTCCGATTCCTTCTGTTCCTAGATGCGTTGAGGCTAGTCCAGGATGAATTGGATGAATGTTGGTTAAGATTCAAAAAGATAAAAAGTTTCTCTTACAAGAACCATATATTTGGGGATTGGTTTGTATGACAGCCCTATTATATAATGTTCCGATTCCATCCATTCCTCGATATGTTTTAATGCTTTACTAGGAACACATTTGGGTGAAGTTTCGTAAAGATTGGTTCTTAAAGAAACAAGTTTTTCTTAGAAGAACCTTATTTACAGAAGTTTGCTGGTACGACAGCCCTATGACGTAGTATTCCGATTTAATCGGTTCCTAGATATGTGTTGAGGCTTCGCTAGGAACACATTTGGGTAAAGTTTGCTTAAGGTCGGATTCAAAAGGAAAAAGTTTTTCTTAGCAGAACTTAATTTTCAAAGGTTGGTTTGTATGGCAGCCCTATGAGGTAATGTTCCAATTTCATCCTTTCCTAGATATGTTTTGAGGCTTTACTAGAAACACATTTGGATGGAGTTTGGTTGAGATTGGTACATAAAGAGAAGAAACTCCATGGTCCGATTCCATTCGTTCCGACATATATACAGCGTACACTAAAAAGAAACTTGTAAACAAAATTTCAGCCCGATAGCTTCAAAACTGAGGGATTAGTTTGCCTTGCAACAGACGGACAGACAGACAGACAGACGGACTCAATCGATTTCTCTCGTCACACTGATCAATAATATATATACTTTATATAGTCGGAGAGACTTCCTTCTGTGCGTTGCAAACTTCATGACAGTTAATATACCCTTTCACATAGTGACGGGTATAAAAAACATTGGCTCTCAAAGTGTGGGTTGTTTGACTTTGCTGTTTATGCGTATTTTTTCATAATCAAGATAATTGGATATTTCCTGCAAAATTTCTAGGGTCCCTTTTTATTAGATTTTCCCTTAATTTTCAGAGTTTAGTGGAAATTATTAATGAAATGCGCGGACTTGTTTAACAAAGATCTCATTTATTCGAACTCGGTTAGAAGACTGGGCTTGTTCTGCTATCCGTTCTCATAGGGAGAACTTTTGTGTTTCTGATATTTTCCGCTATATGTCCGCTATATGGCGGATGGTCAGATAAGTGTCACTAGTCTCGATAAGAAGAACAAGAAAAATTCTTCTTGTGAGAGTTGATAGCGTAATGTTCCGAAGACTGATTGACTGACGTTTATATACATACATAGATGCAATTGTTAACAGGGCAAGTTCATTCACACGTCTCTTAATTCAATAGAAAATAAAAACCTCAAATTACGTCAAAGAATTCATAACGTTAAATTAAATTTAAATCTTTACGATGTTTAAGAAACAAATTTTTGCCAAGTCCTTTCGTCATCACGTCGGCCAATTGTTAATCTGCCGATTGATAATGTAATTAAACTTGACGATTAGCAATTACCTCCTTTATAAAATTGTGACTCTAATACATTCAAATTCAAATTCAAATTTATTGCAAAAATAATATAAATAGTTAATTACATAATTTGTTATAATTATTGCAGCCCTCCACCAAAGTAATAACTTGTGCGGGGAGGGGGGTTTTCTAAAGATTACATTATGACAGTTGTTAGATTTATTTTTAAAAGCTTAGTATGGTATAGCAAAGAAAAAAAAGAAAAAATAAATATCAAGGAACTAGGTAATTGAACAAATAGGCACTACGTTATGAATATTCAAAATTAATGAAAAAACTGGTAAATATATAGTAAAAAATACGCTTGAGTGATACAATTCTAAATAGTACTTATCATTATTTACATTATGTGTTTACGAATTAAATCTAAAACATGATTGATTATCTTTATATATAACGACTGGCTCCTCGTACATAATGTTGAGCTCAATCAATAATTTTTGAATCCATTTCAATTCAATAATAGATTCAGTTAGAGCAACATACTCCGCCTCGCTGGATGATAAGCTAACTGATGCCCAGCTTACTGAGTTTTCAAACAACTTGAACACAAAACCCGATCCAAATGTAAGCCCTTTTCCATGGGTGTGGTTTTCGGCTTACGATCAATCATATTGAACCGCCGTAGCATCCTTCGTAAATAGTCCGTCTAATTCAACTCAATGGTGCCTTCTTAAATATTTTGTTAGAAATGCATGCCCAAGAATGTTCCTATTCTTCCGATATCCGTCATCTCAAATTCATTCGATAGCCGGAAACCAGCATATCGTCGACCTTCAACAAAATGTAGACCAGCGTTCTATTTTGATTGTGCATAACATAGACATCGATCCCATACGAATTGTCTGAAACTAATTCGTGTCATGAACTCGTTGAATGTCTCTTTCCAAACTCTGGACGCCGGTTTTAATCCGTAAATTGCCTTGTGCATTTTGTTTTTCTGCTTGAAACGTTTCGATCCGAGGTTCGACTCCCAGCCTAACCGGAAAAGAAAAGGGATAAAAATAAAATAATAAAAAAAAATACCGGCGTACAGAGGGCTGCGCCCGCAATACGAGGGTTTTTTAGATTTTGGATACATACATAGTGAATAATTTTGCACATATATTTTATAGGTAATAAATAAGAATTATGCACAATGTTAATGAAATGCTTCTCGTAAATATATTTTTGGATTGGTCTAAATAAACGTTCGACCAATCCAAAAATAGATTTACTATGTATCATGGCTCCACATATTAACTGGATTTATTAGCTGTAACGCCGTTACCATGACTCCAAACTGGAAAAAAGCGACTGATATGAAATGTACCCATCGAGTTCTTTGATTTGATAAAAACTAAAAAAGTCGATGTTTGCTTTGTCCTACCAACGTCTAAGTATTTCGTGCTAAGGACTGTTACGATTCTACACATTCCTACCAAATTTCATAACGATCGGTTAGTAAACAAATTTGTAAATGTCCGGGACACCCTTTTATCTTGGCCATACCAATTTTTAAGTATTACATGCCAAAGACTGTACCATTCTACACATTCCTACCAAATTTCATGACGATCCGTTAAGCCGTTCGCGAGTTATTTAGTGAACAAATTTTCAAATGTCCGGGACACCCTGTTATTTTTGTCATACCAACTTTTAAGTATTTCGTGCCAAAGACTGTTACCATTCTACTCATTCCTACCAAATTTCATGACGATCGCTTAAGCCGTTCGCGAGTTATTTAGTGAACAAACTTTCAAATGTCCGGGACACCCTGTTATTTTTGTCCTACCAACTTTTAAGTATTTCGTGCCAAAGACTGTTGCCATTCTACACATTCCTACCAAATTTCATGACGATCCGTTAAGCCGTTCGCGAGTTATTTCGTGAACAAATTTTCAAATGTCCGGGACACCCTGTTATTTCTGTCCTACCAACTTTTAAGTATTTCGTGCCAAAGACTGTTACCATTCTACACATTCCTACCAAATTTCATGACGATCGGTTAAGCCGTTCGCGAGTTATTCAGTGAACAGACGGACGGACAGACGGACAGACGGACGGACAAAATCGATTTCATAAGGGTTTTTTGTAAAATCTAAAAAACCCTAAAAAAGATAAAAATAAAAATATTTTTTTTTTTTTCAAAAAAGAAGTTTTAAATTTTGTTCTTTATAGGATTAAATTTCAATACGGTTATTGGATTAAATCTAAATTTATTACTAATTAGGTATTGAATTTTAATCCATTCCTGGTGTGGTCATATAAATATGTATACCAAAAAAAATAGATTTTAGCCCAACATTTTTGACATTGTGATGTGTGTGCATATCTTTCCTATTAGCAATAGCCAGCAGAATTTTCACCGTAACCAATTTTGCCACATGCGCATATGCTTCAGAATAATCAAGTCCAAACTTTTGTGTGAAGCCACGTGCCAAAAGACGAGCCTTGTCTTTATAAATTTGACCATCAACTTTGCGCTTAAGCTTGAATATCCATTTACTTGTGATCGGTTTAGGATTTTCAGGTAGCTCGCAAATATTCCATGTATTATTCTTAGTTAAAATTATTCATATTCGGCTTGTATAGCCGCTTTCCATTTTAAACTACAGTCAGACGCTGCTAGTTACTAGCTACTAGTTCCATCCAAACTGAAATATTTTTGGAGACATATAAACTCCCTTAAGGCTGATAACAACATTCTAAACAGAATGTATTTTAAAAATAAAACAAGTTCGGATAACATGGTAATATCAGAATTGTTTGCTGAACAGTTTTCAAGTGTTTACAACACACAAGACTCCGAGTTCAATCCTCCGTTAATAAATTATACTTCTTCATTATCCCACCTTTTAGTTAACGCAGATCTGGTTATAATAATAAATTGTTAATGCTAGACATTTCTAAAAGCGCTGGACCGGATGGGGTTCCTCCGATATTTCGGAAATCATGTGCAGAAAACTTGGTTTATCGTCTTTAAATTCTTTTTAAGAAATCTCTTTCTACTGGTCACTTTCCTTTTCAATGGAAAAGTAGCTTTGTTCTTCCAATTTTTAAATTAGGAGAATTATCGTCCTATTAGTATCTTCTGTAGTATTCCCAAAGTATTTGAAAGCATCGTCACAGACCTTATATCACCTCGAGTTCGACCTTTAATCATACCCAATCAGCATTGATTTTGCTCGGCTAAATCCACTGCTACAAATTTACTTTTGTGTCAAGATCACATATATAAAGCATTTAGCAATTCTCTACAGGTACACTCTATTTACGCCAACTTAACTAAAGCATTTGATAAATTAAACTTTTAACTACATATATCAGAGATAGATCTTTAATTGTTTAAGTAGGAAACGGTTCTCGGCCAATTGTACCCTCATCAGGCGTTCTCTTTTTGTTATTTATAAATGATATAAGCTTGATTTTTCATAATGTAGAATTTTTGCTCTATGCTGACGACTGCAAAATCTATAAAACCATTACCAATCTTAACGATATAAAAATCCTTCAGGATCATCTAAATAACTTCTATAGATTTTGCATCTCTAATCAGCTTGAGCTTAATCTATCCAAATGCAAGTTGATAGTGTTCAACAGGAGTCATACATACAAACAGCCTAATTATTCAGTTGATAATATCACTCTTCTACAAGTCAGCACTATTAAAGACTTAGGTGTTCTGCTTGACAGCCCTTTAAGTTTGAACGATCATATTATTGAAATATCTCAAGCGCGTATAGAATGTTAGGTTTCGTAATTAGGAACACGTCCGAATTCAGGAACATTCATGCTATTAAAACTCTTTATTTTTCACTTGTTAGAAGTAAACTAGAATTTATGTCTGTATATGAAATCCTCATTACAAGACTTATACCAATACTTTAGAAAAAGTTCAACATAAGTTATTAAGATATGTAGGAATATGCAACTTATAGAGGGTGTCCCGCATTAGGTGGTCAATACTGTAAGGGTGGACAGCGCAACTTATTTCAGCAAGAAAAATACCAATAAAATCGTATTTTTGTACCGTTACCTTGTTTTCGCTCTTTTTCTGAAATCCGTCGAAAATGGCGACTTGTCATGCAAAATCATAATTTACAGCCCTCCTGATGACTTAATCCAAGATTTGATTTCAGTTTCAGAAACTAGATAAAATATCACAAAAACTGAAGTTTTCCTGTTGCCAACATTATTGCCACTTTCAAGATACAGTTACTCAAACTTAGTAGAAATTTTAAAATAGATTTTTCATCGAAAATTAAAACAGTAATTTCATAACGGTGCTTTATACGCACAGCTCTGCAAAGTTGATTAAAGCTGCTCCAACATGTTGTCTTTCCAACGGTATATCACTTTTTATATTTACTTTGCAGAATTTTAGGGAAACAAGCATTGCATGGTAAAAATCAAGGCTTCAGTGGAAATTTTTTTTTATTTGAAATTTTGTACATTGTTTGGCAAATGCAACGATACTTTAACAGTTAAAATTTAACATTTGCTCTTTATGGCAAATAGACGGCTGCCCCGCTCATAATACGAGATCTATTAAAGAATATTTGGTATACAAATATGGATTGGCAGAATTGGGACAGTTGCATGGCCTGCGAGAAGTCCTGACCTTACTTCCCAAGATTTTTATTTATGGGATAACTTTAAAAAAAAACAATGTCTATTCCGAGCCGATTACCTCCTGGGAACAGCTGCTGCTGCGAATTAATGATGCTTGTGATAACATAAAGGAAACCCCTCCTGAAATCCTTTGGGACGTTTCTTCCATGCGCCGAAGGTGTCCAGTCTGCATACAAAATGGAGGAGGCCAATTCCAGCAGCATTATTTCAATTCATCAAACAGACCCATTTAACCTTTTGTTAATATTTTTAGTTTATTGGTTATTTCTCATATTCAAAACTTGATTATCATTTTTATTTAACAAATTTTCAAAATTGCGATAGTAAAATATAAAAAATAAATGAATAAAAAAAAATATAAAAAATAAATGAATACAATTTCAGTTTGAATAATCTGATAAGAAAATAATTACCCTGTTTTTTTACATCCAATATATGTAATTCCAGAATCCCGCAATGTAAATATGAAAAGTGATATACCGTTGGAAAGCCAACATGTTGAAGCAACTTTTATCAACTTTGCATAGTTGTACGTATAAAGCACCGGCGTGAAATTACTGTTTGAATTTTCGATGAAAAATCTATTTTAAAATTTCTATTAAGTTTGAGTAACTGTATCTTTAAAGTGGCGATAATGTTGGCAACAGGAAAAACTTCAGTTTTTGTGAAATTTTATGTAGTTTCTGAAACTGAAATCAAATCTTGGATGAAGTCATCAGGAGGGCTGCAGATTATGATTTTGCATGACAAGTCACGATTTTCGATGACTTTCACAAAAAGAGCGATAACAAGGTAACGGTAAAAAAAAGTCAGATTTTTTTGGTAATTTTCTTGCTGAAACATGTTGCGCTGTCAACCCTTACAGTATTGACCACCTAATGCGGGACACCCTGTATATTCCTTTTGAAAATACCAGTTATCCAGAGATCACAGCATTATTGAATATAAAATCTCTTGGAAACTTGAAGGTATGATTCCGTTTTTTTATTTAATTTAATTAATGGTGTAATTGATTCGGCTGTTTTATGGTATGAAATTTCCTTCAAAGTTTAGATCTAATTACATACTTACAAAACTCTTCAATTGAAAGACTGAAGGCCACTGGGAACGTAATATCTAAACATGTTGATTTATTTGATACTAATAAGAATCTGCTGAAAAGCTTCATTTTTACGTTGTTTGACTAAATTTCAACTTATTTTTTCTTCTTTAATCTGCGTTTTTATTATTAAGTATATTAATGTGTAAATTTTTGGTTTTTTACTTCGAATTAAATTTAAATGAATTCATTTTATCTTTTAAGAAATTTTGTATTACTTTATACTATAAGGACATAATGTTCGTGTATTATGAATTAAATAAAATATGTTTTCAACTAATCTCTCGGTTCCTTAGTTATAGTGTGCCTGATTTCAAAGGGTCACTAAGCCTCCATCAACAATAACGGTCATACTCATACCATACACATAATCGCGAAAGATGATGACTAGACCCAAAAGAAAAATGCAAGCTCACATTATAGCATTTATTTACATGAGCTTAGTAAAACATTGTATTTCATGCTAAGCTGCAAGCTATTGTGTAAGTACACACAATAGAAGCGCATTGAAATGAGGAAGGCATCATTTGTTTTACATGCGACTTCTTTTTGCTATAATTAACCTAAATGACGGACATTGCAAATTTGATGTAATGTAATTGCTTTACTAAATACCGTACCGAGAAGGTGGATACAGTTGCACTCATCGCGCGCATCTTATCTAATGACTTGGCGATTTTTGAAAGTTAATTTATTTTTGTGGAGTAATAAATTGCTTAGAAAAACGCGTTAAATAGGTACATACATATGTATAACGTGGATTCGTGTTGTTTGGATGTTAGTCCGAGCAAAACACACTATATACCAACTGACCATTCCACCAAAGTATGTTCTGTTCAGACTAACATCCAAACAACACCCCTGGTCAAGCTACCTCCCCAGCAAGATTAAGGCTGCTTCTGATGACTACAGTCTTGCTGTGTGGACGAAAACAGGTAGTATGTTGCCTTTAAAAGGTGAACATTTTGATAGGTTCCATGTTGTACTAACATAGTTAGTCATTATTGAACCCTTATTAGTATAGCGATTTTAGCTGAAAAAATGATGAAACCCAAACATCCAAAAAAAGATCTGATATTTGATTCCAAATCGTTCTATGGCCTGACCGCATTACACAATAAAAAGTTAGACTTTTTTGCGTGTCACATTTGGGGGGAGGGGGTGGCAAAGGGGTGAAATTATGATTTTTCGCCAATATCTTGTTAACTGTAATATTTACAGCAAAATGTTCTGAGGACGATTTAAACTACACAAAATTTCCTTTCTAATGATATATCATATCATATACCTTCTCTTGGCAGATTACATACTAGACCTAAAAACATTCGGTGTAATTTCGATTTTTTGATAGTTACATTTGGCGCTCTAGCTCCAGAAGTAATTTAATTGGAGCCATGGTATTTGGGATAACTATTCCTAACAATATATAGCTGTCCCACAAGGAGACTCAGGCTGCCCCGACAAAGCATTTCCCTATATCCCCTATTAACATTTAAAAAAAAAGACATGCCTGTAACTTATCGCCGAATCACAGCAGGCGGGAAAAATTTTGGTAAACGTTAAGGCTAAGTCCCATTAGACCCTCCACTAAATATTATTTCGATCTGATTAAAACAAAGGGTACCTTCCATACAAAATGACCCGAAAATTGCCTACGAGCAAAACTTTAATTTTGGTTGACTTGTTCCCTTATTTCATAATAAACTAGTGGCATTGAATTTGAATAATTTGTATGGGAGGTATCCTTTGTTTTAATCCGATCGAGATAATATTTGGTGGAGGGTCTAATGGGACTTAGCCTTAACGTTTACCAAAATTTTTCCCGCCTGCTGTGATTCGGCGACAAGTTACAGGCATGTCTTTTTTTTAAATGTTAATAGGGGATATAGGGAAATGCTTTGTCGGGGCAGCCTGAGTCTCCTTGTGGGACAGCTATATATTGTTAGGAATAGTTATTCCAATTACCATGGCTCCAATTAAATTACTTCTGGAGCTAGAGCGCCAAATGTAACTATCAAAAAATCGAAATTACACCGAATGTTTTTAGGTCTAGTATGTAATCTGACAAGAGAAGGTATATGATATATGTAATATATCATTAGAAAGGAAATTTTGTCTAGTTTAAATCGTCCTCAGAACATTTTGCTGTAAATATTACAGTTAACAAGATATTGGCGAAAAATCTTAATTTCACCCCTTTGCCACCCCCTTCCCCCCCCCCAAATGTGACGCGCAACAAAGTCTAACTTTTTACCGCGTAATGCGATCAGAGCATAGAACAATTTGGCATCTAAAGCCAGCTCTTTTTTGGATGTTTGGGTCTAAGACTAAAGTCACTATACTATATATGTACATTCAAAAAATTGAATATACCTGGTATAGCGTTTTTACGTGATTAATATTACGACTATCTATAGTGGTTAGTAGTCTTATCGTATAGACAAGACGAGCACCATTTTCTGAAAGATTTTTTTACTTTGAGGTCCTTAGTATATTGAATTTAAGGTTTTTTTAATTTGCATAATTACGCCATATTTTGCTACGCAATTTCATACGGAGGCGTAACCAAGCTAAATATGGCGATACTATGCAAATAAACAAAAAATCTATTAACACTTTCCCGGACACAACGTCTATAGACGTCCAATTTTGAGCATTTGACCATACAAATCGTGTCAAATTTTGGCGTTGTGTCTGGGAATGAGTTAAATATAATATAAAAGCTTTCATAAAAAGGTCTGAGTCTTGTCTATACATATAATAAGACTAACCAGCCGATCACGTACGAGAAATCGGCCCTTAATTTATCATATTTCTTGTATCATTTATCGCTCAGAAAGGCGATGTTTTTCTTGGCTCCCGATTTCAGGAACTTCTTTTCGGAATGTTTTCGCTTGCGTAAGTTGTCTCTAAGAGAAATCAGCAATCCTTTCATTTCTTTTCCCAATTATTTATCTAGCTTTTGTATACCCCGAATAATATGACGCAATAGAGGTCTGGAATATAGAAGGTGCTGGTAAAGTAAGGAGAACTGGTCTTTTCACTCAAAACAGTCTTTCTGCTTTAAAAATCATAGGCCGAAATAAATCTACACCAGGCAATAATTTACCACTAATATCATAAATTATACGTAAAGCGCTCTCTAATCAATATTCCCGCATTCCCTTTCGGAAACGCAAATCACCCTAATCCCATCAGCACACAGTCCAGACAATTTCATTACGATTCTCTCAAGATATTGCGCTGAGCTGCTCCTTATTTTCCGCATTCTTATAAAAAGCTATGGTAGGGACTCATTTCGCATAATCAATTCGTCTATACATCCGTGACCTAGAATATAGCGCGCGTTGAATGCTCCGTGTTGTAGGTGGGCATCAGCAACGTGGCCTGATATTCGGGAAGCTGATTAAATACAGAGCTCTGATTCTCAGATATCGATTACCAATCGATATCTAAGCCAACACAGAATTTTCCTTTTGCACGGCTCGTGGGATCCGTTTGGGAACGAAACTGCGGTTGATGGTGTGGTGGTGTACTCGATCTTACTTAATGCCAACGTCACACTTTTGTTGAGCCTCCAATCAAGGTGAGCTTAACAAGATTTCCCCCGATAATTATTATTATTATTATAAGTCGAATCCACGTGAAGTGTGCGACGGTCGCCAGGATAAGATGACGAAGGACAAATAAATGGGATATTCCCATAACTAAACCGTCTGTGATTCGATTGTGTGCGCTTAAGACTAGGAAGATGAAGTGGTCACTGGTTGATTTTGGTTGGTTAGACGTTAGACCTACTCATGCCTACCTACTACGTACACCCGATTGCCTCAGCAACAAAAATGAAAAAAATATAGTCAAGTAATGCCTTCTAGGAATGGCTATTATAATTGTGTTACGCGCATTTCATGACATAAGGCAAGGTAATCTGACATCTTATCCGATAAACGTTTATGTTGACACGCTTTCGGTTCAATGTTATGTCGCGCACGAGACATACGATGGACAATACAAAAGCCAACAGCAGCACGTTTCGTCATGATTGTATGTGATGATGGTTTTGCGTTGGAGTTTTGTTTTCAATTTGATTTATTCCACGTATGAGTAACGTGAAATACCAGAGCAAATTGTGCAGAATGAATGGAATGGTGTTCTTGTTGGTTTTACAACAATAATCGCGGGATTGAAAAAGCTTATGTCGGTGAGTAGGTACTTAATGTGTGCATAACGTTGAAAGAATAAGGTTATTTTTTTTTTGTTTTTATTTTCAAAACATGGTTACTGGTGACTCGCCGTAGTATTCCTTAAAACCCGTTATAAAATAAATAACAGGCGCGACAATCCAGCATTGAACTGAGGCCGCAGGATGTGTTAGTGACATCCTATTTCCAAGATCTTATCTGCTTTTTGTTGAGGTAATGAGATCAGCATCCCGCTCAGCAGTGTTATTTATCCCCATAAATGGGTACTCGTTTAACATCTGAGTGAGATCATAGTCCGTCACAAGCTCGTGAGTTCGAAAAACACCATGGCTTACGGTGAGATTCGAACTCATGACTCTGTGCACCGAAGGTGCGCGCACTAACCGCTGCACCAGCCAGACTACCGTTATATGTACTGGGGTCAAAATAAAAAAAATAGTTGGGTATAAATGTTGGACCGATTTTCAGTGGTTACTGAGATATTTGGATTTCCGTCAATTTTGGAGAAAATCGCGGATTTCGACGTTTAAAATAACACTGCGAAAAGATTAGTTGGTGAATTTATTGAGACCGATTTTTTTTCTTTTAGCCTACGATATGACAAATATTCCGTATTCATTTAAAATAATAAAAATCTACAATTAATATTTGAATATAAAACTTAAAAAAAAAACTAATAAAATGTATTGAAATTGTTTATTAAAATTAATTTGTAGTCCACTATTTTCTTTATTATTTACCAGGGGGCTTTGCCGTCTACTCGCTACGCTCGTCAATCCCCTCGTCAAGGATAAACAATTATTCTGAATTCAAGCAAACATATGCTTCACACGCAGAAAAATAAAACTTCAATCTAACAGTTTTTATATGTAATTTTGAGAAAAACTTATATAGAATTTAGTCAAAATAACTTGCATTTCATTTTTAAGACGCAAAAACATTTACTTTTACATTGGCATAAAATGTTCTATGAACATGTTCTAACTGTTTTCTCAAAATGTTAGCAGTTTGAATTAAAATTATTGCAGTGTCACATTGAAAAGCTGCATTTGATAATGAACATGATTTGCATTTAGTTTTAAAATAGTGGCAAAATCAAAGTCAACAAATATACCATTTTAAATTTAAACACTAAACTTTCAATTGAAATTGCGTATTTTGTATTTAAAATCATTATACCCTCCGCTCATAGAGTGAAAAGGTATATTAACTTCGTCATGAAGTTTGTAACGCATTGAAGGATGCATCTCCGACCATATAAAAAGTATACATATATGATCAGCATGACTTGGGGAGACAATTGAGCGATGTCGGTCTGTCTGTCCGTCTGTTGCAGCGCGTTTTTCTCAGCCGATATTAAAGCTACAGAGTTGAAATTATGCACACATGCTTATTTATGTTGTTACAAATAAGCCAATGATCGGAAAAAGTGCAAATATTTTGAGGTTTTTTGCGATTTTTTCCCTGTTTTGCTACGAAATTTTAATGGGAAGCTCGGATTTCTCTGTCTTTAATCTTATCGCCGCGACACGAACAACTAAATGGATCCTGTGTCCGATAACTGTAACCAAAAAATGCGTGCAAACAGAAAACTAAGAAAATCATTTGACAAAAACGCACAATGCACATGTAAATTCAACATAACTACAGTCAATTCTAAATGATTATCAATTGAGTCGAATGGCAAATACTGTAGAGTGCGATATTAAAATATTTTGTTTTTCAGTATTACATATGACTGCGTAATATCAATAAAAACTTTTCGCATGTTGAAGTAAAAAATGCATACGATTTAGTCTAAAAGAAAATATGTTCGAACAACAACAACGTATTATATTATTTAGAACTTCCGGATTGATCTCTCTTAAGCAACACCGACTCAGATAAAATGAGTTGCTCAGACCGATAAAATATGTAAATCCATAAATTCGTATTTCATTTAATCAAAAGCTTATTAGTTTGAAGTTTCTAAGCACACAGGTTTTCTGATTTTGGCTATAGTAGCTTTTTCAGGAAAACCCAAAGTATAAACGGCAAGAGATGAATTTTAGTGCATCTTTTTCAGTTCGCTTTTAAATATATTAATTATTATTATAGATTCCCTCTTTAAGGAGGATCCGCACTTTTCAGCCGTCAGTCGCAGTAACATTCATTTTCCAAACAAATTGACAGATTGTCAGTCAATCAATTAACTAACAATCTGTCAACTTGTATAGAAAATGACTATGACTGTGACTATGATGACTGAAAAGTGTGGATCAACCTTAATACCGAAGCTTATTTATCGATTATTATTACTTATTTATACTATTTTATTTATTCTACCATTTTCTTACTGTTTATTTGATTTATTGTTATTTATATGCTAGAAATAAGAAAGGCGTTATAATTTTAAATATTTTTTTTTTTTGTTACAGGTAACGTATCTTCTCACAGAAAAAGAATGCAGACGTAAGTTTATGAATAGGATTTAAGCTGCTCTATTTAATTATTCTGGTAAACTCTTTTACATTAAAGCTATTAGGCTCATCCTACTAGCACCCACGACCCACCCACCAAGAGGAAAATAATGCAATTGCACTTATCATTGACCCCAAACATAATCGAGGCATGAAAGATTTCAAACTTTTTAACGCCATAGAAAATGCAAAAATAATACGTAAAACAATACCAAGAAAACATTTGTTGTACCTTAATTGATTTACTTACAAAGATTCTTAATGTCAAATGAAGGGAAAAATAAAAACAGAAAGCATTGAAATTGTACGCCCATATCGCTATGTTTTTTCTTCGTTTGTCTTTCTTGTCTGCTTCGACCTGGTTTTGCATTGCCTTCATGTCCTTTCATTGCTTAACAAAAACAGGTGACATTCGATGAACTTAGGGATGACTTTGGTCTTGTCTGATAATGAAAGTTTGTCTGAAAGAGAAAATTGAATCTACTAAGGTTGGATTTTACGAGTTGCCTTTGAAAGACGAATGGACACACAGGACATGCACAATAGAACAAAAAAAAAAGAAATAACAAGAGCACAGACGACGCAAAAATAAGATAAAGAAAAGAATTGAGAACTTCAGATACGAATTAAATTTTCACTGAATTGACTGGAGAGAATTGAGGTCAATGACTGTGATGACCGAGCAATTTAAAAAATAAATTTGTATTGCCTTCATTTAACAAATCAGTATCAAGTGGGTGAAAAAATTCATGTTTAAATTTTCGCAACGCGTCGTCTCCACCTCATTGACCAGCATTTTGTAATTTTTTTTAATGAAAATGTATTCGAACGATTTTTTATTAAGATACGACAAAATTAAGGATGTGTGCTACAATGGAGAACATTTTCAAATATTATTGAAAAAAAAAAAATATTCAACGAATCAACAAGTTATTTTGCAAACATTTATTTATGAATATTGTCATAGCCACAAAACAGAAAAGTGTGTATGTATTTGAAAATGGAAAACACAATTCGAAATTGTGATTTACAATACAACATACGAAAGTTGTTTTATCAACTTTTATCACACAATTCGAAATATTCATCAACTGTAAATTCCAATGATTTTTGTCGCACTGCGAATAAATGGAAAGTGTAATATTCATTAGGCACACATATGTCCAACAGGAGACGGAATTTACGGACTATTTTGTATACAATTCAAACAATGTATAGAATGTAGACACGTAATGGCATATCCAGTATGTACTACAGTAGAGTTCTGATACTCTGAAATGGTCAGGACCGAACCCTTTCCGGATTATCGAACACAAAAATATGTCTGAATTTTCGAATGGCATCCTTCTTCTTCTTCTTTATGGCACGATAGCCCGACGTCGGGCCTTGGCCGACTGGATTGAAAACCTAGAATTGTCGCGGTCACGCGACCTTGTCCTCCAATTCCGAAAGCCTATAGCATCTGGTGGGCGTCCTCACATACAGAATGCTCCCATTGGGCTCTCGGTCGTCCACGCAATCTGGCTCCGTCCACTCGTTGCGCGTTCATCACCTTATAACATCCTGGTGGGCAGAATTTATATATATATACCATTTCTCGGTCAAGTTCATTACTTTGGAACATCAAGTTCGTCTTTATGGAACATCAAAATCGTAACGCTGGAATATCAAATTCGTATCTTTGGAACATCAATATCGTTAGTTTGGAGCATCAAATTTGTAATAGTGGAAAATCAAATTTATAATTGTGGTAACATGGAACATCAAATTGGCAACTGAGTAAAACTAAATACATATTTAAATACTAAACTGGTTAAATAAAAAAAAACGAGACCGAGTTCTAATCGTGCGAATAGCACGATGAGTGTATACCCTATACCCATGTACAGACCTAGAAGGCACGCAAAACCCAAAATATTCAATTTCATATTTTTTTGTGGGGGAGGGAGGGGTAGATGGGTCGGACCTGACACAACTTTATCACCTTGTCAAGGCATCCAACGGCTACCATTTGATAATAATTTGAAGTTTTTCGTGACATTCTATCAGAAGATATGGCTGAATATAACTTTGTAGGGGAAGTACGGGTAGGGGTAGTCGGACCTACTCCACTTTCCATCAACTCAAAGTATATGTCAGAATGAGACATTGATCAAAATTTCAAGTCGATAGCGATATTCTACCGAAAGTTATGGCCGAATTAAAATATCAAGGAGGGGTAGTTCGTATGGGAGGTAGGGGAACCCGTGGTCCGATTTGGCCCATTTTCAATACCGTCCAAGATTTTAACAAAAGAAACATTTGATTAGAATTTCAAACCGCTAGCTTCATTATTTCGGGAGTTATCGTGCTAACAGACAGACACACGGACAGACAGACATGGCTTATTCGATTCAGGGACCGACCCTGATCATTTATATATATACTTTGCCATACCTCCGGTGGCTCCTTTGAGGTGTTACATAATATCGGCGTAACAAAAACAATATACCCTATACCATCTTATGCACGATAACGGTAAGACATACATTTTATTTTCCATAGTTTCGAATTTGATGGTCTAAATTTACGAAATTGATGTTCCAAAGTTATGAGCTTGACCGAGAAATGGTATTATATAACAAAATCATTACGAAATTAACATTTTAACTACTATAATTTCGTTTACGAAAAATTTGTTTTTTTTTTTTAAATTTCATGGATTAGTACTGTTGAAGAATTTTATAAAATTTCAAATTTTTTTTGAAAATTAAAATAATACTTCGCATTTATTCAAATTTGGCTTATTAAAATTCCAGATTTACAAGGTTCGGATTATCGTGGTTTTACTGTATTACATCCTATATGCAGTCTTTATATGCTAACAAATTCCCAAATGGTGAAGAGCGGCGACCAAAAAATATGCAACAAGAAAATAAAAATGTTAACAACAATAAACAAATTTCCATCAATTTGAAAGTTAATGGAATGATAAATCATTTAATAAATTTAAACTAGCGTAATTGCTACTTGATTGTTCGCTCTTTTTTCTAAAGGCTTTTGCCCAAAACCTCGCTTATTTTGGAACTCTTGGAAAAAAAACGGTGGACATGCGGAATGTACCCATACTCGTATGTTTAACAGTAACGACCGGGCAACTGCATTTGTTTTTTGTGCCGTGAGATTAAGCAACAGGTAATTAATTGATGGTGTGTTTACTGCTGGTGTTTATTGGATAAAGATATTGTAGTTGTTAGTTAATTGGACGTTTAACGAGACGATTGGAAATAGGATTTAATGGTTAAATTTATTAAATTGGTTGAGGACAGTGACAATGAATGAGAGAACAGGATTTGTGAATTAAAGAGTTTAACGTAAAATACAGCGCACTTCATTTATGCAGTTAATTTCTATTGCACACAGCAAAATATCTAAATAATTGCTTCATAATTTATACGGGGGTATAGGGTGGGAAAAATGAAGCGCAATTACCTTTCTCGTGTACCAAAACAAGGTAAACATAAACTTCCCAGCTGATGCTGTGACCTTTACTTTAACTCCATCATCTTTCTTCATCAATTCCATAGATGCGTGTTTACTCTCAGGCGTATAGTGGATCACCCATATCTCATCCAGTGGAAAATCCTCAAAGGGAGGGTACGCGTTTGGGGATCAACTTGACACGTGAAGTACGGTGAGGGTAGTATGAGATTTAGCTGAGCTACGAGTGTCAAGTAAACTAGATGTTTCGAAAGAAAGTCAAGATAATAAACACGTTCACATGTGTACACAGCGTTCCTCCCCGTTCAGGTCTATGAGTCACATATGACTCATCAAACAAATGAAGCACCAGACATTTCTTGAAGACAAAGGCGTGGTGGTAATGTCGACGAAAAAGAGTCAGACAGTTTATGTGCTTAAGGTTTACTGCAGGAGGTTACTGTTTATTCATCGAAATCAAAAAGCTAGTTTTGTATCTTACTGAGAGTAGTTCTGAAACCGTCCCAACTAGGTTTTGGTATCGACTCAACTAAGGTGACCAGATGCCTGAATCACCAATGCTATACACACACTACCTACAAACACAAATCAACAGTGAAATTAATTTTGAAGAATTGTGGCGATCCCAAGAACTATCTATGATAGGTTTTACGTCTTCCCCGATATTTTAGTGCTTATTTCTTCTAGTTTTTCTTTATTTTTGCCTAAGTTCTTAAGGCCCAATTTTTAAATTCAAATTCTCATTATTTCGACTGCGGCATGTGTAAGAGAGTTCAATGGAAATTTAAAAAAAAGTGCAAGTAATTTTACTAAAAAACGAAAAAAAAACATTGTTTGTTACGCCTTATTTTTCTTCCAATACTTCATGTTCATCTACCTGTTATCGTTTATATCGGATTGAGGCTTCTTGCTGCGACTATTGCTTCAGGACCAAATATCAGTGAGACGGGCGTGGGCGCCACACGTTTCAATGCGTCCCTGTCTTGTCGGTCCCGAAACATCAAGAGGACCGACGATTCGCAAAACCTCAATCCGACACTTCTCCGTTCACCATACATTAAACCGCTGACAAACAAGCAACACCTCGCGGGGGTCACGGAGTATCACCCACCCACCATACTTCACACTTAACATTAAACAATCAATTATTATCAACCTTGCTCGGCCTCGCACCTGCCACTATGCGGTCACTTGGAAAGTCCTTGTCACGGACTTGGCAATCTCGACACTCACCCTTGCCACTGACTTTAAAACATACCACTCGCCCTTGCCACGGAAACGAAAACAGACCACTCGTTCTTGTCACGAACTCGATAACTGTACTGACCACTGTACCTGACCACGCGGCAACTGTATTTTCGTCTCTGCCACTGGCTCGATCAACTACCGGCAACCATTATAACTAAGTACTTGAACTACTCGAAGTGGGCTCGTTGTCGCTACGATAGCATTATTGTGGAGGTGTGTGTCTTTGCTAATGTGATATTGAACAACTCGACGATATTCCATGTTCAATGGCAAAGGTGTCCATACATTGCTGACTCAAGACTCAAAGAAACATCAGACGAGATATATATTTTGCTATTATTTTAAATACATCATTCATCATCAAAGTGTCACGATAGCCCGACGTCGGGCGTTGACCGCCTGAACTCTATTTTTAATGAAAATTATTATTAGTTTACAGATTGAATAAATAATTCATCAAAATTTAACAGTCAATATAACGGCTTTGTGATAAAGTTTGAAGAATACTTAGGACACCCGAAGCGGCAAGCTCGAAGCTCACACGTATTAACGTACAAAAGTAAACTCAAAACTTTTGGAGGTAAATAAAGGACGCATTTGCGTTGCGCGAATTTTCTGAACATCTTCATCTTGAAATCTTCATCATTTCACGAAAATAAGCTAGGAAAAGCTGTTATGCGTTCCTCATGTACTATCAATATATAAAAATGGACGTGTATTTGTGTCTGTTGCCAGTAAACTTCTAAACCACTGGACCGATTTGGATGATTCTTTTTTTGTTTTATCCGTCTTACATTGGAGAAGGTTTATGGACCAAATTTTTTTTTTTAAATATCAAAGGAAGTGGTGGTAAATATCGAAATTCCATTTTGTGTGAAAGTAAGTGTTAAACCTACTCGATTCATACGCTTTAAATTTTTATACGTGTACTAAATGAAATCGAACTGGCTTAAGGATATGATAGAAATATGATGATATGACGTAGTGTAATGGAGCCATAATTATCCAGAGAAGTTTTAACTGTTTTAGAGGTGGGTACATCAACTGTTAAATACATAAACAACACTGCTTAACACTATTGAGCAACTCTGTCGAAAATTTGTAGTAGGGTAGGCTACCATGGAACACTTGATAACGTCACTTCCAGTATAGGAAAAACTCTTAGGATTATCCTGACGATAAACTGCTTCGTTTTATTCAGAAGATAGGACACATAACGGATTTTTGTTTGTTTGATTAATCCATCTTACGCTGAAGAAGGTTTACAGACCGAGAAAATTTTGAAAGCCTCAAAGGAAGTGACGGTAAATTCTATTTTGTATGTATGGAATATTTAGTTGTCATTGGGTCAAATACAGTGTAACTTAGATAAATGTGACAACGTTTTTGCGAACATCTATCCTGGATGTTGGTCACAGCAATTTCATAATCAGCTACTACTTCGGAAATCCGTTGATACGAGTATATCCGCAATTTTTTAGCGAAGCGACACGGTTGAGGTGTTGCCGAACTCACGACAAAATTACCTAAGAGACCCTCTTCCCGATTCCCCTCTTACGTCGATCCCAATAAATTCAAAATCGCTCATAAAGTTAAATTAGTGTAAAGTTGTGAGCCAAGCGAACAACGCGAGCGCAGCGAGCACTAGTTTTTTATAAAGGCTGGCTGGAGAGGCAAAATGCGAAAAGCCTAGGAGCGAGGTAAATCTATAACAAAATGGTAAGCGTTTCCATTTTAGAGACGTTTTCGGTAATTTCCTTTATTTTTGTGAGTGATATTTCTGTTAATACACCCCTGGTCTCATCTGCGAATATTTGGCGCAACAAATTCTCTCCTTCTTCTTCAAACCGATGCAGGAGACGCGTACAAAGTTCGAAGCGCGTGCATTTCTTCTTCTTAAAATTCAGAAGTTTTGGTACAGAGTTTCAATGACGCTCACATTTTCATCGGTGAAACTGGTCCCAGGGCGCCGTGGATGTGGCAAGTTCACGAACACTTCTCGGCCGTTTTGCAAGGCGGAACACCATTCATCCACTTGCTTCGCAGAGAGACACTCATTCTCAAACTGTACGAGCAATGTTTTTTTAATTTTCCGCTGATTTTACACTATCTTTGATCGAAAAAAGGGATAATGATGAGTTGCGCAGACACTATGGTATACTTCCTTTTCACACATGACTAATATACATAACTGACGCAACAGTGCGGCTTTGGATCAAGGCCGCAGATGTGTTTTAGTGACTTCCGATTTCGAAGGTCTTTACTGGATTTTTGTAGAGGTGTTGAGATCAACACCACGCTCCGCGGAGTTTTTATACCAATAAATGAGAACTCCCTTAACATCTAAGTGAGATTATAGTACGTCATATGGAGCGTGAGCTCCGAAAGCATGACACTGTGCTTCGAAGGTGAGCACAGAACTCATAGCTATGATTACACTTAGAAGTAAGTAAATGCGGTTCCAGCTGGTCTCCCCATTTTACGTCAGACCATTACCTAGTGCAGACTCTTTTTCGACACTTAATGTTCCGAGTTATATTTCAACCGCCCTCGTACACGGAGAGAAAAAAATAGTGAAATTTTACAAAATCGGTAGAAAATTTTATAGAAATGCAATGAATTTCCCCCATCGCATTTGTAGTAAAATTAACAGCTCGCGTTGTGAAAAATAGTATTACATTGTGATAAAGTGAACTATTAATCATTGTACAATTTCACTGCAACTGTAGTAATAACTCACCGTAGACAATAAATTAATCTGTCAATAAGAATTTCACTCACACTAAATAAATTTTAAAATAAATTTTAAATAAATATTCCAGTGCATTTTACTGCAATGCATTTTTTTAACCGTAGTAAATAAAAACACCTAAATTATATGTAACGGAACCCATTTATTTCGAATTATTTTTTACAAACATGTAAAATAAGATTTATTCAAAGTATCCGTGTTCTGAGTGGGAGTTATTTCCTAACGAGAAAAACAAAAATAAAAAATCAATATATTGCAGTCACTATGAGAAAAAATATAAAATTCGGAATAAATAACCTCTCGAAATTCTCTTTTGTAATATTATTGATATCCTTTACCTACCTTTCATATTATTATTATTATTATATATTATTTAATGAATCCGGGATATCGCATTCATTAAACAATTTGCACACCGAAACTGCGAATTTGCAAAGACAAACAATAACGTTTTTCATTGCTACGCTTCTCCCTGTAATAATATAATAATTGTAGTCGTAAAAAATATAAAAAAGACGATATATTATAAATTAACTTACCACCAAGGATTAAAAGAAAATCCTACAATCCAAATTTCACGACAGCACCAACACGAACTATCATAAAAAATATTCTAATTACATTTACATTATGTTTTCACAAAATTTGTAGAAAACTAGATTTCGGTTGAAAATCCATTTACAATTAAATTTCACCGAAATAGAGTGAGTAACTTTTTTCATTGCAGTGTAGGTAATGAAAGTTGAATTAGCTTTTGACATGTCAAATTCACAACATTTTGTAGTAAACCGATAAGATCTTATTGATTATGTAATGAATAATTATTATTAAATTTTTAGTGAATTTTATTACTCATTTTAATGAAATTTACTACATAAATATTTCTCCGTGTGGAGAAAACCATGGCAATTTGGTTGTTGATTCACTATTTTCCAGACATTGTCATCAGACAAAAAAACTTCTCGAACCTCAATATCCTAAAAGTGCCTGTTAAGTCGTACATATAGCATCACAATAAGAAATCTACAACATCGTCAACCCCCACACACGAATTCACACAGCAATCTAAATCTCTTAATCCACCTAGATTAATGAGAAGATGAGAAACTACAAAGATGTCTGAAATCTTTGCGAGTCATCGTCATCAACAACCTCACCATTATCCTAAAGTAGAAACCGCGTTGTCGTCCTGACGTCCGTCGCGTCGTAGTTAACAACATCCCTCCAAAAGCAATAAAAATCTTTTTAGGAATTCTTCGTTGTCTCGGTTTTATCATCAACTTTCCACCGTGGCAGAGCCATCCTTCCTGCCCCCGAGACACATGCACAACACAAGAACGCTATACGTTCAGGTCTCTTTTGTCCTTACCCGTGACATCTTTAGATTCGAGCTTGTTCGTCATCGTCCACAAAGACGTATAGCAGGACAAATGTTTACCTTTGCGAATTTCAAGTTTGTCAACTTTTTCTTTATTCTGACGCCACTGGTCCGCGTCGCGTCTTCCTTACTCTCATTGCTTGCTCACGTTCGCAAGCGTTAGCGAAAAATACATAAAACTATCAGTCAGCGAAAACTTTTCTGCTCAGCACCGGAGAGGAAATAAGGACAAACAAAAAGTCAGTGCCGCGCCTTACTTAGTGCCTAGTTGCAGGTGATAGTTATCGCGTTGGCCGAAAACGAAAAATTGTCTTTTGTTTGTGTTTGTGGGGGAATGAAAAGTTATCTGAAGTTCGGTGGACTGATTTCTTCTCTCATACCGGGAGTTTCTATTCGAAAATTTCTGTTGTTGTGCTTTTCCGATACTATGACCTCCGGTCGAAAAAAAAGAACAGGCATTGTCCATGTCGTCCTGGCATGTTTGTACTACGTACGTCTGACCTGCACAAAAGAAACATAACGCTGGAAATTTCACAAAGTTTCAACTTTAAAGTTAAACGTAAACTTTTCACTCGGTCTCGAAAATTTCGTGACAACACTTTTATACTTTTCAGTTGCCATTTCATGGTGGTGTTTTTTTTTCGGGATTTCTTGTGACGTACTTTCGGATGACGGGCTTTTTCCATACACACAGTAAGAGCAAGGGTTTGAACTGCGCCAGAAAGAATTGTATGATTTGCAGAAGAGCATTGAAATCACAAGCAATGTGTACAAGATGCAAAAGGAATTGTACTTCTTCGGGAATATTATGCACTTTTTTGGGCGACTTGCAAACTCGTTGATTTTGCTTGCTTGCTCGTTGAAAGTTTTCGAGTGCATAGTAGTTGCGAGAAGACAAAAAAAAAACAGATTGAGAAACAGCTTTTCGTGAATGACGAATAGCATTTGGGGATTTTTGTAAGCAAACAATTGTTGAGAATTTGTTGAAATCTGAAAATCTTGAGTGTCCTAGTTGACATGTTCTATCAATCAACAAGTCAGCGTATCTTAAGATTTTATTCAGGCATTATTGTGGAGTTTCTCCTTCCTATTTTTTTCTTTAAACCGTTGAATAGGATCGTTTCGAAAAAAATGATTTGTGGTAGCTTTTCGTTAAATTTGACCAAAATAAATATTTTTACTTGCATAAATCCTTAAAATGGCTTGTTATTGTATTAAATACTCATGCTGCTACGATACATCATCGACCGTATGTTTTCTGCTACAAAGCCTAAAACTGGGTGGTCTAAAACATTTTTTCGCTATTGGTTCAAGGAAATAAATTATGAAGACCAACTTTTATACGAATATAATTCATTTTTTTATGAAATCCTAAAATAGCAAAAATGTAATTAAAATTTAAACAAGAAGTATTGATTTCCAACACTCAACGATTTGTATTATTATTTTTTGTATTTTACAGTTCTGCACAGTAAAAACAAGTTTCAACTTTTAATTTTAATGCTATCAATAAACGCTCACCATTTTCGTCACCTGAGACAGAGACACATTATATCAACTTGTAATATATGCATCCATGACCTAAGTTGCTCAAATTTGCTCGTAAATCTTCAGAAGAATAGAAGATTTTCATACTACAAACCAGCCATATTATATTTCAATTGACCTTCAGACGTGGATATGTTGATTATATAATACTTTGTCAAAAGAATGGATTTTTTTAGAAAAGCTATTAAATCTAGAAATACCAAATTTATTTCGTTAGATAGTTTCAGATCAGTAGCTTTAGAGTATTAGCATTTGCAACTAGTGAGTCTGCATTGAGTTCTGCGGTTTCAGCTTTGCAATCAACCAAAAATGTCTTTACTTTCTCAAGATGCTTTAAAAATGTTCATGCCCTTCAATTTGTGCAGTCTAGTTGTGCTGGGAACGATAGGAATAGAGTACAAATAATATACAATTTGAAACCTGCTAATAATGCTCTAAAGGTGTTTAGCGCTAACAATATTCCACAAGCAACGCCAATACAGACCCCGGTACTACCGATTTTGAAAATCTCGAATTTCAATAATTAATAAAATTCAATAATTTTCATAAAATATTGATTTTTTTAGTGTATTAATTCGCGCTCTATGGCGTCGCCACTCTGTGATATAGAGATGCATAGAGAAAGGAGTTTCGATGCACAGCATGACCCTTCGTTTATTTTTCAGAAGAAGATAAGAATTTTTCCTTTCATAGAATAATTATTTTTGAAATTCTCTGGAGGCTTAGCTATGGGGTAGAGAGTGACAATAAATTACGCATTAGACAATTTTTTTTAGAAATAGTATAAACACTAAAAAGATGCAAATATTACAATAAAAAATCCTACGATGGAAAATTAGTATCCTTTTTTCGTAGTTTCTTTTTTTTTAGTTGAAAAATCATTTCTGTGGCTTTTGGGCCGCTTAATCTTGTGGGCCGCCCACCGCCCGGTGTCACATGTACCACGATGGACTCTAAAGCTCCATAGGAAATAAAATTTACCCATACGTATTTTTTTAGGTCTAACGTCCCATTGATCTCTATTACTTTAATATTTTTGACATGCTTCAAAACTTAAAATTAATAATAATTCCTTTATTTGGTAGTGAAGTCTCTTCGCATGTACCCTCCGACACTTATGGCGAAAATTGCAATAGTTGTCTCAGTCATCCAGCAATACGAAAAAACTGATTTCCAATGAAGCCTTTACTAAAATTTCTGATAGCTAACTTTCGACCCGTCCCGAAACATAATCGTGGCTACGTCCCTGTTTTATGCGAGTTTTTTTTTAGAAAATCAAAGAAAAGCAGAAATCGCAGGTAAGTTAGATGGAATCAGGATTTAGAACCAAAACACGTACATGGGGCATTTGTCGTTAAAAGGTGATAACGGCCATTTCTTGATTGTCCTTTCTTAAAGTGGGCCTTAGCATTTTTGGCAACTTTTCAAAAATTATTTTTCGGGCAGCAATTTAAATCAACGAAGACATTTTAGAGAACATCGATGGGGGTGACGATTTTTTCTTCATAGTTTCGTTTGGAGTAGTCAGGAGGTAAACATAGGTACTAAAAAGTACCCGGACCTGGGAGTTGCGCTAACGTGAAATAGGTGATTTTTTTGGAGTTGCCGGATTCATCTCGAAAACGGCAAATTAGAGAAAAAATTAGTAAGAAAGAGTTAAAGCTCGCTACATTTCCTATAAATTTGTGTGTAAATACAAATGTGAAATTCATAACAGTTCCTCTGATATAGCTTTATAAAAGCCGAAAATGTTTTTTTTTTGCGCTGGTGTCTCCCGTCATCGTCTTTCAAAAAACTTTTGCAGGGCCAAGTTTCAGAGTATTTAATTTCATTTAATTTGATATAATATGTGTTGCCTTGTCTCCTATTATTCGTTTAAGTTTAGCAGTTTCAATGTTGTAATATTCTTTTTACATAAGTATGAAACAAAACTTTGTAGAGAGCTGCGAGTGGGGTGACGATTTTTAGTTTCACAGTTATGTAAGAGGTAGTTAGGAGATAAACATATACTGAAAGTATCCGAAACTGCGAGGTGAACTAACGAGGGGAAGGGGGTTTAAAGGAGAGATGGAGGAGCATTTTTGTAGGGCTTTATATCGGAAACGAAATTTCAAGGCAATAATCATGAGATTGAAAAAAAAACTTTTGACTTGCATTACATTTTGAGATTATGTATTCCAAAAAACAAAATCATTTCCGAGAAATGAATATAAACATTTAATTAGTGAGCAACACCATGTAAATGGTTTTTCATGTTATAGCATTTCCAGGTCAAGTAAATAACTCTCAGAAGCAAATAGATAAATTTCCGAATCAACAAACTATACCTTTCGGAATCAATGAAAAACGTTTCCGGATCTACAAAATAAATTTACGGATCAAAAAAATTGATTTCCGGGCGAATTAAATTAACTTCTAAACGAAAAAAATAAATAACAAAAAAGAACAATAAATTTTCAAATTAAAAAAATTAATGTTCAAATCAGAAAAATAAATGTACAATTAAAAAAATAACTTTACAAATTAGATAAATGAATTTACAAATCAAGTAAATAATTTTACAAATCGAATAAATATAATCACATGGCAAAAAAATTAATCAAATAAATAAATTTCCAAATCATGTTAATAATATTCTCGTAATAAGTAAAGTAGTCTGGCTGGTCTAGCGGTTAGTGCGCGCACCTTCGGCACACAGGGTCATGAGTTCGAATCTCACCGTGTTCCATGGTGTTTTTCGAACTCACGAGCTTGTGACGGACTATGATCTATATGGGGATAAATAACACTGCTGAGCGTGATGCTGATCTCATTACCTCATCAAAAAGCAGATAAGATCTTGGAAATAGGATGTCACTAACACATCCTGCGGCCTTAGTCCAATGTTGGATTGTCGCGCCTGTTATTTATTTTTATAAAGAAAATAAAATTATACTAAATTAATGTACGCTATAGATATTAATATGAGTTATTATAGAGTTTTAGCATGTCGTACCACTTACGTCAAGGTCTATGAGATTCTAAAGGAAAAAAATCGCTTGTGTAGCGTAAACAAAACAGTATACCTACCACAATTTTTCTTGTCCCAAGTAGGCGTAAGTTTTTTTTTGAAGTACGTTGAACAGTGGATACTGTCGGGTCGTGTCGCGATTAAAGTTGAAATTTTTCGATTCCTTTTGATGGCATAATTGCTATGATAAGTAACAAGAACATTTTTTCTTATTCTCCAATGCTAGTCCCTAATATTACGGCAATTCAGATCCCTGTGCCGCGAAGCTGTTTTTGGTCTATGTCCTGCTTGGGGTGCAGACCTTCCCGCATTTTTTCCGTGATAATTTATTCCCCTGAATTGCCATACCCTCTCCTCCTCCTCCTCGTATTCGTCGCATATTTTTTAAGAAACGGATTTTAATTGACTCCATCTCTGACAAAAAAATCTCTTGTAAAAAAAATTAAACACTTCTGATTTGGGGCGTTTATTCAAATTAAATCGAGACATAATAATTTTAAAATTTAAGTACCGACACTGGGTCTCACAGAATCTAAGACACTGTCAATGTTACTGAACCTCCATCATTCTGAGTTCACCTCTAGCGTCGATTGTAGAAAGTAGTACTTGTGTGACTTGATTTTTGGGGAAATATGGTAGTTTGGAGATGCAAATAACGTCTAAGAAAACAATTTGTATCACCCTATGTCAAAAGTGTGTAATAAAATCCTTATTTTATTTATAATCATTTTGAATTAACAAAATCTCATTCAGATTGAAATAATTAATTAATTATTTTTCAATGCGCAACGAAATTAATAGAGAGTTTTACACTGACGTATAAAAACCCGAATACGTAATTCCCGATTTCCAAAGAAAAATTCCCGTGCGAATCGTACGTACAACTTTTACGAGATTTTTCAAGTAATTTTACAACAGCTAAAAATCGCGACCCGACAATTTGGACTGTTTAAAGACGTCAATATGTCCATGCCTCCATAGGACATGCTAAATTATGACATACTGTTTTGTATGTGGTAAGCAAGCGAATTTTTATATGGAATGTCAAATTATGTCGTATTATTTTCAACGACTCTCTAATATGAAAACACATTATTTATTTTTAAATCCCTTCCTTCATACGAAACAATGTTTATTTGATTTGTAAAATATGTTTTTGATGAAAAAAATCATTTTTTTGATTTGTAAATTTATTTTTCTGTTTTGGACAATTTTCTATTTGAATTATACGTTTATTGTTCTGATTTGGATATTTATTTATTTGATTTGGAAATTTGTTTTTATGATTTGTTTATTTTTTTTTTCATTTAGGAATTAATTTTTTCGGTTCAGATGTTTATCTATTTGATCTGAAAACGTGTTTTGTTCATTCGGGATTTTTTTTTAATCCGAAATCGATTTTTTTTTGTTCCGGAAATGAATTGGTTTGATCCGGAAACGTATTTCCTTGATTCGGAAATTTATTTTTTTCTTCGGGACATACATACATATGTATATCTATTTGACTCGGAATGTTATTTACTTGACCTGCTAAATGCTATATGTATATGCATGCTATATGTATATGACCCAAAATAGAATTAAAATATTTACAAATAAGAAATATCAAATGGGTTTTGATTGTGCAACTTTTTCCATGTAGGGATGTAGTCCTATCCCATCATCATCAAACCAATGCATTGCATATGAGTTCCACACATATAGGAACATACATACATGCAATATTCGTTACCATAAAATACGTGACAAGCTGATGTCCTTCGTTGGCGGTTAGTATAATTACGTTTATTTTCAACGGTTTCCAAAATTGTCGGGAAAAAACACTGTCAGTATTGTGGGCCGCACTTTTATTCGAAATACATTTTATATGGTTGAAAATTTTATTTGAAATTTATTGGGTGGTCGGTCAGTCGACCGTCATCGTCGTCATGAATAGAATAAATCATCTCAACAACGTGTGTGTGATGTGAACACACACATAATCCAATTTTATATTAATGACCGCAGGCAATTCAATTATTGATTTTGAATATGCATAAATATTGTATGATGTTTTTTTTAAATAGACATTTTTCGCAGTACTATTGACATGTGCACTCCTCAACTTTTGAATTTATGATCAAAAATGCGTATGCATATTTGATTTGGCATATTGTCAAATATTACGGTTTTGTGGTACCATCATCATGATTTCGAAACTACAGTCTTGACCCGGTAATCCGGATCACCTTTAATCCGGATATTACGGACCGGACCACTAAATGCTTCCACTATGTATTCTATAGTTCGGATTGCGGCAGAAATTTCGACTCTATAATCCGGATATTTGAGAGTTTCAGTGTGTAATGGCAGATTTGGTATTGTACCTACTTACAAGACGTTTTGGAAAACGAGACCGAGGCTAATTTCGGGCGCGGCCGAGATTTGGATACCCTTCGCTCTCCCCGCGCTAAAAGTTTTTTCCGGGCGTACCTATGACTTAAACACCTTCCTTTTCCGTTCTTTCGTGGCGCCAAAAAAACAATATTAGCATGACGTTTTCTTACAATAATTGAACAGGTTAACAAAATTCTCTTAAGAACTTTATTGAGGCAGCGGGGGACATGACCTCTTAGTAAAATTCCACTTGTTTTTACATTTTTTCTTGTTTTGATAAAGACACATTAATAAAAGGTTTGGTGAAATTAGTGTGGCAAAAATGTTTCTTAGAAGAACGAACATAGGGGGGGGGGGGGAGTTATTACGGCAGCCCCATGACCCCATGGAACCTTTCCATTAATATTTACGTTTGTGTTTTGCCTTCAATAGAAATAAATTTGTATGAAGTCTGGTTGAAATTGGTGAACAAATAAAAAAGTTTTTCTATGAAGAACCTAATTGGGGGGGAAGGTGTATGGCAGCTCCATGACCCCATGGTTCGATATCGATTTCATTTATTTTTGCATATGTTTTGTGACATCAATAGAAATACATTTTCATGAGGTTTGGTGTAAATGTGCGTCCAAATAAAAAAGTTTTTCTTTAAAAAAACAAATTTGAGGGTTGGGGTTTGTATGGCAGCCCCATGACCCCATTATTGGATTCCATTTATTCTTATACCCTTCGCTAGTAGAGTCAACGAGGGGTATACTAACTTTGTCATGAAGTTTGTAACGCATTGGAGGAAGCATCTCCGACCATATAATAAGTATACATATATGATCAGCATAACATGGGGGGTCGATTGGGCGATGTCCGTCTGTTGCTACGCGTTTTACTCGGCCAATTTAAAAGCTTTGAAGCTGAAATATTGCACGAATGCTTCTTTTTGCTGCAGGCAGTTTTTATGTTTGAATCGGTAAAATCGGACCATGGGGTCATGGCGCTGCCATACAAACCTAACCCCCCAAATTAGGTTCTTCTAAGAATTTTTTTTTTATTTCGGCACCGATTTCACCGAAAAAACTTTTAGCCGGGAGGAGAGCGAAGGGTATCCAAATTAGCCTCGGTCTCGTTTCATATGTTTTAGGGGATTATTAGAAATATATTTTCATGAAGTTTGATTGATATCGGTGCCCAAATAAAAAAGTTTTTCTTAGAAGAACCTAATTTGGGGGGTTAGGTTTGTAGGGCAGCCCCATGATCCCATTATTTTCACATATTTTTTGTATCATTCATAGGGATGCTTTAATGCGAAGTTTTGCTAAGATTGGTTCATAAATAAAAAAGTTTTACTTAGAAGAACTTAAATTGGTTTGTATGGCTGTCATGGGGCTGACCCAGTGATCCAAATTGGGTGAATCAAACATACAAACAGCTTGCAACAATAAGAAGCACGTGTGCAAAATTTGAGCTTGCTAGCTTCAATACTCGCCGAGTAAAACGCGTCGCAACAGACAGACAGACGGACATGCTCCAATCGACTCCCCAAGTCATGCTGATCATATGTATACTTCTTATATGGTCGGAGATGCTTCCTTCAATGCGTTACAAACTTCATGACAAAGTTAATATACCCTTTCACTCTATGAGCAAAGGGTATAATGATATGATGCTGATTAATTTCAAAGACAAAATACATATATGTATACATTTATCGACGTTCGTTCCTATTTTTTATTGATTTGGACTGTTTTTCCTCCGAAAAAAAAATTATTGTGCTAATCGGGATGTTCCCTTGGTCTGGATTACCCCTTGCAATAATTGATCCGGATTATCGAGTCAAGACTGTAATGCATATTTTGTCCATGTCTGTAAATATAGGTCATCGGATATTAGTACCTACATAAATTTTATATCATCTGAAATTTAATTTGTCGGTCCAACGTACATACTTGTACCTTAGAAAAAGCATAGTAACCGATGCCATGCGTTAGTCCAGAGTGGCCATCAGAAAATAAAAATGGCACCGTTTTCACACTATTGCAGTTCATAGTATACGTGAAAATTTTATTCAAACGTCAATTTTTTGTTTACAATTGAGAATATAAAATCCGCGTAATATTTATTACTCTCTTAAAATGCCAACGTGATATTTAACCCTTCTGTTGGCGTATAGATCCAGATAGACCATTTGTACAATATCTTGATGAAAAATATCGTTCAACAATATTTTCCACCCCTTACCATATATATTTCAAATGAACCGACGGCCACAAATGCGATCAAACGTTCGGCGAAATGTAAGCTATGTCTAAAGAAACGAAAAAAACGGCGCATCATCGTAAGACTTAGTATGTAAACTGTTTCAAGATCCAAAATTAAACCTCTTCAAAAATTAAGATTGATTTCACAGAAAATTCAGCTACACCTTAGGCATATAATAGCTCGTAGGCGACGACAGAAGGGTTAATAATTGCATCGACAATATTCTTACGTTTGAATTATTTCGTGGAGTGTAGTCTAATAAATTTGGAGTCAAACACGTATGGGTTGGTGTGGTGATCACATAGCCATTCTGGACTAACGCATGGCATGGGTTACTATGCTTTTTCTAAGACTTGTACATACAATCCGTCATCATACCATCTTGAAATAAGCCCATTACGATCGATATCCGTCACTGAAATCTCCGCTCCTTTTTTATTTGTGTGGTAAACCTTGAGGAGATCTTATTATATCAATTTGAACTGCTAAAATTGGGAGGCTACAGTCTAGTAATAGGTCCATCTGTCTGCAGATACATTATAAAAGTACATTTATGGCAATCATCAATGTTAAACGTAATTGGTTATATTCTTCATGGTTTATTGTTTTTGGGGAATACGTTGAACGTTGTTATACCTACTTATGTATGTTATGTACATAGTACATACGTATGTCAATATAACGAACAAACAATAATGAATATGACTTATAGGTATGCATGTGAGGTCAGTTCAACCTTTCTTTTTAATATGTGTAGGAAAAAAGTGAAAAATCTGCACAACGAATTTGGTCAATGTCATAGTAGGAGATAATTGTAAATTAACGAATTTCAGCATTGGAATGAACTACACTTTTAATTTATGACATAACAACACCGAGGTCCGTTGACCGCAGTCGATTAAGATGCGAAACCTACACGTGCTAAAATAAGCATCATGTGGAAGTCTTTAAATTAAAGAGTTAGCCCTTCTCATAGCGTTCTAAACATAGAATAAATCATATTCAAAACGAATTTAGTTGTTTTATAAAAATAACTTATCGGTTGGCAATGCCCTCTGTCATGTGTAACTTAATCTGTATTATAGATACATACATAAATATAAAGGATATTTCCTACATACATACATATATGTATGCTTACATAGGAAACGCCTACTTGACAGTTTGGATACAAATATGTAAGATGATTAATCAACCTACACGTTCTTTGCTGATTTCTAAACCGTGCGTATACATACATTACTGGACATTTTACCGAACCTAAATCCTCGATTTGTCACTAACATAACAACACGTGTGTAAATATTCCTTGGATGAATTTTAATTCATTAGAAATAGTCCAGTACAATTGGTTCAAAATAGCCCCAAACCTAAACATCCAAAAATAAAAGAAATTTTTGATGCCAAATTGTTGAATACACTGCCTTATATACGCAGTAAAAAGTTACACAAATTTGCGCCATGGGTTAAGGGGGGAGAGGGTGGCAAAGGGTTGAAAATTCAGTTTCTTGCAAATATCTGGAAAACTATGAGTCTGACCTTAAAATGAGCTGAGGACAAAACAAACTACATAAAATTACCTTTGTAATGATATGTAACACTCTAGACATTTTCTTAGAAAATTATACCCTAGACCCAAAAGTATTATAGTGAATTTACATTTTTCGAGTTTTACATTTCGCACTGTAACTCTTGATAGAATGGACATACTGTCATAAGATCTTGTCCATATATTGATAACAAAATTAATTTGACTCGTACCGAAAATTGGAGTGCACCGACCATTGACGCCCCCCTCAGTCCTCCTAACATTTTTCAAAAAGGCATGTCTGTAGCTTCTTTTTAAGCTGAGCCAGACAGATCAAATTTGGTGGGGTGCCTAGTCTAAGCTCCATTATGCTCCCCACCAAAAATTATTACCATCCGATCAGAACTAAGGGTACCCCCCATACAAAGTGAACGAAAATTCTAACAAATTTTACATTTTTTCACTTCTAAATTCTATCTAAAATGAAAAAATAAAATTTATCTCTTAGAAAGTCATTATGATAGTTAATTGTAGTCTTCTGAATGTATGTTCAAAATTTTGCATCAAAGCGTACACTACAAGTATAAACAAATTGTGTTTGAAAGTCATTGGTACTAGTTCAAAGGCTAGTTTCGCATAATATCGAGTAACGTGTACTAGCAACCATCAAACCCCATTTTTCGTACTTGTAAGGCACGCTCTGCTACAAACTTTTGAATATACATTAAGAAGACTACAATTAACTGTTATAATGAAGTTCTAAGAAATAAATTTTATTTTTTCGTTTTAGATAGAATTTAGAAGTGAAAAAATGTGAATTTTTTTAGAATTTTGGTTGACTTTGTATGGGGAGTACCCTTAGTTTTGATCGGATGGTAACAATTTTTGGTAAAAAGCATAATGGGGCATAGACTAGGCACCTCACCAAATTTTATCTGCCTGACTCAATTTGAAAAGAAGCTAGAGGCATGTCTTTTTGAAAAATGTTAGGAGGAGTGAGGGGGGCGTCAATGGTCGGAGCACTCCAATTTTTGGTACGAGTCAAAAAAATGTTGCTATCAATATATGGACAAGATCTTATGACAGTAGGTCCATTCTATCAAGAGTTTCAGTACGAAACGTAAAACTCAAAAAATGTAAATTCACTATAATACTTTTGGGTTTAGGGTATAATTTTCTGAGAAAATGTCTAGAGTGTTACATATCATTACAAAGGTAATTTTATGTAGTTTCTTTTGTCTTCAGATCATTTTAAGGTCAGACTCATATTTTTCCAGATATTTGCAAGAAACTGAATTTTCACCCCTTTGCCACCCCCTCCCCCCTTAACCCATGGCGCAAATTTGTGTAACTTTTTACTGCGTATATTAGGCAGTGTATTCAACAATTTGGCATCAAAAATTTCTTTTATTTTTGGATGTTTGGGTTTTGAGCTATCTGTCTCTTCTTTTATTACCCTAACTCCTAGTGGAGCAGGGTGCGCTGACGACTACCGTGTGTAATCGTCAACGTTACAAAGACAACTGAATTCGGAGTGTGATTCGGTTGTCAGCCGTACCACTTCCTAGTCGCATTATTAGTTTATATTCTATGATAAGAATATCTCTTATCATCTTCTTCTGAATAATAAACTTGCGACGAGTCGTGCCGAGTTTGGAAACTCGTTTCTCTATGAGTCTCTATATCACAGAGTGGCGACCGAGCGATCACGGCCACAGAGCACGACGAGCTATCTGTACTAGACTATAAATCCTCGATTTGTCACTAACATAACAACACGTGTGTAAATATTCCTTGGATGAATTTTAATTCATTAGAAAGAAAGGGCTTCCATTTGTAATTATAATCACATTTCCTTCCTTCTACACTTATCTTTTTCCTCGCCGGATTCATGTACGTTGGTATGTAAAACATAATGTACATACTATTACAAAATAAGGCTGCTGCTAAAAGTCGTAAGAATGTAATGATAGAGATGAAAGGTTGCGTACGTAATTGAGTGTCTCTAAGAATTTATTTGAATTGACATTTAGGGATTCTAAAAATATAGGCAACATGATTAAGGTAAACTGGAAATTTCACATAGTAGCGATAAGGGTTGTAAAGGATTATTTCTAATAATAAATCAACGTTTCAAAGTTTCGCGTGTCCTGCAATCGCGTTTCCATTGACCTATGGTGAACTCTACATTTGTAAAAATGTCGCCCAAATTGTTTCCTCTCAAACCGTTGTTAAAATGCATTACTTTCTGGGGAGGGCCCTAATATCCTATATTCTTATTATTTTCAAATCATGTTCTAAGACATAGAAGTGGGCATATTGAGATAACTTTTTGAATCAACAGGTATAGGTACAATACGGATGCTACCCTCGATGACTTGTTTTTTTTGAGAGACTGGGTCAGCAAACCTGCCCTTTAAGTTGAAAAAACACAGCATTTGTAACTGTCATCAAGCAATGGTATCCCTAAGAAACATACAGTACTCATTTATTTACTGTCGAGGTGGTAGCTTCACCTGGGAGCCTGTGCTCAGGTACCAAAATACAATGTGTTGAAGCCTAACGCTCTATGGTCGTGCTGTCTACCGATAGTGATAGTTCCTGAATAGTATGAAAAAACTTAGCCAGAAAGAAAATATTTTAAGTGTCCACTCTTTTAAGAAAATTAATTTTGGGCGAGGCCGAAATTTGAATACCCGTCACATTTGAATGAAACGTAAGCTTCTTTTGTATTAATAATTTCTGCTGCGGCCCTATGACGTGTTCCGATTCCATCTGTTCCAGGATATGTTTTGACGCTCTAGAAGGAACACACTTGAGTGAGATTGGTTAAGATTGGTTTAAAAAGCAGACAAGTTTTACTCAGAAGAACCCAATTTTCAGGGGTTGGTTTGTATGACAGCCCTACGATGTAGTGTTCCGAGTCCATCCTTTACTGGATATGTTTTGAGGCTTTACCATAAATACACTTGAGTGAAGTTTGGTTAAAATTGGTTGGAAAAAAAAAGCTTTTCTCACATGAATTTAATTTTCGGGCGTTGGTTTGTATGACACCCCTATGACATAGTGTTCCGATTTCATTCGTTCATAGATATGTTTTGAGGCCCTGATTCGAATAAGCCATGTCCGTCTGTCTGTCTGTCCGTGCGTGTGTCTGTCAGTTCGCACGATAACTCCCGAAATAATGGAGCTAGCGTTTTGAAATTTCGGTCAGATGATTGCTTTGATAAAAGCTTGGGTAGTATTGAAAATGGGCCAAATCGGACCAATGGTTCCCCTACCTCCCATACAAATGACCCCTCCGTGATAGTGTAATTCGGCCATATTTTTCGACAGAATGTCGCTAGGGACCTGAAATTTTCATCAATGCCTAATTGTGACATATGCTTGATGTTAGTGGAAAGTGGAGAAGGTCTGACTTCCCCTACCCCTACATCTCCTACAAAGCAATATTCCGTCATATCTTTTGATAGAATGTCCCGAAAAACTTGAAATTTATCGCAAATGATAGCTGCTGGATACCGTTATAAAATATTAAAGATGTGTGAGATTCAGCCCACCTACCCCTTCCCCCTTAACAAAAATTAAATTGAATATTTTCGGTTTTACGCGCATTCTAGGTCTGTACATGGGTATAGGGTATACACTCATCGTGTTATTCGCACGATTAGAACTCGGTCTCGTTTTAACTGTCGAGGTACAAAAAAATTATTTCGGTACATAACTAGCACATAATGAGACCGTTACTTTAACCCTCGGATGGTTCAGGTAAATTTTACATACGTAAATGGTTCAAGGGGGTCTGACAGACCCCAAGGCAAAAATAGCTCTAAAACTTACATTTTTGCTTTGTTGGCACATTTGTGCGAAATAGAAGTAATTGTGAAGCCCTTTGATTAATTGGTATATAAAAAAGTGGATTTCGGACAATAGTTTTTAGTATGTGGAAGAAAAAAATAGGTGTTGTCAAATTTGAGGGTAATTCGAACTTATCACAAATAAATCAATATAAAAACAATTTTTTTTACAGAATTTTGTTTTTATTATTTAAAACGTATTTAATACTAATTAGTAAAGATAAGTACATCAAAATTCTTTAGCTTAGGTAAATATTTTTTCTTAAATCGGTATCCAAGGTTAGTCAATATTTAGAGCATTCTTCTTCACAGCTTTTTCCTCGATGGTCTTCGCAGATTGGCTTTTTGCACTCATTGCAATTGTATTTTGTCTTCCGATCTTTTGCTCGTGGGCAAAGAAAACATCTTTCCTTCTTTGGGGGCATCAGCCCCCAAGTGGGGGGGGGGGGCAAGCTTAAAAATGCCCAAAAAGTCGTCAATATTTTGCACTGTGCTTCGGCGAATATTGCCCGTTGATTTCCTTCTTCTTAGAAGAGGTTCGACAACTGTATAGCCAAGTTCGTCGAGGAAGCTTTAGCTATTATGTAAAATACCCACCTAACTCATACGATCATAAAAGTCATTAATTTATGACTTGACTTAAAAAAAAACATAAGGTAGTGAGACAATAGTGAAAGGAGATCCTGAAAACCAGATAAAAAACGGCTTAATTTTGAATGAATTGAGTAAAAAATGTAAAACCCCTAATTCAAAACACCCTAAATTTTCCACTTCATATGTATCGTCTGTGTGAGAAATATTAGTGATCTGCCGATTTAACGAATCGAAAGGTCAACCTTTTAAATTTGGCAATTCTAACCCAACTAACACAAATGAGTTGGAAAACGGTTATATAACCGAAATACAACCATGGTTATATGACAATATTGTTAGGAAAATATGGTTGTAAAAACGTTTTAAAAACGTCTATTTACCGCTGGGAAGCTTTGTATCCAATATAATTGCAAATACCAAAAAGATACTTTCGGTTCAAATTCAAACAATTGTATTAAATTTGTAACACGTTGTATTTGTAACAATTACGTTATTTTATAATAAAATTGTCCAAAGAACAACAATTGAGTCAAATTTTAAACAATAATATTACAAAGACAACGTTAAGGTTTTCAGTCGAATAAATTGACCCAAATGAAACCATCTAGTTAATTTTGCAGCATTTTTTTAAGTTTAGACTCAAACAAAATGCGCACTTTTTTAACTACATGTAACCCATATTGTTGATTATTTAACTATATCTAACCAAGGTTATTTTGTGCTGCTTGGGAAACATCAATCAATGAAAATTTGGCGAATAGAATTGCAGAGTAGTCATTACATGATTTCAGTTTGCAAAATGTGATGGAAAATAATTTTTTTTTTATGTTTTTTGAGTTGCTGATCTCGAATCCGCAGCTTCCCACCAAAATTTCGTTGCGGAACAGGGTCAAACCCACAAAAAAAACCCAAAATTTTTTTTTTTGGTTAATAACCCCGAAATTGTACATTTCTGCGAAAACCTGTCCATGAGCATGTTAGTGAAAACATGATTGCGGGTCCGACACGACATTAATCTTCAAAATGCGTTTAGCTCAGCTACAATTACTAGGCATTTGTTCAACGTTTTTTCCGAATTTGACCCTGTTCCCTAGGAAAATGTTGGTAGGAAGCCCTGGATTTGTGTTCAGAAGCCAAAAAAAATATGTGTTCGGTATGTAGCATTAGATATAGGAACTCCATTAGACGAGTCTACCCAATTCAATTTGGTGCACTTATAAAAAATTAAACCGAATGAATCAAGTAGGCTTAAGGAGATTTTAATAGAAATGGAAAGATATGACGTAGTCTAATGGAGCCCTAAGCAAAACACAATTTCGATTAAAAAAGTCTTTCCAGTGTCGGGACAGTAGATATTTAATAAGTCTAAGCGTATTCCACACCTAAAATCACTATGACAGACATCGGCAAATTGTAACGCAGGACTTGCAGCAAAGTGCTATAGGAGAACGAATTTCAGATTGCCGTACATACCACTCAGAAGGATGAAAAAGTGCGAGCTTCTCTCTGAGCTAAGCAGCGGCACTGGTTTCATGTAGCTAAGTGACAGAGAAAATATTGTACCTGGGTAGAAGAGATACGAAGTCGACCGATCAAAGATCAAAGTGATCGCAATAGGGCAGGGAAATCATAGCCCAAGCTTCGAACACAAGAAATTTGGGAAACGTTACGCCACTGATCTATTGTTTCTTGTAGATTTAGGCACATTTGATGTGAACACAATACCTATCAGTTGCTTATGTTGAAAATCAACACGTATATTGCGTAATTTCCAACCAGGGAACTATACACATATGTAAAAATTTTTTGGCTGACCTGCAGATTTGAATTAATGCAGTAATGAACTGCATCTGAAGACATTTTAAGGGTAAGGTAATTCAGTACTGGACTTCTAAGCTTAAATACACAAACGGAAAACGCTTCAATCATGGCATATCCCTGTTTTTTTATTTTTAAATATTTTTTTTCCTAACAATTATTTTAATTGAACGAGAACATTGCAAAACACACGTTATTGCTCAAATACGTATAAAATCCATTAAGAATTTTTGCTACAAAATGTAAGCCTAAGGAAGAAAAAATTCATCCCGTCATATAAAATACCTTAACTTTTCGTAATAAAAGGACGATTTTAATTGGTAAATTTTGTGCTTCCTCCAATATTGATATGCTCAAATCCAGCAAAAAAAAAAAAGAAATTAAACATGAATTTTGAGAAAGTGGTCTCCATTTCAGACCGGGTTTGAACAAGTCCATTTTTACAAACCTCTTTTTACATGGAGCTTTATTTATGTACACTGAAAAAAACATGCCATGTAATACTGACTACTTTTTCCTTTTATTTTAAATTCATGTGAAATTAACATGAAAAGGTGTCTTTAACATTGAAAAATGTTCTTTTAAACATTCTTCTATGTAAAAACAAACATTCATTGTTGTTTGATTAATCATTTATTATTTGTTAATTTAAACATGTTACAACGACAGGAAATAAATGTGAACCAAACAGGAATTCTAAATTGGCATGTTAAACTAGCAAGGAGCAATGTCAAAATGAACGGATTGTCCTTTAAAAGTATAAATTGACAGTTCACGGAAAATTTTTCTTATAACGTGTCAAAACGTGTGATTTATTTATAAATATGTAATTTTCTTTGACTTGCGTGTAACATCGACATATTTAGGTAAGTGATAAAGTATAGAAACAAATTAAGATACGATACATATTGTACACATTTCAGCATTCAAAATCCGAACTTTGGAGAACTGAAGTGTTTAAAAAGAGGAAACACGGATCTGACTCCCATTAGGGCCATAATGGCTCTTTCTGGTGGACGACAGGATTCGATTCAAAAGCGCCTAACCAATAATGTTAGTTTCAATTTCTGTACTAACTTTTTCAAATACTTAAGAAATTTCTAATTTGTTTGTAGGTACTGTAAACCATCAACGGAAAAATGTTTTTTTTTTAATAAGTAAAGGGTCCGCCAATAAGCGCGCTCGAACTTTAAAATGAAATAAAGCAAGTTGTGTGAGAGGTATAAATGAAATTTATTTTTTGTTTGAAAGAGTATTCGAAGGCATTATGTATGGAAAATAACATCGTTCAAGTGGCCACCTCGGCTTCGCTTGGTGGCGCGCATACGCGAAGTCCAATTTTCAATGACTCTGGCGCACAAATCGGGCTGTATTTCATCGATGGCGTGGCGTATGTTGACTTTGAGGTCATCAGTGTTTTGTGGTTGGTTTGCGTAGACCTGCGATTTAAGAAAACCCCACAAGAAATAGTCTAGTGGGGTTAAATCGCACGATCTCGGTCGCCAGTTGATGTCGCCTCCGCGCGAGATAACCATTCCTCCGAAGCGCTCGTGCAGAAGATCCATTGTGGCGCGCGCTGTGTGGCTCGTAGCGCCGTCCTGCTGAAACCACATATCCTCGACATCCATATTGTCGATTTCATGCCAAAAAAAGTTCGTTATCATGGATCTGTATCGTTCGCCGTTTACGCGCGGAACGTTGCTCGAACCGATGAATGATTTTCGTAATAAGTTTTAATGATTTGCACATGCTGCTCGCGGCTGAATTGGTTCATGGTGATTTGTGAAGATACACTGAATAATAACAACTAGGTTTGATAAATCTACCACAAACAACATGGCCGCCATGAGCTGTCAAAGATCGAGCGTCCCTATTGGCGGACCCTTTATATCTATGTATTTGTAAAGAATAAAGTCTGTATTACAAAATGCATTTAATATAATTCACCATTATTCTTTAGGTTAAGGTTTTTGGCGTCAACATGGGGAAAAAGGCATGCCAATTTTATTAAATATGATTTTCACTTAGACCAACTTCAATGTCATACTGACAATATGTTCACATTAATATAATTTATAATCAACTGTTATTATGACATGGGTACTTTCAATTTGAACAAGAGGCATGTTATTCCAACCAGGATAATTGCATTTCGTTTCAACAATTATTTTCATGTCATTTAAAAGATATGACTAATTAGCTGAGAATCAACAGGAAAAAACTGTCAATTTAGTACATTTTTTGTTAATTTTACAACAATTTTTCGTTGAGTGTACAGACTTAAAATACGTAAATGTTTGGAAAATCTGTTTTATTCAGAAAATTTTCCATAAATAGCTTTTTTAGTTATTTCTGGGATTTCTTATTGAAAACCAAGCTAAAAACAATAGATTTATCAACTGAATTGAAAAATAATTCCAAGTACCAAAAGAACTACACTCTCATACTGTATGTCCACTTTTCATCGCCCATACATAATCCGTTTTGAACCTTTTAATAGACACACACAGCACGACCACAAAGCACCATAGAAATTGCTCAGAAATACCCTAGAAAACGTGTCATACGCACTTCAGCAATATGTAGAGTGAGTGGATGCTTACCAGAGCAAGTGTACGAGTTATATGCAAAGGTGTCAACATGTTGTCCTCTCGACAAGATAGAAAAGCAATTTTCCATGCACGCATTCAACAAATTAAGTTAGGCCTTGTGTTGTGTTGAGACCTAAGAGTGCGAAGAATGAATACGAACATGTAATTTTCACAGCTCGATATGGTGTCCGGATGGTCTCATGTGGCTACAACACACATCACACTTTAGTCCTGACACGGCTTGTCGGAGGGATGAACAGAGACATTTTCAAGTTTATCCATACATACTTCATAAGCAGTTTGTTTTCATGAAAGTCAAGAGTTATGGCTTATGGATAAAGCCGGAGAGTGTTTCATTGGAGATTGTGAATGAATGTGATTGGATGTGGAAAAATTGGAAAATAATTAAATTCTTTTTTTTTTTTTTAATATATGGGACTTAAAAAGTGCATTTAATGGTTTTACACCTATCAAATACCGATGGATATGGTAACCAATAAAAATAAGTAAATTTCTTACTCTATACAAATAAAAAAAGTTAGTTTACAAATTCAATGAATGAAACTTATTCATAATGGGCCGATTACTCGTATATCTTTTCTAGTTGTAAGTCTTATCGTATAGACAAGACGCGCACCACTTTCGGAAAGCATGCACATTATATAGAATTGAATGATTGTTTACTTTGCATAGATACGCCATATTTTGCTTCGTTACACCATCATCTAAATTGAAAAAATCATTACACAATTTCCTACAATTGTGCAACCAAAATGTGACGTAACTATGCAAAGTAAACAGAAATTCAATTCAATATATTGTAAAAGCTTTCAGAAAATGGTGTGCGTCTTGATTATACCATAAGACTAACCACTAAATGTACGAACAATCGGCCCAAGATGTATTACGGGTAAATATGACTCTGTAATAGCATCATAGATGAAATTATATTTATCCTTTCATTTTTCCTAAGCTTCTTCACATCTGACTTAATAAAATTCTCATTGGCAACAATGACTGGAAAACTTGACCAACCCCATGGCACTTTCCCACAAAAAGTGATCCATAATCCTCTACAAAAGAACTCGGAACTTCCCTAATGTTCATTATTGGGAAAAATTGTCGGGGGACATATGTGTGTGCTGTGCATCCTTTCAGCATTATAGCAATTTTGTAATGCATTTGAAAGTTTCTTTTTGCACACTGGTGTCTTCGGAGATTTAGTACCATAATTGCATTTCTTGGATGGTTTATAGCTGAGTTGCTATATAAGGATGTGCAAAAAACATATGATTACATCAGAAGATTTTCCAGTTGCAACGCAAGGCAACCCGAAAACCCAAACGAACTTGTCTACACTTCTTGTGCAATGTGCATGTGTTGCAACATAATTCGACAGCCCGGCTCCTGAAAATGATCATTGCAAACGAGCAAAAGACTAAACTGACAAAACCCCTTGAGGGTAACAAAAAAAAAGGAGGAAACCGAATAGTTCTACCCAAAAGCACAACGTGAATGATTTCAGAGTTGTGTGTTTGTGTATGCCAACATGCAAAAAGCCCTTTTCGTGGATAACTTTTGGATTGAAACGACAACGTTCAAATATATCCTTCGAAATTCCTGTTGCATGAAAGGTCGACGACGACACCCTCATTCATAGCACATCACATAGTAGCAGCCTCAGCCTTGAAAAGATTCTGTTTTTAGCACTGCAAAAAATAGACGACAAATGTGTATAGTATACAGGGTGTCCGGAAACTGCCGCATAAACGCACCAGATTATGATTCCTCAGCTGATTTCCTGCAAAAAAGTTGTATGGAACATACCCCCTCAGCTTAACCCTTTAGCTGCCACAGGCATTTAAAGATTTTTGAAAAAATCATTTTCTTGCACAACATAAAGACTAATATCTCCAAAGCTAGATCAGCTAGAATAGTGAAATAAAATGATTATTATAGCCAACAAATATACCTGTAAAGTAAAACTAACCACACTATAATCGGATAAGAGGTTTGGTTTTTAGAAAGCTTTAAAGTCAAATTTGCGTGATTTGACCCAAAAACAATCTTTTTTTCCATCTCAATTTTCTCCAACTTCTGCCAAGGTGAGGTGCTTGTACGATTCTTTTAAAAATTGGCGCATTGTCTTACGATCGTATCTTTCATAGATCATTTTATTCTAGCTCCATTATTTCTAACAGTTTTAGTACCTTAAGTACAGAAAACTAGTGTTAATTTTGGCTCGATTTCGACATACTTTGAATAGATTTTACCAATTGCAGATCTTTAGGGGCAGTGTGAATTGAATTGTATTGTTTGACTATTCTAGCTGGTCTAGCTTTGGAAATATTGAGCTTTAAGTCGTGCAAGAAAATGATTTTTTCAAAAATCTTCAAATGCCTGTGGCAGCTAAAGGGTTAAGCTGAGGGGGTATGTTCCATACAACTTTTTTGCTGGAAATCAGCTGAGGAATCATAATCTGGTGCGTTTATGCGGCAGTTTCCAGACACCCTGTATATAAAAGAACTATAAACAGCGCACCAAAACACCAAGAGTAGTACGGAGCTTAAGGATACGCTAATGGAACTCGTATATGGAACTAGACCATCATCGTATATAATACCCGACAATGCTTGTCATAACGAAGTTTCGTGAATTTTGCATGAGGCGAGAAAGACGGTTCCGTATAGTAGTCGAAAGGGAATCCCGGATGTGTTTTTGGCATTTTTTCCTATTTCCGTTTCATGTTAGCATTACTTGAATGAAATCATAAATTTTCAACGATGGATGGGAATATACGAGGATATGGTTTTATTGTTGGTTGGTTGATTTTTATCTGTTATAGGTCACGGAATGGTTGTCATAAGTTGAAACTTTGTTGTTTTTAAAGATTATGGCAGCGCTTGGGCTTCTCTTTGAAATTTGATACTACATGTAACACGGATGATAGAATCTAAATACTTTTACCTATTTCCAATTCCAGTTATTGGTGCGATCTCAAAAAATAAATTCTAGTAAATTAATCTGTGTAGAGCAATCGAAACAGCAAAATATTTACATATATATATGTATATGTATATCGTTTCATCATAAACATTGGTGCAAATACGCACATGAAATCATTGGAATTTGGCAACTTGAAATTAATACTTCTTTATTCGTTGCAAAAAAAAAACATCTTATGTGATGGATATCAGCTTTTCAAGGCACATATCATCGCACAGGCAATGTTTTTGTCTTGTCTGAATTCAGAAGTTACTTTTACTTGACCCTAATTAATATGACCCATACCTACCGCCTGCATCACTATTTTTGCGATAACAGTCATCATTCTGTCAATTGGTGATGTACCTCTTCTTTGTAACTATCAGTTTATTATTATTAATTACATTTATCTTCAATTCATATTATTTCTATATTTTTAGTGTAATTTTCAACTGATTTTTGACGTTTTAATTTCATGTTTTGTTTATTTTTTTTATTTGCAGGATGCATGTAATAGATGGCGACAGTTAGCCATTATGCAATGCAGCCCTATTCAGCTTTCTATGGAGATGGCAGTACTACACAAGTGAATTCCAGTCAGTATTATGTGGCATCTAATCAACAGGTATGTTACTCGTATGTGGCATCATAAATTGCACATCCATCCATATGAATATCATATTATATGTACGTGTGCATTTAATATAATCATAGTCTAATTGATATAGACATTCATTACAGTCATATGAGGAGGTGTACTTACTGCGTTTGATGTGCGTTTTTTCTAAAAAAATTTTCATTGCATGTATCCAAGTCTTTCTTCGTGCCCATTGCATGTGTTATATAATTATATCTATGAAAAAGTCAGCTATTTTTTTCCTAATCAAATGATGGATGTTTCTTAATAAGATGATATAGTCCCAAGAGAGTGTTTGAAAAAATAAAAAACATTTTCTGCAATAAATTAGAGTGCAAATGATAATGAATTTGAAAATTTGCAATACGCTCTGGGACTCTATACAATTGCTCAATTGCTGGCAATATTTTGCATGCAATGCACATGCAATAATTTTCTATTGGCGGTAAATTATTTAATTACAAACGTTTTAGATGTTTTAGATATTTAATTGAGGTGGATGATTGATAGAAGATAATGTCGGTTTTGATTTATTAATAAATGCTTAGTTCAGGAAAAACGATATTTGCGTCTGATAATTTTAAATTTTATATTTCTTTTTCTTTGTCTGCTTATGCCGCTTAACGGTGTTGAATCGCTTGGCCTGCAGTGTTGGCACATCATCCGTTCTCAGCCTATTTCTACACAAGCTAGAGTCTGGATAGAAATTGGATGGTGTCATCGCCGTTTGATGTCAATTACAATTCTTTCTTTCCATTCTTTTTGTTCTAGAAAATAAACGATAGATCTGGAAGAATTGCTTTCACTGAAAGTTCTTTGACTTTGTTTAGCGCGATTTTGCACTTTAATATTATATGCGTGAGTTCAGTATTTAGAATTTATTGTATTATTGAATATTGCATATATTAGTATAGTGATTTTAGCTGAAAAAGTTATGAAACCCAAACATCCAAAAAAAGAGCTGACTTTTGATGCCAAATTGTTCTATGGCCTGACCGCATTACGCAGTAAAAAGTTAGACTTTTTTGCGCGTCACATTTGGGGGGAGGGGGTGGCAAAGGGGTGAAATTATGATTTTTCGCCAATACCTTGTTAACTGTAATATTTACAGCAAAATATTCTGAGAACGATTTAAATTACACAAAATTTCCTTTCTAATGATACATTATATCATATACCTTCTCTTGGCAGATTATATACTAGACCTAAAAACATTCGGTGTAATTACGATTTTTTGATAGTTACATTTGGCGCTCTAGCTCCTGAAGTAATTTAATTGGGGCCATGGTAATTGGGATAACTATTCCTAACAATATAAAGCAGCCCCACACGGAGACTCAGGCTGCCCCGTCAAAGCATTCCCCTATATCCCCCTATTAACATTTAAAAAAAAAGACGTGCCTGTACCTTATCGGCGAATCACAGCAGGCGGGAAATTTTTTGATAAACGTTAAGGCTAAGTCCCATTAGACCCTCCACTAAATATTACTTCGATCTGATTAAAACAAAGGGTACCTTCCATACAAAATGACCGGAAAATTGCCTACGAGCAAAACTTTAATTTTGGTTGACTTGTTCCCTTATTTCTTAATAAACTAGTGGCATGAAATTTGAATAATATGGGAGGTACCTTTTGTTTTAATCCGATCGAAGTAATATTTGGTGGAGGGTCTAATGGGACTTAGCCTTAACGTTTACCAAAATTTTTCCCGCCTGCTGTGATTCGGCGATAAGTTACAGGCATGTCTTTTTTTTTTAAATGTTAATAGGGGATATAGGCGAATGCTTGGACGGGGCAGCCTGAGTCTCCGTGTGGGACAGCTATATATTGTTAGGAATAGTTATCCCAATTACCATAGCTCCAATTAAATTACTTCAGGAGCTAGAGCGCCAAATGTAACTATCAAAAAATCAAAATTACACCGAATGTTTTTAGGTCTAGTATATAATCTGCCAAGAGAAGGTATATGATATAATGTAGAAATGTGCTTTAACATTCACTAAGATACAATTTTTTTTATTGTAGTTGTAGGTGTTTCTTTTTAGAATGTAACGCAGAAATTAGGGTGTTTATACTAGCCGTTACTCCAATTCACTCACAACACAACGATTTATTACCAAACGTCTATTCATTTAGAAATTTGTTTAGGCAAAAATAACTCTCTAAAAGTTTAACATGGATCCCGATTTAAGAAAAAATATTACCATAAGCGATCAAATTTTTATTTATCCACATTTAACAATAAGTAGCAAATAAAAAAGCCCAAACTAAACTCTTAGGAAGATTTTAGACTTGGGGTCTGACAGACTCCACCCAACCATTTACGTATGTAAAAACTGCCTGCACCATCCGAGGGTTAACTACACTCGTTGGCATAAGTATTTTGACATGTCGTACTCTCGAGCCTCGACACAGGTTTTGTTTAACTACAGCGAATAACAGTAAATTCCCTTTAACAAAATTAAAGTACATATAAACAGCAATAAATCTGCTCAATATTTATTCTGTCTTCTCTCGGACTATCATACTAAACAGTAGAGAAAATATGGGAGCGTAATTCTGTTGCGGCATAAGTATTTTGACAATATTTACCTCTTTGAATGCACATCTATTCTTGGCAAGAATTGATCGACAAAACACATTCTTATTAATTTTTGAGTTTCTCATTTTTAATTTCAACTAAAAAATATTCATCAGTGGCTCGAAACATAAACAAAAAATCAGAAAGTAGAAGTTTGACGTGAGCATCGATAGAGGCAAGTCCTGGTTTACAGATTGAATACGCTGCAATTGAATTTTATTTCATACCATAAAGCTGTTCATTACTAAACACAAAACTTTAATAAAATAAAAAATAAACAAATTTTGGCGCTGTCTGAAATAAGCGAATGTCAACCCCCAGTGATGAGCGACCCACGATGGAGAACTCTAAGAAAGAAGTGAAGTTCAAACCAAATTATGATGCAAAAAAAAGTCAAATATGACTTCCGACGATTCAATGACGGCCAAAAGAAGCTTATTTGCCATGGTAATAGTGATTTGAACTTAAGCAGCCTAGGCCATTGTAAGCAGACATCATGTCATGACAGAGCCTCCACCGCGGCTTTCAGTTTGATAACCAGCTATCCGTTTTCTGAATAAACCGCCGGAATTTTTTTTAATATATTTTTTTTTATAAAAATGTAAAGATAACGAGACCGAGGCTAATTTCGGGCGCGGCCGAAATTTGAATACCCGTCACATTTGAATGAAACTTAAGCTCCTTTTGTGTTAAAAATTTCTACCGCAGCCCTATGACGTGTTCCGATTCCATCTGTTCCTGGATACGTTGGGGTTAATCCAGGAACACACTTGGATGTATTTTGTAAGATTCAAAAAGAAAAAAAATTGTCCTTACAAGAACCTAATATTTGGGGGCTCGTTTGTATGACAGCCCTATCTGTTCCTGGATACGTTGGGGTTAATCCAGGAACACACTTGGATGTATTTTGTAAGATTCAAAAAGAAAAAAAATTGTCCTTACAAGAACCTAATATTTGGGGGTTCGTTTGTATGACAGCCCTATGATGTAATGTTCCGATTCAATCCATTCCTAAATATCTTTTGAGGCTTTACTAGCCTAAGGTGACCAGATTCTGGAAGGCCCAATGCAGTACACATTCCGGAATTCGGTTTTCAGGCAAAGCCTCAATTTTACTATTTTATTATTTGTTATCATTCGTTTAATGTTATCAAAACAGCAAGGTCCCCATGCGATCGCATTAAGCGGCGTCAACTGTATGTCACGAGGCTTCCACCATGATGGATGCCATAAAACGACCAGATATTCTCCATCCTTTCATAAGTGATATTTTCCTAAACCGAATACAGCAAGAATAGTAGCCTTTATTCTGGGAAATGTGTGGTGAACCTTGGGATAGCAAGGTTCCAGGGACGTAGCCACGGGAGGGGCCAGGAGTCCTTAACTTCCACAGTATTTCTAATTTATTCATTCCTAAAATTCTGCCGAAATTAAGCTTGCAGTCAGATAAATTGTGTCATCTGGACTGACTAGTGACTACATAATAAACAATTTGAAACACATAAAAATCTAGTGACCCAAAATTGGGATGGTCTTTCATAATGGAAACTTCAACAAATTTTGTAAGACCTCATACAGGCTACACAATTTGAAATATAATATTTCCCTGTAAGAATGAAGTAATATTTTTTGGGTCGTGCGAAGGGAAGGCAAAAACAGCACGACGTGGGCACCGAATACGCGATCGTACTTTCCATAGTTCCATAGTTGCTGCTTCGTGCATATACCATGGGCCACGAGCCCTTCCATAATAATTGTACAGAAAAGAAATCTTTGGCGTTGTAGACGTGGCACTGTCTGCTTCCGATGATAGCGGAGCAATTAAGTAATCGTGCGTGCTATCGTGCTCGCCCAGCCTCGTCAAGCGATAAATTTGAATTCGACACAGGAACAGTGGGACAGGAGGCATATTATGCATTGGGGCAACGCCGAAACTAGTGTCTACACTAAGAAAAAAAATCCCATTAAACCAATAGGAATTGGCCATTTTATCCCATTAGATTTAGTCAATGGGAAAATCCCATTATTGGGTTAATAGGATACCATTAATTCAATGGGATGGAACATCATTAAAATAATTAGATCGAACTATTAAATCAATGTGATATTATACTATTAATGTTATACGATATCCTATTAATGCAATCATGTTATCCTATTGCCTCAATAAAAGGACATCCCATTAAATTAATATGATTTTCCCATTGAAATTATAGTTTATCCTATATTAATAATGGGGCATCCTATTAAAACAATAATTTTTTCTTATTGGGACAAAAGTTATTTCCTATAAATTTTATAGGATGTCCCTTTGAAAATACCGTTACCTCAATAACAGGACATATTTTTTCCATCACTGTACGTATAAAATTGTATATAAATACACGGGGGTATGAATATGAAAATCATAATTAAGTCCCGAATTCGTATCTATTTCAAATTTATGAAATAGTTGCGAATTTCAGCGAAAATTGCTGTTTTAAAAAATAAATGCGAAATCCACCCATTTGTACTTTTTCCATGAAAAAGTTAATTTTCTTTCAAAAAATCAGTTAAGACTGATAAGAGAAAATAAATTTAATCTCAGATTGATTTTTGCATTATTTTTGCAAAATTTCTAATATTCAGAAATTTTTTATGAGAAATTTCATTATTTTGCGAATTATCCGTACCTCTAATCATAATGCATAAGCATACGTTTTAAAATATTGGCAACTAACAATGTAAATCTGAATCATTCTTATTAGATAATCCCATTAGTCTAAAATGTACGTCCTGTTAGAAATTCAATGGTTTATAATCTCATTAAACTAATAGGATAAAACTATTAACTTGTTTAAAATAGCCGAGGCGAAAAGTTAATAGGAGTCCCATTAACAGGTTATGGGATGTTTTTCTCTGGGTGTACAATAATTAACAACAAGATTCTAATGATTCTAATGTCATAACTTCTGAGCCCAGCTTAATACTGGCTACGTCCTTGCAAGGTTCTGTTGGTACTAAACAAGACTAGGAAAAGATCCCTCAACTTCTAAATGGCCTCATTGACGAAACATCATTAGCATGTGAAGTGCAAATGTATGTATGTTTTAACACGCAGGCATGGGAGAAGTGTAGCCAGGATCTCGTTTAAAAGGGGCAAACCCAACAATTGTTTAACACAATGAACCCGGATTTTTTTAAGGTTAGGAGTAGGTATTTAATTCAAATCTATGACAAAGATTAGGATTTTATGTCAGTTTAAATTGTCGGTTCCATTTTGTTAGAAAGGTATTTTTTTAAAACCATATTTCAAGAAAGGACAATTTATAATCCAGTTTGTTTCAATACGGATTCGATTTCCGCTTTCTAGACAGTCGATACTCAGTGATTTTTCAACTTTTGAATTTCAGTGTTCGAAACTGCAGTCTCAGCAGCATTGTACGGATGATGATGGCCCTTTCCCTTTCTAGGACTATCCGTGACCCTGAGAGAAAAATCATGAAGCTGTTTATTTGAAGTACGAAAATTACACCTCCTTGTACCTACCTATTTAAAAGTTTCGTTTTGTTTATTAGAATAGATAAATAATTAATACCTCAATTCTTAAGCGGATGGCGATCCTCTGGGGATTTATCGCTACTTTATTGGATTTGGTCTAAATATAGGGGAAATCCTTGCAGAGTCCTTTAGTTTGCATTTAGTTGATAGGGGAATCGGATGGAGTACAGTAATTTTTCCACCGTTTTGTTAAAAATTCAAATCGCATCTTTACATGGCTGTTTCTTCTGAACCTTGGCACCTATAGATGCTTGAAATTGTCACCTAATACGAACAGTGCGGTCCTCTATACATGGCTGTTAAATTTCAAAATTTTCCGCTCCGAAATTTCCGAATTAGAGATAATTTTCGATTGATACGATTGAACTCCCGAACGCAGATAAGTAGGACCTTGAAATTTGGAGACAATGTGAGCGGTGAGCGCCAAGTATAGCTCTACAGCTACAAGTGTGAGCTAGAGCCTTGAAATTTTCACAAGTCTGCGACTTTTCAAATTTATTGGACAAATTTTATAGAGTTTTCGATTAGAAAAGACGAAAGTGCGATTTGGGCAGCTGTAACTGTCGAACGCAGATAGGAGGACCCTAAAATATGGAGAAATGAAAATAACTGTAATCCCCAGGTTGTGAAGCTACCTGGCGCTTACATTAAGGTACATTCAATTTCAGAACGATTGACCAAAGAGTTCCAAAATTATCGAAAATGAACGTTTGCCACATGAAAGTGCGATTACTTTGCTAATAACACCTAACAGACTGACTACAGGCCTCACCGAGGAGGTTATTATGCAGTCATTTAGGTTTCTTTGGTGTGGCGTTGGGAATGCTATACATTTACTAATGCTGTACGACATGTCAAAATGCTGTACTCTACAGCAAAATGCTGTACGTCTGGTCAGCTTATACTAGCCAAGCCACACATTGGAGTGAAGTTTGGTTAAGATTGATTCACAAAGAAAAAAGTTGTTCATGCAAGAACCTAATTTCTAGCGGTTGGTTTGTATGAGAGTGTTCCGATTGGCTTTACTAAGAACACATTTGCGCAAAGTTTAGTTAAGATTGGTTCATTAAGAAAAAAGTTTATATAGAAGAATCTAATTTACAGGGGTTGGTTTGTATGACAGCCCTATGACGTAGTGTTCCGATTTCATTTCTTCCTAGATATTTTTTGAGGCTTTACTAGGAACACATTTGGATGAAGTTTGGTTACGGTCGGCTTAAAAAGGAAAAAGTTTTTCTTAAAAGAACTTAATTTTCAATGGTTCGTTTGTATGGCAGCCCTATGACGTTATGTTCCAATTCCATTCGTTCCTAGATATGTTTTGAGGCTTTACTAGAAACACACTTGGGTGAAGTTTGGTTAAGATTTATACATAAAGAAAAAAGTTTTTCTTAGAAAAACCTAATTTTCAAGGGCAGCCCCATGACCCCATGGTCCGATTCCATTCGTTCCGACATATATACAGCGTACACTAAAGAGAAACTTGTGTACAAAAATTCAGCCCGATAGCTTCAAAACTGAGGGACTAGTTTGCGTTGCAACAGACGGACAGACAGACAGACAGACGGACAGACAGACGATTTCTCTCGTCACGCTGATCAATAATATATATAATTTATATAGTCGGAGGTGCTTCCTTCTGTGCGTTGCAAACTTCATGACAAAGTAAATATACCCTTTCACATAGTGACGGGTATAAAAACGAATATTACCTCAAAAAGCTTTTTCCGAAAGTTACTTTGGCTTCACCTTTTCACTTAGTAAAACAGGTTTGCTTTTAATGTTTTTTGTTATTCACCATATATGCGTATGCATGCAATTTACCTTTTTTAGTTTTAGGCCGATGGCATACTCTGTATATTCATAATTTGGTTTCATCGGGACATTTTTCATAAATACATATTTGTAAGACTATTGGATAATTATACCATTTCTGTGATGCAGTAAATAGTTTTATATTTCTTTCCTATGTGTTTGATAATGAACAGTCTGCTGTTTAGATTTTAATTCAATTGCAATTCCTTTTAAGCCTTTACGGAGGCTCAACCCAAACTTCGAATTTCTGATTATTATACCCTTCGCTCATAGAATCAACGGGTATATTAACTTTGTCATGAAGTTTGTAACGCATTGAAGGAAGCATCTCCGACCATATAAAAAGTATACATACATATATGACCAGCATGACGAGATGAGGCGATTGGACGATGTCCGTCTGTCTGTCTGTCTGTCCGTCTGTTGCAGCGCGTTTTTCTCGGCCACTGTAAAAGATAGGGAGCTGAAATGTTGCACACGTGCTTATTATTGTTGCAGGCTGTTTGTATGTTTGAATCACCGAAATTGGATCAGTGGGTCATCGGGCTGCCATACAAAGCTAGCCCCCCAATTTAAGTTCTTCTATGAAAAACTTTTTTATTTGTGCATCAATTTCAACCAAATTTCAGTCAAATGCGTTTCTCTAGATGATTCAAAACTTACCTAAGAATGAATCAAATCGGATAATGTGGTCGAAGGGCTGCCATACAAACCTAACCCCCCAAAATAGGGTTTTTCTAAGAAAAACTTTTTTATTTCAGCCAAATTACACACAAGCGTGTTTCTATTGAGGACACAAAACATATCTAAGAATAATTGATCAAATCGGACCATGGGGTCATGGGGCTGCCATACAATAATCCAACAACCCCAAATTAGGTTCTTTTAAGAAAAACTTTTTTATTTGTGCACCAATTTCAACCAAATTTCACACAAATGTGTTTCTCTTGATGACACAAAACATATCTAAGAATGGATCAAATCGGAAAATGGGGTCATGGGGCTGCCATACAAACCTAACCCCCCAAATTAGGTTCTTCGAAGAAAAACTTTTATATTTGTACACCAATTTCAACCAAATTTTACACACAAACGTGTTTCTCTTGATGACACAAAACATATTTTAGAATTGATCAAATCTGACCAGGGGGTCATGGGGGCCATACAAACCCAACCCCCATTTTGGTTCTTATATGAAACATTTTTTGCACCAATTTCACAAAACCTTGAATTAATGTGTCATTGCCAAAGCAACAAAAAAGTTCAAAACGAATGGAATCGTACTATGGAATCATGCTCCCGCAACCTAATAAAAATTTAAATATTTTTTTTTGCCCACTTATTTCAAGCCAAAACTTTTGTCAAGACGGAAGAAAAAGAATGAGGAGGGGGATTAAATACAAGTCATAGGTACGCCCGAAAAGAACTTTTAGCCCAAGGAGAGCGAAGCGTATCCAAATTTAAGCCGCGCCCATAATTAGCCTCGCCCCCTAGTTTTTTCAATATTTGAAGCCACTGGTCCCATTTTCTACATATAATTCAAAATAAAAACTTAAAAATTATTAAAAAATATGTTTGAAAGATATAAATACTGTCAAAACACTTATGCCGCAACAGAATCACACACCTATCTGTTCCATTCTTTATAGCAAGAGAGTTCGAAAACGGGCAGGAAAAATATTTAGCATATTTATTGCTGTCCATGAACTTAGATTTCCTTTTCTTTATTTAAACCAGTGGTTCCCAACCCGTAGATGTTTGCGGACCACATAGCTTCGAAGAGAATTGTTACGGACCACTGTTCAGAGGCGTATTAAAAAGTTCCCTGAATTTTGAGTTGTCCGCCATCGTTCTGCCCTTTTGCAAAAGAAAATGTATGTGTCGCTTGCATGTCCCATGGCATTCTTCTTAGAAGGTTATTCGATTTGAAGCCATGCTCCATCAACAAAAAATGCTCCACACTAGGAAGGGCATATGATCACTGTCTCTTCTATCTGGTCCAACATCATTCGGTACTACAACTATTTGCTGATCACTTCCTTGATTGTAACCGTCTTTGATGTCAAGCGTATATCTTTTTTTAACTGTCCTGCTTCGATTAAGTAATAACGAGGGATCATTTTAAATCACAGCTTCAGCTTGTGTTTTCAAACTATTTAGAAAATATACCCTTTGCTCTGTACTAAAAATGTGGTTGAAAATATCAGGAGGCACCCTAAGTTCCTCGTCAAATATTTACGAAAAGCCAGGGCATTCTAATAGCAAAACCCTCATTTGATTCAAACAACTGTTAATTTTCGGATGCGCGAGTGAAAAATCGTTGGTGCAACGGGGACCATCATGCTTAGTAATTTGCAAATTCATTCGTACATATGTATCTTTAGGTTCGCGTTACATTTTTCAACTTTGGCTATCTAGAGATCAATTTAACACCGTCAGAGACATTGCTTAATAAAAATCCAAAATGCGATTTTGTCAGAGAGGAATATTTTGTTTTCACAAGAATAGTCACTAGTTTCTTCCGCGGACCACCTCTGAGGCTCTCACGGCCCACCTCCGGTCCGCGGACCACCAGTTGGGAAACAGTGATTTAAACAAAGTCAGTGTCTGGGCGCGAAAGTACCATATGTCAAAATACATATGACGGCTAGTGTATGTCCGGTCTTTAAGATGACATTTTTGAGATGACGTCCTTTATTTGCTACGAATAACCGAGCTCGTTCGACTGTAAGCTACTTTACTTTATGTAATGTGTCTGACTGGGGCCCTGATTTCGGATAGTTTATTTTTTTAAAAGCTGACCTACTTGGCACCATATGCAAATAAATCTCCCAGCTCTCGAGTTTTCCTTTAAAAAAAGAAACGAACAAAAAATCTATGATACGTTCAAATAATAAATAATAATTTATGTGGGTCATCCTGTATATTATTGATCAGTGTGAGGAGGAAAACTCGATTGGCGATGTCCGCCAGTCTGCCTTTCTGCAAATTTGGAGCTGGAGGTGCTGAAGCCCCGTGCTCCGCCATTTTAGGGGCCCCTCATTAGGCGACAAAAATGTTATTATTAATTATTAAATTAATTGTATTAATTACGCCTTTGAACATGGTGATTCCAATCAATTCGTCGGTCAAGCTGCCTCGGATGTATCTACTATTGGTGTGGACTTTTTTGGTTATACCCAAGGACTTGCGTAACATTTTCCTTTCGGCACCAGGCATTTCTGTCCCATAACTTTCATAAATGGTGCAGGATTTAGAACCATACTTGAGTGCGGGACGCACAACCTTTTTCTACAGATGTTCGAAGGGGGTTTTAACATCTAGTCTTACCGCAAAGGTTTATCACACGACCTCGGTGTGAGGTAAGAGTTTTGCTGTGAAGGCTTGGCGTTTACATACTGCTAGATGCGAGGCCTTTCTATCTACTACCTTTGCCGTTCTATGGGTCCCGGCACCCAGCTTTAGCGCAACTCCACGCCGCTGTTAAACCAAACTTCGTGCAATACTTCCCGCTTGGGGCCTACCTCATATGACAGTTCAGGGGAATTAGCGAATTACCTCCCGTCGGTACTGCTTGGCTTTTATCTCGACATCTGGGACATCTGCTCTGGACTCGCAGAGGACCTCTGCCATTGCTGCAGTGTGGGCGCCTTGCACACCCACATTGGACTGGTGACCCAACAAGCGTTGTGTACAACTTACCCTTTAGCTTCAGTGGCAAGGTTGTCCTACGGTTAATGCTATTGAATTTCGTAATGTCAAAAAGTTTTTATTGACCGGCTCTATAATGATAATTAAATATCTGCTAAGGTTTCCGAAACATCGACGAACCTAAGGCTCTGAAGAAAGTTCTTTCGATATTCTCTAGTTTAAAATACGAATAATGTGAGTTGCAATTCATGGAGGTTTCTTTTCCACAAAAATCGCATAAGGTCATCAGGCTAAGTATTAAAAAGTGCGTAGTCAAAGCACTTTATATCAAACGTTAGGAAGCAGTGGTTGGAGAGATATCCGTACCTTTGCCCAACATTTTGACGTCTATACTAGCCAAATATAGACTGGTTCCTTCCACAGCTAAAGCTGTTTGCCAACGAGAGCTTCCTGGCTTTCGAAAACTTAACACGTTGACTGCCGCACATGCCCCCGGGGGCATGTATTCATTTAGTAGTATATTGCTGAATTGCAGTGCGAAAATACATTTTTTAGTGTTAACATGTCGAAACGCTCTAATTATTTGGAATAGGCTCCTGGCTGAATTGAAGACAGGTTTGTATCTAAGGAAATATTTTATCTAGTTTCGGATCGATTAAAATTAAATTCCGTGATATGAGAGCTCATTTACTGTTGCAATATCGTCATGCACCCGGGGACATATGCCGCACATGAATAATTACGACTTACATGCATGTGCCGCACAGAAAAGAAGATACCGAAAATGCCTGCTGCAGCCAACGTGTTAAAGGACGCAACC